>VWPU01003311.1:0-81869 GCA_013398955.1 Callaeas wilsoni | reverse complement strand
GGGCCGCCGCCGCCGCTGCCCCGTTTCTTCGGACCGCAGCGGGACGGGAGGGGCGGCCGCTCTCCGCGCTGCCCTGCCCGGCTTGGCGGCCCCCGGGGGCGAGAGGCTCCGCCGTGCCTCCCACCTCCCCCGGGGCTCGGGGCTCCTTCTTTCCCCGTTATTTAATAAGTAAGTACGAAGGCTTCCCGTTCGTAGAGAAAAGGAAGGGAAGGAGCTCTGGCACCTCGCCCAGGAGCGCGGGTAGTAACCCGCCCAGCTGGTTGCTTTTAGCTCCAGGACATTTTATGTGTAAGCAGACTGTTGAAAATAAATAAATAGCGTGTGAGTGGAACTGTTTTGGGTTTTTTTCACCCTAATAAAGCAGTCCTGCCGGTTTGCAACTTTTTGAAGATACTACGAGCTATTTGCGAATGTTGTTTGGAGGCATGTTAGGATAACCCGGTGTGTTTTAGTTACTGAAAAACAGAGTGGGTCTCTTCCCACAGTAATAGGATGTAGAATCTAAATTAACTTCAGCGAGGTTTGAAGTTTCCTGCGAAATTCCTGCATGCCTGTTTTTCCTCAACGCCTGTTTCCTTCCTATCAGATAAAAAAAAAAAAAAAAAAAAAAAAAAGAGAAGAAAAAAAGAAACAAACAAAATCCTTGTTGTGGACTTTAATGCTGAAGGCTGAACTTTATCCTTAATTTGCTTATTGCTGTTATTGTGGGAATGTTTTGTCAAAGAGGAGACAGTGCAACAAACTTTCTGTTTTCCCCTTTTATTTTTCCTTCATGGCCGTTTCAGAGAACAGTTTTAGTATTAATACTTAATTTTGAGACAAACTTCATTATATTCCTAGTCACATCATCCCAGTCAAAACCTCGGATGATTTTCTCACCTGTCAAACATTGCATAAAAGCAAAATTGGACCATTTCCAATAAATGTTACCATCCTGTTGAAGGTTTCACCCGGCAGCAAGTGTGTTAGGATTGTTTCAAGGTAGGAAGGAAACAGATGGACCGGTTAAAAATTTTTGTTAAACTTCCTGTACAAAAAAAGTGACCAAACTCTTTAAGTGCAGAAGTCTATTGTGAGAGCATTTTGGCTTCGGGAGGCCCGTGTCTTGACTAAGGATAACTGTGGTCCCTATGTTCGCTTGGCTGGATGATAATGGACAATCACTAGGCTGAATTTCCAGCTTTACCTCAAAGGGAAGAAGTCACCGTTGAATTCTTTCCTGATTGAAACCAAAATTTTTGATCAGGAGCAGTAAGAGACAGGTATCCGAAGATGTAAGTTGTGATGGTGCTGCCTCGATATTGCTAAGTAAATTTTAGTGATCTTCATTTTAAGAGCACTGCAGTTTGTGATGAGGCAGTGGTAGTGCCTCTGGGAGGTTTCATGGAAGAGATAATCCACTGCACTTTCATTGCTGTTGAAATTGTTGGGAGGGTATATCCTCAACAGGAAACCGTAGTGGCAAGTGGGTTTCTGGGTGGCATGGGTTCTTGGGGGTGCACTCATTTGTTTTCTCTAGTCTGTTTTACTGACATGATCTGGACACTTAATCCATTGTGAAGTTTGTGAGGCCCTGTCCATCTGTGATCCCGGCAGGAGAATGGCTTCCATTGGCTCCTATTCCACGGGTTGCCCTTTAGGTAAGCAGGCCTAAAATCTTCGTTGATTTTGGCGTGCCAGGCAGCTCCAAGCCATTTAAGTCTTTGACAGCTGCGAGATTAGAGTTGAAGGAGATATCTGTCTTGTACATGCAGGGGCTACAAATCTGTTTTAGTGCTACGGAATCAATAGTGCATTCAGATCCCCAGTGAGGCACACAAAAGCAGCTGTGAGGAGTTGCTTGCCTGTTTGCTCCCTTTTCCCCCAGCCATGGTAGCCTGGAGGGCTCAGGCCCTGCCCTACAAGCGCTGCTGTGCCCCTGCAGGGCTCAGAGGGGCTTTTGGCTCTCTGNGGGCAGGGCACCACTAGTAAATCACTGTAGGGCCTTCAGGTGGACTGGTAAAGTGAACACGGTTTGATGTAGTGTGCTAAAGTAAAATATTTTTCCTGAAAGTCACTGAGTGCTATAAGAGATAAAATATATACATAATGCAATACTCAGGACAGACCTCAGCCAGTGTCCTGAAGGGTTGGATTTTTTAAGATTTCCTTTAAATTAAAAGTTTTACTTTTGGAAATGTAAATATATGTTGAAGTACTTAAACAGATCAAGGTCCTAGTGTCACTTTCCCGTTGGGTTAAGGGCAGGACTGAAGCCTAATCATAAAATTCAGAAGTCCTTCTTGACTGGGCAGATACAGACTCATACCAGACAGATTAGCTTGCCTATAAAGAGAGGAAGAAACAGATTTTCATACTCCATTGGAACTTTCTTTAGCAATATCATCTTGCTAGAGTTTGCCATCAGCTGCATGTGAGTGGTTGTTGAAGTGTTTTGGACAGGAGGATCCGGGCTTTAATCATCTCCCATAACTATGAGTGGTAGATGGGCAGCAAAGCAGATCTTGAATTGCCTGGTCGGTGTCTCTAGGCAGGTTTTGCTCCTTCTCCTAGGTTACAGCTTTCCAGTCATTTAGATAGTTTTTTTTAAAGCTTGTTCGTTATTTGCCATGGTTAGAAAATCTGAACAAACCTCAATCACAACAGGAGCTTGGGAAGACAGTAGAGATATGTGGATAAGGAGGAGCACATTTATCCTTGTTCATTTTCCTTCCTCTTCTCCGATTTTCCCACGCCTGGCAGGACTTGATTAACATGCTCTGTCCCCATTTACTGGCTGGAGTTGAGTGCTTTTGGGGGTTATCAGCCATCGTGCGCAAAAGCTATCACTTCTACTTTCTGATCTACAGCTTTTCAAAGGGCAGCAAAGCTGCACACTTTTTTCAGTTTTTCTTTTTTTCTTTTGGATTTGTTCTTTCATAGTTCAGTACCAGCCATAGCACAGAGAAACAAGCGGTGGAGACATGATCAGCATATCAGGAAGGTAACATTTCAAAGCAGAACTAGTTAAGTGGCAAAAGATTTTCGTTGTTTCTCGAGTAGCGACGCCTAGTCAAGAATGAAATTTCCAGGAAAAACAGACCTTGTTGGTGTTCCTAGGAACAGGTCAGGCAGCTCAGCATGGAGTGTGGAGCACAAGCAGAGGGTATGTGAAGGAGTAGGACAAGTTCCAAAGGGAAGGTCCCGGGAAACTCTTGCCCCACTGGTCAGGGTGCTCATTGAGGCCAGCAGAAGACTGGGGTCAGATGGCTGTGCTGACCTCCTGTGCCCAGGAGGTAATCTGCGGGGCTGTTTACTCTGGGGTGGGGCCATGTTCCTCCCCTCACATGCGTTTTGCAGAAACAGAGCACAAACTGTCTGGCTTGCGTTTCATCCTTTTACAGACCCACAGTTTTTTTTCAAGGGCATGAAAATGTACTTCAACAGCACAGGAAAACCATTTCCCACCCAGCTCCCCCCATGAGATGAAAGCAGTCACTGGTAGGATCCTGTTGTTTGTTGACCTTGGCACTCGGTGAAATGATTCTCATAGGTCAGAAGTGAACATGTTTCTCAGACTGCTCCTTTTCATCTCTCTTGGCTTTGTGGGATTTCCTGTTCGTGGACAAGGAAACAGCAGCTTCACCTGTGTCTGTGCAGAAGAATTCTAATTGCGCTAACTGGGTAACCTTGTCATAATCCTGAAATTAAATTAAAAACTAATATTTGCTTCAGCACTTCTAGGTGTTGGTAAACAAACTAATGGGTTATCCATGGAGCAATTCCAAGACTTGTCTAGAAAAAGAAGTTATTCCAGTAGTGTTCTGCATTGTGAGCCTTACTTAGGGTGCTGCTGTGGAGCAAGTCCTCCTGTTCCTGAGGAGTTGGACATGGAGATGCTCAGCCATAGATTTAAATTCTCATCCTGACTCAGTCCGCTATGACTCTGAATGTGCAGAAAAGTCCTCAGAGTAATAATTCTTAAAAGGTTTAAAAAGGAATTTGGTTTTTTCCTCTGGCTATTTTTCCTTTCTAAAGTGGAAGAACTTTGAAACTCATTGCACTTTACAGGAAGGCATTTCAAAGCACTTAAAGGTGCAGTGAACTACTCCCAACACACCTGTCAGCTGGTCTTTTCAGGTTTTACTGCACTTGAAAGAGTGGAAAGCAGAGCTATTGAGATGAAATTGTAAGTTCCATTTGATGTGAAGCCCCAAATGACTTGTCCACAGCCACAAAGGATATTCTTAGCAGAGAGCCTCATCTTCCTTATATTTTTTTCCTGAGATTTAAATTGATTGGGGATTTTGAGGCTGAACCCTCATAAGACTACCCTGGGAATCCTATTCATTTCCTCCCCTTCCCTTTTTTTGCTTTTGTAAGTTATGCAAGAGTTTTAAGTACGATGTAGAGGTGTAATGTTTTCATTTGCTGCTAAATTTCTACCCAAAGCTTTTCACCTTTTTGGGACACTCTTTCTTCACCTTACCAGTGTTTTCAGATGGGACTACAGTTGTGACAGCTCCAGAATTTGGGTTAATTAAGTATGTAATCTGCCTCAGACTTCAGGCTGATTGAGTGAATATTTTGGATACCTAGTCAAAGGTATAAAAAGCCCACGTTTTCCGGAAGAATGGGTAGCCATGGAGTTGCCTGCTACTAATGGGAACTGCAAGAGCTCTTTTAAAAAGTTGATGATTGTGTTTCTTGAGCTGAAATATGAAAAGCAAAGACAACTGCTGGAAGTGTAGCTCTTATCACGCTCCCAACACCACGATTCTGATTTGTGCTGTTGGTGAGGGTCTGAATGTAAGCGTGTGGAATGAATCACTATTTATAGAGAAAAAATTGTGCACACTTTTAAGTGCAGCATGTTTATGGACTATAAAGTGTACGTGCTGCCGCATGCTCTGTGATCCGCCAGAGCGGAGCGGTGCCCCGCGGCTGCTGAGCTGCAGCAAAACCTCACTGCAGAGGAGGCTGCAACCTGAGCCCGCACCCTGGGGCATGGCCGAGAACACGGGGCTCGTAGGGACACGGGGCCAGCCACGCCGCAGGGACCACGTGTGTGTGAAAATAAAGGTGTAGTGCTCAACAGGTTGGTGTCTCACCTCTTCTCCCTCTGAGGCCACTCCACGGATGACCAGGATTTCTCCTCGTTTAGCTGCCAGGGTACGTGACCTTTCGTGTCAGGCATGCTGGCTGAGATATCTTCATGTGCTGATGTTTGGTAGCCACTAATCACCTGTTTGCAGCGTTAATCATCAGCTTCCTCATCTGCCACGAGGAGAACGAGAGCTCCCGGGCAGCGGGCAGAGCCCTGCTGGCTGCCTGCGCTTGTGTGGGGGTTGTCTTCTCAGATGACCACCCCGATACTTCCCTCAGATGAAAAGCCCCTGGAAGATCTTGTTTCCTGCTGAGCCCCCTGTGCTAAGCCCCACTGACAACTGATCTCACACTGCTGGATCCCAGCCACCCCTTGGATCAGTTGTCCTTCCTTCCTAGATCCTCTTCCTTGGCTTTCTTACTGCTCCTGAGTAATATGGCCTTGTCCTTAGGTGGTGTTTTCTGTTACAGATTTCAAAATGCTTTCCAGTCCTTTTTATTTTATTCCTTGTTTAAATGGGAAAACTTATCACGAGGAAGCAGGACAGCCCCTAAAATAGGCAGGAGGAAACCAAAGAGCTCTCCAGGCCTCATCGGTGTTTGCACCACATCACAGTCCAGCCTATTAAAAACAGAAAAGACTTACACATTTATATCTTTCTTTATACGTTTTTCCTTAAGGTTGTCCTTTATTCATTTTGGACACTGATGCTTTTTGAGATTTAAAAAATGTAACGTTGCAGAAAAATACTTCTGAATTCATACTGGTATGAATTTGTTTTTCAGTGAATTAATTGTTTTAAAACAATGCTGAGTGCTCTTAATGCCTTGGGTCAATCACTGATGGATTTTTTAAAATACTTCGGCAAACAGCCTGCTCCCAGAACTTATTTCTGCCCATTGTATTAAAATTGTAACAGTGGCTAGAAAAATACTGCTGATATGCAGAAATACCCCAACTAGCTGCCATTCAGTCCCATATGCAGAAGTCATTTCTGAACTGTCCATGTATTGTCTTCTCTAGCTGGCACAAGGCAGATTCCTGATCCTGTTCTTTTTCTGATATGAAGGGATTTACTTTCAAGTAACGCCAGTGATAGGCATAGGAAAACAGAAAGGAGGTGGTTAGCTGGTGATGATAAAATTACTCTAGTAACAGGCAGCGGTAGCTCTGGTCTATTTTGCCCCCAGCAGATCCCAGAGAGTGAAGCTGGCTGCTGGTGCCCCTGCTGAGCCAGAAGAAACTGTGACTACAAACCATGGGCAGGGAAAGTAGGCAGATAATGAGTTTTTGTTAATTTTTTTCATGCCCCCAAAGCAAAATCTAAGAGTGACGCTGAGTAATTTATATCCCCTCCCATACGTGAACTCTACAACCCCAACACTGTCAAGTGTATTTTTGGGCAAATGTAAAATTATGGTGGGGTATGAAGTGTGCCATTTCCTGTAGCATCTTATGAAATGGTTCAGTAGGAACTAGGTAGGAAGATTGCCATGGACATCCAGGTGATGCAGGGTATGAGGATGGATTGTTTTTTCTTCTCACTGTGTTTGACTGGAATCACACGGGTAACAGGGCTGGGTGTCCTCTCTTCTGGGTTTGGGGTTTTTTTCCTAGGTTTAGATATTACAATATGTGAATCAGTGTAACCTTGCCTGTTTGTGTAGTCCACATAGTGGTTTGGACTAGCAATCAGCAGAGACCATGAAATGACCTCTGTTGATCATATGGCAGCTCATTATTAGGAAATTTGATTTAAGACTTGAGTTTCTTGCAAGGCTTGATACAAGGTCACTGCATAGGAATATGAATTTCTTCTGTCCCTGACTTGGTTTATGGACATTTGGAAACAAAGTCTCTGTCCAGAGGGAAAGTCTTGTTTACCTTTTTGTTCGCTCGCTGCTTTGTACAACTGTGATAATCAGTGTAAGTGGGAAAAAGCTAGGGAGAAATGAGGATCTGTTATTGCTCCATCATTGTATGGAAGCATAGGGTATGCTGTCAGGTTGCATGTAAGTAGAATGAGAATGACAGATCATCAGAGGGTTAATACCAAATCTGTGTCAATGATAGCTTTGTGAAAATGAAGTTTTATGTGAAAAGATAAGGGCTGTGTTGCCTTTTTCTTCTCTGATTCTTGCATTGGTTTCATAAGAATTGGAATGATGTTTTGCCTAGCAGAGTTAGGCTGTGGTACAGCTGTCCTAACATTTGAAACTGTATGAGCAAAACCAGTTCTGTTCCCAAAGATCAGTCTGCATTCCTCACCCCTGAGAATGTGCTTTTTTTTATTAGTGTTTCACTCTGGCCATCTGCCCAAACCATCAGCAAATCCTCATCAGGTAGATGCACCATAGTCATTTCAGTGTCATTTAATCCTTTTTGTATTTTCTGAATCTGAACGCTTTAATGTGTCACCCAGCAAAAGCCCAAGAATGGCACAGAGGCCTTAGATACTGGTTGGGCTTTAAAGCCTGGGCTGTTGCATGATCTATGCAAACAGATCATGTAGGTTATGATCTAGAGATAATTCACAAAAAATGCAGACAATCTCTAATATTTATTGATTTTAGCTAACTTAGTGATTTGCACAATTAGAATAACTGTGATATATGATGAAACTTGATATGTTCACTGATATCATATTTTACACTTTCGTCTTAAAACATTGCTGACAAGACTTAGAGGCACACGGGGACTCTTTTTCAAGCTTAAGAACTTTTCTTTATTGCTGGAAGCTTCAGCTCAGAAAGTGAACCCTTCACTTGGGATTTGTGACCCCTGGTTTTATTTCTGGGGTTTTCAACATTGTCGATGCGCACTAAAATTATTGTTGTTTCACTTGACCCTTTCTGCTGAGGAGGAACACAGGGCTGGCTCTTTGTGCCTTCTGCCTGCATGGCTGTAGAGCAAGTGCAGGCAACAGGAGGAAAGTGATTTGGATCCCAGCTTCTGTTTGGTAGTCAGATCAACTAGGTAAAACAGCATTTGTCATGAATGAAATTTGGTCTGAATGCCCAGGAAGCCTCATGGGAGGGCAGCCTGTCACAGAAGAGGATGGTGTGTTGAAGAAACAAACTACAGAAATGGGAGCCTGGAAGGCAGAATGTGGAAGGTTCCCTGCCTGTGGCAGAGGGGTTTGAACTAGATAATCTCTAAGGTCCCTTCCAATGCAAAACATTCTGTGATTCTAAGAGCCAGGTTTTGCATTCAGCTCAGCCTGCTGCAGTCGGGTGCACCAGTGATCTTCCCTCAAACCAGGAGCTGGGAAGCCAGCACCGTGTGCCAGTGTCCATGTCTGCATTCTCAGCAGACTGCAGCCTCTGCTGGTGTATCCCAGTTAACAATATCGGTGTGTAAGTGGTGTTGTGTGGATGTCTGGAGCAATAGCAGTTGATGGAACAGCCCCAGCTGCAGATACTGTAGGGAGCAAGATGCCCAGGATACGTGCTCCTAGCCAGTGTTTGCCCATGAGGCTGTGGAAAGCTTCAGTGTGGCTTGTACTTCTCTCACCTCTGCTGTTGAAGGGATTTCTAGTGCTTGGGCACCAAACAAGTGAATTTCACTCAGCAGCAGCTTCCTGAGTTAAAAATGTGGTGTGATGTGAGTAGTAAGAGAGGGTCCAGGTTGTGACTCTTCTCCCAATTGCTCTCCTTGCTTCTAACCCCCAGAGATCAACTTAACTGAAGCATTTATGTCATAACAAGCAATATAAAGTCACCCAGGCTGAAAGCTAATCTCTGTGGGCTTCTTTTCCCTTCTCTTTTTTTCCCCCAAGATCTTGGATGAGTCAACAAAGAAATGACACTTTCATTGCATGCTTACAAAAAAGATTTAGTGGGATACAATCAAGTAATTTGAGTCACATTACAACTTAAAGTCCCTCTAAGCTGGTGGGAAGTGATTTTTAGATACTAGCTGTCTTTACGAGGAGAAAAAAACCCAAACAGTTCATTGCCAAGAAATTAGATGTGTTTAAATTATGCATTTATAATGTGTTATAATTTATTTCATTGTTAATAATTGAGAACTGGCCGTGCATTTCCTTCTCTTTAAATTCATTCAATGTGTCTGAAGATTACTGGTTTGTTTCTTGGAGTTTTATAAATTTATTGCGTTTCTGAGGGGAAGGAAGTGTTGGTTTTGGCACAGATGCTAAGCATATTCTTGTTCTGAAAATGTGAAGCAGTGTTCTAGTGCACTGCAAATCTGGCCTCTTTTATGTTGATACAGAGAAGGGTGTAGTGGTTTTCCTGCCTTGCACATTTTACCACCATGCATAATTCTCCTACTCTCATGAATTGCTCAAATGATTGATAAAAAAAGGACAATATTGGTATTAATAATTATTGCTAAAAATCCACATGAGGTTTAAAACAATTGCAGTAATTGCAGGGTAGTTCCTGTGCTTAAATTAATGAAGGAAAGTTTTCAAAGGCTGATCTGACTCTTATGAGAGGACACTAGATTTGATTTATTGGAAAAACAATGCTGTTGTTTATTCTTGCTTGAATATTTCTGCTTTTGACACATAGAAATAAGGTATGGAAGAATAAAAGTGAGACATAATAGAGACTGTGTCTGTGCAAGGGAATGAACAGTAAAGTAGACAACTAAGACTGTGGATAAAGCCAGCTTCTTGAGAGCTGGACAAAGACCAAGCAGAAATAGTATATGCTTTAGTTGGAGGAGAAAGTAATAAGAGAGAAGCAAAACATGAGCCAGCAAGAAAAAGAAAGATATGAACTACTAAGCGTTGTAGAAATTAGCTGTCACTCTGCTTTTAAAGCTTTCTGTTGGACAGTACTGTCATGTAACTGTGTCATGTTACAGAGAGAACATGACTCTGAAAAGAGGAAGAAAGTTTGTGTTAGAAAAGCCTAGGGGAATTCTCAGAAACCTGAAACTGAAAAAACAAGTATCTTGGACACTTACAGTAACACCTCTCTCTTAACTCCCCCCACACTTCTCCTCCTGCTGATTTAATTTTCCCATTGCTACCAGAGGCAAAGGAGGAGAAGAAGAGAAGAGCATATTTTAGCCAGATCCTGAACAGTGTGTTTCTGAAACATTTAACACACCTGGAAACTCTGTAGCTTAGTTTGAAGTGCATAATAAAAAATGTGTCGAAGGAAAAAAGTATTTAATGTCACTATTGGATCTCTAGGATTATGTATTTTTGAAGAAGAAAAAGAGGAAAAAATAATTTGTCTTTCTAGCTGACATCCATGAATGATGAAAAAACCTAGAGAATACAGGGTTAGGCCATTAGAAGGTATACAAAAGCAAACCATTATTTTCAATACATTTTAAACCGTTAACAAAAGCTTGGGACTTTTCAGGTTTCTCTAGTTAGCAGGAGAAGCTGGATATAAAATTTGATGTCTATCACTGCACACTATATCTATTGCATAGACCAGTTACTGGTTTGGGAATGGCTGCAGTGGCTGCAGCTCAGTCCGGATAAGGTCCAAGACTTTCCCAGCTGCTTCAGTGCAAAATGAGCAAGATCTGATATCATGTAAGAATAAAGGCCATGGATAATCACCCTGGCATGATCTGGAAGAGTTCATGTCTCCCAAGTCTGAATTCTTCCATGAGTACGAATCAGTACTGAAGATGGGTCTCGTGTAATAAGTAAATATTGTTATTCCCCCACCTTGCTACAGATGGAGCACATCAGACCCGTAAGTCATAGACCATGGACATAAGTAAGCACAAATGATTGAAGTCATGCCATGGATCTTTGTGGTTTTACCTTTCCACCAGCTGTCCTTAGGCATCTGTTTGTAGAGAAAACATATCTCTCTCTCTCTCTCTTTCTGTAGCTTATCCTACATTACATTCAGGGTTTCCTCAACCACAGAAGACAAACACCGCAGGAAACATCACCAGAAGGCGAGATGAACCAAAAAAACAATTAAAATCCTTTGTTAGGTGAGTTCACTGTGATGAAAGAATCAGCTGAAGACAGCTAGTGAATTATGCCACTGCTGTGGTTAATTCTTTCTTTAGCTTTTGCAGGGGAGCAGGCTTCTCAGCCCCTGCCTGCCTGTGGTTTCGCAGGTAACATAGTTGCAGCCTGACAGTCCCTGGATGGGAATGCTACTGGTTAGCATGTTTGGCAACCTGTTTTTTTTCTCTGAGGGGCTGTATATAGCAGGAGGGCAGAACTGAGACCAGTGTCCTTATGTCAGCAGGGTGGTGTCTGGTGGTACAGATGAGTTTTTCTTAACCCTCTAAGAATTGATACATCCTCTGTATATATGGCCTCAGAGGTTTCTTTCTTTCAGTTTAGATTTTTTATTCTTTGTGCAGTAAATTCCACATAAGATTGAGTGGAGAGAAAAAGAAGAACAGATGCAGAGCTGCTGATTAAATTAGCCATTTCCTAAAAGCAAATAGCAGGCACTTCAATCTCATAAAAAAAATACCAGCATGGAGCCCATTCTTTCTGGTTTGAGTGATTACTTACATGTCCAGATGTCAATGCAGTGAAAACTTGCAAATGTAGAGAGGTTTATTTTGTCTTACTGTGTATATTTCTTTAGAATTCAGTCTTTGCACCTACCTTTTTTGGTGTGGGGTTTTTTTTTTTTAATTTTTTTTTAACATATGGAGTGGTTGCAAAAGTTTTGAGACAAAAAATGTCCTTCTTGCAGGGTGAAAAAAAAAAAGGACTGTGTTTGAGGTGAGAGAGAAGGGAGGGAAACTGGGGTAATGCTGAGGTGGTGCAAGAGATGACGCTTCAAGGAGATGGGTAGCAAAGTGGAAAGTCTTTTATGAGGACTTCCAGTAGCCCTCTTTAGTCTGGCAGCTTACTGTGAAGTTAGGTTGGAAAGACAACCATTAGTTTATCTCGGTGCATTTATTGTTGGTATCATATTGATGGCTCTTTTTCTGACACATTGGCAGGAGCATTTTTCTTCTAATCCAGGAATTACGGGTGAAGTCCCACTGAGGCATGCACATATGTGTGGAGTCATACTTGCCAAAGTTTTTAGCATCAGACTACGATTTATATTTTGCTGTAAATGTCCGTAGCACAATTTTCAAGATAACTGACAATTTTTCAAAATATTTGTCATGTCCCTTAAAATACAGAAGCCAGAGGTCTGGTAGTAGCAAGTTGGAGGAGCAACTTGTTTGCATTTGGAGGAAGGGTGCATGAGAGAAGGTGAGAGATAGACCTGTGCTCTGCAGAGATCCCCAGTAGTAGAAAAAGGCAGGTTTAGGATATGTGGTAGGTTAAGAGTCCTTTCAATAGCAGGAATTTGCTCTGGGCCTCCCCAGTTCTGAGTAGGTGCCATAAGAAGTAAATTGGATGCTTCCGTTTTGTGGATACAGCCCTGCATTTCCTCCAGTGTTTCTGTATTTGCCTGAAGAAAGAGCCCCTTGCAATAAACTGCGTGTCAGTGAAATTCCTGATCAGAACTTTTCCTTGCACAAAAACCTACATAATGTTTTTTGGTTATACTCCTTGCAGCATTTTCACCAGTTACTCACCTGTTCCTACCAGCAGAGTTTTGTACTTATAAAAACATCCAGATACACCACAGAAAAGTACTATGACTTCATATAAAATTGAGATTACGTTATTTTCAATGGCTTGACTGAAGTGCACCACGGGCAGTATTCTAGCGCTGTACATTTAGCTCTGGCTTATTTGAGTTGTGAAATTGGTGGGTTTATTAAAATATTATATGGAGTCGAAGGTCCTTTCTAAAAGCCAGCATGTAGGCCCATGGATTCCAGAGTATTTAGTAATGAGGCACTTCCCTCTTATTGAATAACAAGAGCCACTTCATATTTTGTGTTTGTGTTTCTCCATGCTCAGTTGCCTCCCTGGGGAGCAGGTTCTGAGCCCAGAGTGCTGCCACTGCTGGGGAAGGGAGCTGTGCATCTCGTGAGCTGCACACCGCAGCTGGGGGGCATTCCCAGCCACCGGTACCTGTCCGTATGCTGGCCCTTGCTGCAGCACAGGTCTGCATAGAAGTGTGCAGTATTAGTGATAAACCATGGTATTCCTCGCACATGAGCAAATTAGGCAAACACAGTCTTTTGCCTTGCTCTGAGTGTGAAGAAAATGTGTGTGCTGTAGTAATCCTTCCTTTTTTTTTTCCTGTTATTCATTACTTTTTTCTCCTTAACTTTTCTCAGAGCTAAACTTCCCACAAAATTCAATTATACTCTAAAATTCTGTGTTGGCATGAAAGATAATTAAAAGTCCACTCTAACCTTTGATTCCCACGTGGTTTAAAAGACGGAAGTTTAAAGTTAGCAGAGAGGCTGACTGAAGTGAGAAGGCAGTGTCGGTGATGGAGCTGTTTGTATTGGAAGCTTTGAGGTCACATCTGAAGGTTTTTCATCCTCCTCAGTGCAGGTGTTACCTGAAATAGGATCATGTTTTCCCTGGGACCTTGACACAATGCATGGACCCTTTCCTTGACCTGGCTGCTCCAGCATTGCTGAGCTGATTTGGCCAGGGCTGATTCACACTGGGTCACCAGCTGGATGCTTGGCCAGGCTGCTCCTCCTCGTGCTGGTGCCTGTCCAAAAACTAAAGGCAGCCTTTCAAATGCAAGGCTGCATAAAGCCCTGTTGGTATGGCCATGTACGTGTTTACAAACATGAAACTAAAGTGTTTTGGTTTTTGTGACAATACTTACAGAACTGGTTCTCAGTGACCACTATTCATAAATGCATGAAATGTCATAACGTTTGTCAAAAAGCTTCTGAGCAAAATACATCTTGCATTTCTGTGCTTTTCAGTTTAGTATGTTATTCATGATGCTATACAGGAATTTAAAAAAAGAAAAACAGAGCCAGTTAACACTTGATTTTGTTTAATTTCGTTCCTTCTAGAACAAGAAAATATTCAGTGAAGGTGAGTGGTGCTTTTCTAGCACTTTTTTAAAACCTGAGTTAGGCTATGCTGTTGTGCTTACCTATATTCCTTGTATTACTCATTTGTATTGATATACAGAAAATGTCCTACTAAATACTGGAATCTTTTGTTTTGCTTATCATGACTTTTATATGTTTCATCACAATTCCAGATTTTTCCCTGATCTACCATAGCTCATGTGAGCACAGCATGTGAAAGACAATGCTTGCCCACGGCAAGGGGTTGCGTGGTGTAATACACCAGTCCCTTTTTGGGTCTCTCCTGGCGTGAAAATTACCACTCTCTCCCAACGTTCAGCATCCAGCTAGGGTGAAAAGTGAGTGCAGGGTCTAAAAATGTTGAATTTGTGTGCCAAGTACTTGAATGTTAGCAAGAGTGGGAGGGAGGTTTAAGGGAAATTGTAAACCGTTTTCAAGGCAGGAAAATTGACTGAACTCTTTATCACTTCATTTCCAAAATGTCACAGCTTCTTGCTAAGCTCAACAAAGTTGCCATCATTTATTTGTAAGCTGCTTGAAGGCGCTCTTTTAAAGAATAGTTATTAACCTTTCTATTTCAAAACCCGTTCTTACACAAAGCATTTTTCACTGGAGGTGGAGTTACAAGGCAGTTTTTTTCAGTATGGCATAGAAGTTTTCAGGAGGTATTTTCTGAAGGAGTTAAATTGCCAGGGATTGCAAGAAGGCCCTCTGCTCCTTCACTTGAGATTGGAGCTAAACAGATTTCAAACCGCACAGTCAAAGTAACGCTGGGGAGTGGCTGTGAAGACATTGTGCCTTGCAGAGGAGCTCAGGGACTGGGTTTGACTCCTGCTTGCCATTCCAGGGCTCCAGTGTTCCCTCTGTGCCCACTGGCATGGGGAAAAGATCATCCATCATCTGTGCGGTCTCTGCTTTCCTTTCCCTCCTTGGATCCCTGCAGCAATGCTGTTTTGGGGGCCACTGGGTGGGAAGAGCAGAGACCCAGGCAAGCCCTGCCTGCCAGGATGGACTGCTCACCTCCAGGCCATCAGAGAGAGATCCTGTGGAAGTACCACCAGTGGAAACAGTGATTGCTCATTTCTTTGTGGGACACTTTGTCCGTGTGTTGATTCGTTATCAGCTAAGCAGATAAATATCCCTTTCTCTCCCTTGTTGGGTGCATCAGCTGCTGGGTGAGTTGCAGGAAGCCCAGGATAAGAAACAGTCGAGTCAGGCAGAAACTGCAAGCAGGAATTTCTGAAGTATTCCTGTGGGCTTCCCTAAGAAATGGCTCGCTTTCCCAGGGACCGATGGAAACAGGCAAGCACTCTGTCACATAATGTTCCCTCTCTAGGAAAACATTTGGTAGTAGCTTAAAAAAGAAAGCTTTATAGAGCTTAAATAATGCCAAAGATGAATTTGGTGAAGACTGATGCTGTACGTACTCTACTTGCGAGGATTTGGAATTTCCAGTGCTGCTTGGAGTTGCTAGCAATAGGTCCAGGGCTTGCCAGTCATACTTGGGTTTTTTTGCACCACCTCTTTTATTTTAATCAAGTTCTTATTGTGGCACTATTAAGCACATGGCTAAATAGTAAAGCTCTTGTGTTCAATTCATTTGTATCAACAAGGTCATGGCACTTGTAATCATAAAACTAAAGAAACCTGATAATTGCAAGAACAGCTTCAGTTTCATTCGGTTTTTTAAGTAATTCATGTCAGTGTTTTGTATTCTGGCTGGTAATTACTCAAGAGTCATGTAGCCTGGTTTACCTCTAAATAAATAAGGAATAATAAAAATATTATTTTAATAAAAGCTAAAATTTTTAAAGGTTTAAAGACAGTCTTAAAGAAAATACAAAATACAGTGAAGTGTGTCATTCCATACAGTTGGAGTGACCTCTGTCAGCATTAATCTGGCTAAAATAGGCTAAATTATTCTTGTTGTCTGTATTGGCTTTTGTACTAAGTAAATAAATCAATATATTATCTGATTCACAATCAGCCTGAATGCATCTTAATGGTAACTGGAAGGCTAAAAATGTCTCATTGGGCTATGATGACTGCTAACTACTAATTCCACTTAGAAAAAGGAATGGTTTTCCTACACAGCAATGTAGTGGTGCATGCTGGAGTAACTGGGTGGGCTCAGGTGCCCCTGACAGGCAAACAGGCATTTCCTCTGGTGCCCTTTGAAACCCTAATATGTGTGCTGAAGCTAAGTACTGAATGAATATTGTTAGGCCATGTGGTACTATAGTGCTGGAATGCACTGATGGGGAGGAGGTGGGGTCTGGTGATTTTTACTTGGTCCTTGCTTTCCAGCTTGAGGGATGCTCATCCAACTCTAGCTAAAGCAGTTCAGTTTAAACTGGCACATAAAAGTTGAAGTTGGCATTTTGTTTAAGCCTACAGACAGCAAAGATCTATTTTATATTTGCTTAAAATGCCAATGTCCAAATGAGAAAGTTAGAAAGGGACATGCTGCAAACAAAGTCATAGGGACTTGTGGATAGTTAAAATAAATTTTCAAAGGCAACAGCTGAGCAGGTGTCAATGAAAATCAGAAATCTGTTGTTCAAGCTATTGTCTTTCATTTTATACTTGGAGCTGAAACAAGAATGGTCTTTCTGGTGTTTGTCTGTACTGCTCTTTTAACAAAGAGGTTCTGATCCATGGCCAGCCCTCTTTAAGCACCGCGATAATGCAGTCATTCATTATTAACGGAAAGCAGAGGAGAAGCAGAGGCCTCAGATACATCAGGAACAAGCAAGTGGGGAAATGAAGGTATCAATTATGTATCTGCCATGTTGATGATGCTCTTACAGAGTAGTAGGTTTCCCCTAAGGAAAGAATCCGCTGGGAGAGCAAAGGATATTCTCAGTGCCTTCTCTTACAATACGATGACATCTTCTCAGCTGAAGCTTCAACAAGCCCCTTTCTTTAGCCCTTTTCCCTCCCAAGAGTACTTAGTGCTCTGGTGAGTTCTGGGCTGGTGCCTGGCTCTAAAAGGAGAGGCTGCTTGGCTCTCCCACAGGGAAGTGGGATCCTGGTTTCCAGCCCTACCTCCACAAGCGACAAGCACCTGCGCCCCCGGGGCATGCTGCGAGCAGGGCAGGCTCCAGCCCTGCATCCCAGTGCAATGAGCTGAAGGGCAGCAGCTTTCTCATTTGTAATTTCTTCCAACTAAAGTTTTTTTATTACCAGAGCCTCACTTCCATAAACACTGATTCCATGGAAAGACTGAAGTAAAAAAATATGTATGAATACCGCCTCAAACCTTCATGAAGATGGTACTACAATTCCTACAAAAAACTACAACTGGATTTTACTGTAGTGATTTACAGTGCCATCACCTTGCTGGATGGAATTACTGTTTCTTGATTGTGTAGGAAAGGGACCATACTGGTTTTTAAAGTAAAACTGAATCCCATCACAGTTGCACAGAACTGTGCTTTGGCATGAACATGCCCCTGAGTATCCGAGTTTAAGTTGGCAAAAGAAGGGCAGCTGGGCTGACAAATATGTCAGCTTGTGCCTGATTTTCCCCACCTTGGCCCTAGTAAAGAACAAGATGCAGGGAATCAAACAGCTGTTTGCCCTGTGGCTGGGGATGCAGAGGGTAATGAAACATGATACAGAATATAAGTCAGCTGCAACTTGGCAACTCCCTTTTCCTCATAGCAAAGAAGATGACTTAGACTGTATTCAGAATTATGATATTATACATACAGAATGATATGAATGATTTTTAGAGGCTGTGGTTTTAGAATTGTCAAATTAGTATTTTGACTAAGAAGACTGTGTTTAATCATTAATAGGTTGTTCTGAGTATTTTAGTGTTTTACTATTATTGTTTATTCAAGATGGTATCTAACAACAAAGATGAGCATTTTAAAGGCGGCTAAAAACTGAACTTAAAAATAAACACAGTTCTCTCTACAAAGACGGCAGAGCTAAAAGCCTGTAAAAATATTTGCAATGACAGCAACAATCAGAAATTTGCTGGTTGGGTTTAAAAATGTTCTTGACCTCTCTGGCAGGGTTCTGAGGCCAGCAAGGTCATAGAAAGAGACTGTTTGCTTTGAGGTTGACTTGCACACATTTGGACAAGTGCAATATGCTGTTTCCTGTACTAGAAAAAAAGGTGTTGAAGTGGTGCCAGTGTAGAAGAAAATGTTGCTCTTGAAAGGCAGCACAATAAGCTCTAGGCTGTCCTGTCCCAGGCATTTAATTACATGATTGATCAAATTGCTCCTAAGGTTTTGGGTATGTAAATGTTCTCTTATTTGTAGATCAGGAACTCCTTGTCATAGTACTTAGGAGTGAGGAAGCATTGGGATGGGAGCCCACAAAACCAAACCTACTTTCAGATATATAAACATGTTAATTGTGAAAGATTTGGTTAAAGATAGTAATAATAAAGGGAAAAACACGCATAATGTTCATACAGAATTGTGTTGGCAAGGGCACTGGATGGTCTGGAATGAGCTGGAGTGAGTTCCCCACCTTTTTCATGCTGAAGAGGAAAACAGCTGATAATGTTAACACTTCAAGTGGTCATTGCTTCAGCACTGGATATGTTGAAGGCATCAGAGCATCTCTCGCACCTGCTGGCAGTGAGCTCAGGTGATCATTTCCTGGCAGAAATCTTCCCTCTCTTCACAGACTTCTCCCCCCTTCACTCCTGTTCTGTTCCTGTCCCAGCTCAATGGTACACTCCCCAGCTCAGTAGTAAGAGCTGACTCAGTTTTAGAAGCCCAGACAAAAGGCTATTTTTCTTTTGTCTCAGTGCAGTGATAATGTGCAGCCTTACAAATGGTCACCAGCATGGCTGGTGGTTCAGCTACGGTTTCTGTTGTGGTGGTACAAAAACTCAGGCTGAGGTGGGTTGGAAGCCCACTTCTGTGGGCAGCGTCTCTGTAAAGATGCCACTGCGCTTTCAGTGGTGATGGCTTCTGGGGACACAGCCAGAGATCTGCAGGGAAATGCCTCTGTCTTTCCAGGTGTATTGGAGGTGTGGCTGAAAGGCATCAGAGAGGGAGCAGCAGCTGAGTCCTTTAGCCAGTGATGCAGAGTAGGTGAGTTAGCAGAATAATCTCCTGACATCCCACAGCATCTCCTTTGGGATGATGTGCACATCCAGAGGAGCCAGCCAGCTGAGAGCCGTGGCAGCCTCAAGTTTGCTTAGGGATGGAGAGGCGAGGAGCTGTAAACAGCCCAGAGTAACTTTGGCCGTGCTTTGACTGTTTTGCTAGGTTTCTGACTCAGAGCAGACAGGGAGTAGCTAGGGCCATCTGAGGGTGTGCTGGTTCCCTTTCTGAAGGGAAACAGGCTCCTAAGAGGGTCACATCTAGACCTGCCCAGCAGTGAGCAGCCTGATGGTAGAGGAGATGCTTGGCAGAGTTTGCACCAGATAATAAGTTTTGCCTTTGCCGTGCATCCTTCAGGTTGCTTTTTCCCAGATTCCTGTGGACTGCGTTTCTCATCTTGTCAGGTTTCTGGGAATGCCAGGGATGGGACATTCCAGTAGGGCACTGACATGGCATATCTATCACCCCATCTTCCCTGTCAGT
Source organism: Callaeas wilsoni (assembly GCA_013398955.1). Taxonomy (NCBI): domain Eukaryota; kingdom Metazoa; phylum Chordata; class Aves; order Passeriformes; family Callaeidae; genus Callaeas; species Callaeas wilsoni. Next base: position 62,339 of record VWPU01003311.1, on the reverse strand, counting down.
GAGCTGGCACTGGGGATCCTCCCCCACCTTCCCTTGCCTTAGCAGGCACTGCTGTAGCTAAAACCACCCATCCAGGGGCTCCTGGGCTGTTTGGGGCAGATGGAGAGTAACTTGCTGCTAGATGGGGGAGTGGGAATGAGGGCTAAAGGCTTCCCTGTGACACTCCTCACCCAGTTTTATCTCAGCATCGGTATAACACACCTATTAACTACTGCAGAGGTGGTTGCTTTTAATTCCTCTTTATCATCGCACAGGAGAGGGGCCACAGGTGCTTCAGTTTATATTCACACTTCTAGCCAATATCTGCTGGGGAGATTTACCACTTGCCTGCAGCTAAAAAGATTTGTTGTAAATTTATTACAGTATTTTTCTCCCCCGTATTAAGGCTATGCCAAGAAAAGTCAGTAAAGAAGTATTTCCAGTTTTGCAGTTCTGTTTTTCAGATGTGATGTTTTAAAATATCAATACAGAATTTAATAAGATGAGTACATGCAGCTTACTTTTAGGTGAAATTACAAAATTATCCAAAAAATATTTAAACTATAAATAGAAATATATACTGTTGTACTCCAAGGAGATTTATCCCTTAATATTCAGACAGAAGAAGAATTAGTTTTCAATTAACAGCTCAGTTGTTCAAAGCAGTTTGGTTGCTCTTTTATGTACACCGCTTTTAGTTGTTGTTTTTTCTGTCCTCCCACATCTCTGTTATTGTGCCTGGATTTTTTTTTCCGCCTGTTTTTGTGGAGGAGTTGCTTTGACCTTTGATATGATGTTTCATATATCTGGAAAATGTAGCTATCTGGAAACTTTCCATTTGCTACTTTTTTTCTGAAGTATTGGGGTTGAGGAAAAAAGAATAAGCAGCCTGCAATAAACTTATGATCCCTTTCCTTCTGGCTGGAGCCAACTGTGTCCAGAGTGAGAGAGGAGGTAACAAGAAGATTTTCAGCCAGATTATTTTCAAACCTGCGTAACAGGATGGCTGAGCGTTTGCTTGCTCCTTCTTCAGGAAGCTGGAAGTGTGGAAACTAAACATTTTATTGGAAGAGGAGGAAGAAGTTGTGTAGCTGTTCTAATAAGGACTGCATGTTGCCAAAGTGTAAATAATTAATTTACAAACATGTTTGTGGGCATATTGCAAGCATAGGTCAGATCTTTATTTTTTTTCAGACCTTAAGAGAATCCCTGATGTGTTTTGACATAAGAAACAGTTGAGAAGAGAGGTGGTGTGATTGTAGAGGTCTAACTGCAGTGGTCAATGCACTGTAGAACACACCCAGCTCAGTTGCCAGTGTAGATGGAGCAGACGAGCTCTGAACCATGAGGTTCCTGCATGGGAAGTGTAATTTAGTGAGGCTGGGTAGCCCTGACTGGCCATGTTGCCTTTGGTATTTCTAGTGTCTCTACAGAGTGTCCTACAATCATAACTTTGCTTTTATTTTCTGTAGAATTAACCCAGTACGAGTGAAAACTATATTATGAAGCAGCGCTGAAGCTGGATGTTACAAGTGTGTTATCTGCATCTGGCATGCACTAGCAAGAGACAATTTTGGGTAATGATAGCCTGTAACCTGACAAACCAACCAGCAACACTTAAGTTGAGGTGCTTATTGTGACCAGGGGAAAAAAAAAAAAAGCAACATTTTTTGTGCTTTACTCCAGTGATGCAGCAAGCACATCTCAAGCCCTAAAGTTAACCCTGTTTTATGTCCTGTTTCTTGTGTAATTAGTAGGAAGCCAAGGTCAGGTCCCCTGCTTGCTTGCTGAGGATCAGTGTCTTATAGGACTAGGGCATCCTACCTAAGAGACAGAGAGCTAAATAAGCTTTTCCAGGCCTCCAGCCAGTTAATCCCAGGTGAACAGCTAAGAAAGCAAGAACTAGAATAAATACATCATTGTTTGTAGCTCTGATCATACTCCTTCTCTGCACACTGCAGAAGAGAACAGTGTGGCTGAGCATCCCTCTGAACCACATGGCTCTTTTAAATGTGGAGCTCTGAGTATCCACATATCTGAGTATGCTATGACTTTTAGGGAAGCACAGGCTTCCCTCTTTTCCTCTGAAGTACCTGTGTAGCAGTACCTGTGCTTTTTGCAGAGCTTAGGTAGGGGCTCATCACACACAGAACAGAATATGGCCTTTTGAGCTGAACTTTCCACTCTTGCAATGTTTGACTTTCTGCAGCAAGGTAATACTTTGCTTGTGGAGCAGTGGGAGTTGCAGGGTTCGGACTCAAAGCCCTTTCTGGACTTTGGCACGGCTGATCCAAGTGCGATTCCAACAACCCCAAAGGTATTTGTGTGCATAGAAACCTGGAGCTATTCGGGCAGTCATCTCCGTTCCTGCTGTGCTTGTCCTAGGAGGATTCCCTCTGGCTGTTTCAGGGCAGCAGCCAGCATCCCTATGAAGTAGCCGCTACCCAGCCTGTTCAGCTCTTTGCCAGCGGGAGGTCCAATTAACATTTGGCAATATTGGCAGCTCCATATGGAAACTACCACTCTGCCGCCTACATTTGAACTTCAGCTTTTTCCTTTCATTTAATTAAAACACAATCAAGTCAATTAGCTCATGACAGAGTTTCTCCAGAGTTAAACTCCAGATGTATGGCAAGGCAAAAGCCTGCAGATGCCAATTCATTGTGCTGCCTGGAGGTAGATGACATCTTTCCTATTTACCAGTTTATCCACCACAGATTAGCTGCACTTTTTTCCCTTCCAAGTAGATTCAAAAAAAAGAAAAAACCTAACCAAAAAAACCCCAAAAAACAAAAACAAAACCAACCTAACAAACAAACAAAAAAACCCCCACACAAACTCACAAAACAAAAATGTGAGAAAGTACAACAAACATTTTTCCATCTGGTTCTGGTCAGGAAAAATAATAATATGAGATACTTATCGAAAATGACATTTATAGTGCCAGAATGATTTCTGATTTTTAATGACTATGTCAAACCATGCAGTGTCTTGAAGTTTGCTAGTAAGCTCAAGGAATAAGCAGCTTATACTCTATAGCAAGTTGATGACTTACTGCTAACTGGGGATAATAAGGCAGCTGCAAAAACACGTTCATTTTGCTGGCATAAAAACCGTGATTTCCAGCTCTGTGCCCTCTGGCAAGGCATTATAGAAAATCATATTGTTGTCAGAAGAGGTTTTGAGGTCTCAATAAACCAAGATGACTTTTGCAGCACATCCCTGCAAGGCAGCAGGATGCAGTGAGAGGAAGATAAAAAAAATACCTGTGCTAGCTAACTGGTAGTTAATAAGCACAGAAATTGTACCCAAATCCACATATTAGGTAAGTCTGAACTGCAGCCAAGGCATGTTCTGCTGTGTTTCTCAATTCATTCATGCTTAGATGTGGCAATACCCTGAGTCACCTGTGTTCTGACAGGATGAAAAGGTTTTGCTCACACACTTTAAGAGTGATGTGGTGATACCATGGCAATACTGCAGGAGAACTATTGCTAGTGAAAGTATTAGTGGTACCTTAGTGCCTTGATATCAGTGGAGCACTTGATTCTATGCCTTTTTCCCTCTTGGTTGTGTTGTCCAGCAATAGGAGGAGGAGTTTTCCTTCATCTTGCCACTCTTAACCTTGCTACATGACAAGGATCCAGAGCAGAGTTGCAGTGCAGGTGGGTGAGCCTTGGGTGATGTGGGTGGGAGAAGGGATTGCAGCATGAAAGGTGCAGCACGGTGGGGAAAGAAGAGAACTTGACATTCTGCTGGTACCATCTTGTACTTAACAGCCCTGATGTGAGAAAGAATCCCCTAAATATATATACACCAGTGCTCCAGCAGGATTGGATTAGATCAGGTGTGTAGAAAGGTGCTGGTGAGGGGAGTGCAGGTTAGGTTCTTCTACTGGCTTTTCATTTTCACTGCCAAGAGAAAAAAATACACTGAAGTAAAAATAGAGAAAATCTAATGTCATAAATATAATCCTCTTTTTTTTCGGATCATGAATTTCTTAAAGTCAAAGTTTTTAAAAAATGGTCTTGCTGCATTCCAGATCACAAGGCCTGGAACCAGCAGAAACATAGCTGTTTACTTCACAGGGACTGATATTAGACTTGCTTGAAATGATCTGATGGATCATTCTTTTGTTGCATTTTGGTTTTGTAAAGTTAGTTGTAAGTTCTTATCTGAAGAATGTGTTAGTGTGGGCCAGTGCTGACGTCTTAGTGTTGAAGTGTACCATGCCTTGGGAAAACTGTGATGATTTCACATGCCTGCCTGAGCCACACAGCATCTCTGGAGATCATTCACAGCAGGAAAGTGTTTCCTCAGCAGCTATGGAGATCAGCGCTGCTTATTGCAAGTAGCCTTCCTGGGATAAGACATGTTCAGGCATTTCCACCTCTGAGCATTTATAGGAAAGTCAGGGTCACCCACAGACTGATCTGATCTTCTCTGGCTGCCCACAAGCTTAAGGAGAGGCTGTCCTTTTTGTACATTTCATCCAGTTGACAGCCCATGTGGCATGATTTGGCTTAGTGGTGTCTCTGCTAGTTGTTGTTGGCCTTTTGCAGCAAGATCTCCTCGTTGTGTGACATCGACCTGCAGGATTCATATCCTCAGTTCTTGTTCTTCTGTGCACCCAGCTGATCCTGCAGCTGGAAAATCTTCACCTAGGCCAAAGGACTGGAATATGATAATGTAAACTATGCAGGTGCTATAGCCAAAAGTCCTCGTGTCAAACTTATTAATAATGTTTATTGGAGGCAATGAAGTGACTCACTGGCTTTTTGAAGATGATGGGAAGAAGGCAGGACTTCAAGACACTGTATATAGAAATTAAAGAGTAACACAAGTCAGCAAGCTCCTCTAAACCTCGGAAAGCTAAGATGTTTCTTTTCCCCTCAGTGAATATGTATAATGTTTATAATGATTATTAGAAGAGATATAAGTCCTCTGAGGTGAAAACCACACCACTTCTTTATTCTTAAGTGGTACATGACCTATAAAGCAAATAGTGTACATCTAAAGCATCAGTTTCCTGCAGAGTGTTTCAAAGAAGAGGAGTAATAACTTTTGTAAAGATCTTTCCATAAATGCTCTGAAATGTCATTGCTGAAATTGTGGGTTTTTTTCTAAATAGTTTATTAATTGGTAAAACATGCTAGCTTGTGAATATATATGTATACACATAATATATGTTCTTTTGAATATAAATAAGTTCCTTTTTCCTAGACATATTACTTTATCTTAGATTATTTCTAAAGTTAGCCTGTGATATCCTGGTTGTGCTTATTCCCTCTTTTCTGATACGTGTTTCAACTGAGGGAATTGGTACAAGGTCCATGGATTAGTAAATTCCGAATTTTGAACACTTGTTGAACTCACTAGATAAGTCAACTTCTGGTCCTTTATTGTCAGAAGGAATTAATATTGACATCTGTTTTCAAAAGTTTCAATCTTTCTGAATAGAATTATTCTCCATGAATTTCATGTATTTGCTCAGTTGAAGCAGACAGATTTCTGTAGCTAGGATGAATATTATTATTTTGGAGTTACAAGTTTTCAGCAGAGGGCAGAACAGGGACTGATGCAAATCTGTATTTCTCTGTCGGGAGCTATTGGAGCCCTAATCCTCCTCCATTTCTGCTGGTAGGCACAGGGCAGAAAAATCTAGATGAGATTTTTGTGGAAGTGGTCTCCTGCAATAGATTGGACTCTGTGACTCAGGAGAATTTGAAAAGATCAGCATTCTAGTGTTTATAAGACCATGCTGTCTATCACCAGGATGCAGGCTCTTCACACCAGTAGCCCAGCCTTTCTGAGCCACTGGGGAGAAGAACCTGGGTTTTGTCCTGCTGCCTCAAGGGCGTGTAGCCTCTCACTCCACTGAGCTGATATCTCACTGCTTCTGCCAGTGAGATAATGCTTGGCTCCTGTCCCAGGACAGCACTCTACAGCCAGCAGATCCTGGTCTCTTTTCTTCACCACTTCACTTGGATTTACTAGTGCTGATTTCACAGAGAAGCCGTGTGTTTCCGCATCCCTTAGCACCGTGGGGATCTTGACTGGGAGGGACGCAGGAGGCTGCTCAGAGCAGGACTGTTCCTGACAGTAGGTGAGCTCAGGCCCAGAAGGAGCTTTGGGGGTTTGCCTGGCTGAGCCTTCAAAACCTCCCAGGACCTGTTCCAGTGCTGCACTACCCAGCTCCTGGTGGTGTTTTCCTTACCTCTTACCTGGCTTTTCCTGGCTGCAAACTGTGGCCCTCATACCTTCTTATGTCAGCTGGAATTGCAAAGATAAATTTTGCTCTCTTGTCTTTTTAAGTGCCCTCCAAATAAATCTAATTCTCCCTTAGATCCACAGTTGCCAGCAGAGGCTTCTGTATTCCATAGGGGACTGCACTCCATAGGCAATGCCTGTGAGCCCGGACAAAAGTGCAACCCCTGATTTCAGGCAAAGCAGCCCTGCAGGGCTAATTCTGCTTCCCTATGCCTCTCTGCAGAGCTGCTCACTACCTTTGGTGATCTTCTTATCCCCCACCTCTCACCTGGCTCCTCAGGGTGTGTTGAGGGGTAGCTGCTTCATTTTAAGGGAGTCACATTTTAAATCTCTCTAAGTTCACCTTGTTCTCCAGGGCACACGGGTGAGGAAGTTGCGATTTTGTACTCCTGCAAGGGGTAGACATAGCTAAGTCCTTTCCAAAATCTTTGCTTTTTACATTTAAAGTCTATTTGCATGCCATCTTATCTCCATGTTATGGACTAGAAAATACCCAAAGCAAAAAAATAAAAGCTTTAAACTCTGTTGCATCTGAATAACCGTGATTTATCCTGGAGAAGTTTTCTGTCTCTCAGGCATTACAGAATATATTGAATTTTATGGCATAACTTGCTCAGATTTTTTAATTTAAATGCTGTCATTTTCATACCAATTTATCTCTAGTTTTAATTTCACAGACTTCAATGAAGTTATACAATGAATCGTTCTTCTCAGTACTTTATTTCAAAACATTGGAAATGAAGTCTCTTGGACTCTGTCTGCATTACATCAGCTTTCTCACAGAAAAGATTTTTTTTTTTTCTTTAGCATCCTGGATCAATCTAAAGCATAGGACAAATATAGGACTCATTAAATGCCGTTTGTCTGAGAAACAGAATAATAAGATTGCACCATGATGTTATGTGGCTGAATATGTAGCTTCTTAGAAGCTAGGACACTGGACCAGGATTCAGGAAGCTATTTGGCAAACATAAAATTAAGCGCTTAACAATTCTGTGCCTCATATTTTCCATCTGTAAAATGGGAACATTGATATTTCTTTCTTTGAATAGCATTTCTGATTTAATGATCTATGATTATTGCTACTACTGTTCAGAGTGGCATCAGCTCTGTTCTGAATTGGTTATAATTAGAATGTTTAGATGAATGAAAGCAATTACAAAGCCTATATGCCACAAACAGTTAGGCCCATGATTAATTTTGTGTCTCTAAGTAATTGCAGTTACTTCATTGCTCATAGGAGTAAAATTCAGCACACTGGAAGTGTTTGCAGGACTACAAATGGAAGGCTTTAAGAGACCTTAATTCTTAAATAGAAATAAATAATAGCAGATTTCTCAGGGTGGTTTATTTTAACTGTATGCTATAGTATGTTGTGGGATGAGTCTTAATTTGGTTCACAAAACTCAGAGTTTGGCTGTTGATGCTAAATATTGACTTTCATATTGTTCAGTATGTTTTTGCAGAAAAGAAATCCTTCTTTAAATTTTGGCTCCAGTTCAAAAGCTTATTGTTAAATACGCTTTGTTAGTAAGAAGCCTGACTCATGGCAGGCTGTGCTGGGAAAGACTGATTACCAGGGATATCAAACAGACCTGTTCCCATTCCACTGCCAGAACAGTTATCTTTAGAGTTTGTTTAAGAAAGGATTAATTTTACCCAGAAGAAATAGTTTGTTTTCACATTGCAAGGTTTTTGTTTTCTGTGTGGTGATAGCTAGTTATTCAACTTTACCAAGGACAGGGAAAAAGTCACCCAAACATATGCTGAAAGAAATTCTCCTGTAGCGGTGGAAAACCACTGGACTGTGCAAATACACCAGATGAGCATCACGAGAAGCAAGTTCTGGACAGCTGCAGTTGAGGTGCTGAGAAGCAGTGAAGCTGAGGGCTGCCTTCTGGAGCAAGAAAAATCCATGTGGATGCACACACAGCCTGTTGCATTCTGATAGTGGAGGAGTTTAGTTGTTGGGTACTGTTTTTTCCATCATTCAGTTATTTTTATTTATTTTCTTTATACAGTCGATGGTTTGGACAAGGCTTCAATTGCTAACTCAGATGGACCAGCCCCAGGATCCCAAACTCCCCCCTTCAAGAGGAAGGGCAAACTCTCCAACATCGGCAAAATCTTTAAACCTTGGAAATGGCGGAAGAAGAAGACCAGTGACAAATTCAGAGAAACATCAGCAGGTATGTCTGTGGCCCTTTGGTGGCAAATAGTAGAAAACACTGTGATGATTTTGCAGGGTAACATTTGAAAAGCTCTTTGAACTTGTTAGATGGCAGGGATTAGTTAGGCATGGTATTTGACATACAGAAAAACAGTTTGATTCTGGGTAAGGAAAAACCTAACCTTGTTCAGCTTCTGTCTTGAACCTATCACCAAAAATACACAGCTGATCTGTTTACTATACATATCCTCAAACAGATTGGAAAATCTCTCTGTCCTCCTGGTAGTCAGTGACTTGAATTATGAAACAAATTTTGCCTTTGTGGGGACAGAAGTCTGGGGGAGAAGCAGATGTAGCCATGCCCAGCAGAAGAACGAGGATCAGCTCTGTAACCGCGCCTTCATAGAAACTGCTCTGCCCTTCACGTCCCCACTGACAAGGCTGGAAGGGTGGTGTGAAATCAAATGCTGTGATTGAATCATATTCTATCTGAAAAAGAGGGATATTGAAGGCTGGGATTTAGTTAGCCAAACATAGTTGTTTGGGGCCACCTGAGATGCTCTGGGGTGTCCTGGCTGCTCTGCCAGAAGGTTTGATACGATGTTTGTCATCCCTGTGCAGACATCTCCAAACACCTGGGGCATCTGAAGTGGCTGTAGACACCCATGTTTAGTAAACTGAATGCCACCCTGCATATATGTGTGTGTGTCTTTGTGTCACTGCTCTAGCCAAACTTTCTCTACAAAAATCCCAAACTTCTGGTTTGGGATTCAAGCATTCGATGTTGTGGTTTCCTGCACTGGAGTCTAACTAGAGTCCAGTGAGATTCTATGAGCTCCTTAGATTCATTGCCACAGCGCAGGCCCTCTGTCTGCTGTCCTCCAAGGCTGTAGGCAGTAAAACCAACACCAGTCTCCTAACGTGTTTCCAGTAGGCTCCTCGAACTCTTCAAAGTACACTGCTTGACATTTTAAACCCATACCAGCCCCTGACAGTTACAGCAAGGAGCTCTGTGGTTTGACAGTGAAACTTCTAAAACAAACTTTATCTACACAAAAGGGAAAAAGAAGCCATTTTCTCTGGTGTCTTCATCGCTCCAGATGCCAGATGAAGTTTTGAACAGATTTGTGAGATCTTCAAATCCTTCTTTCTCTCCTTTTTCCCCCATTTTTTTTTTTCATTTTCCGACATGCCCTGCAACAAACCTCCCACAATTTCTTCTACTCCTGCTATCAAAGAAACTCCCCTCAGTCTGGTATCTCCTTCATTGCTTCCCGTTTCCTTCAGCTTTCCCAGTACTTTTATTATATTGCTAAAGCAAAGTTATTTCTAGTTAATGAGTCCTGAATGTTCTGCAGCTTCTCCTGGACAGGTATGTGATTTTTATATGCAATGAGCTCTTCAGAGTTATGACCATTCTTAAGGTGTGTATACAGAGATTCCCTAAACTTTCACAACCTATTAGTATGTGTTAAATTGTTACGCCATTAAATAATAATGCACGTATCATTTTTCAATTTTTTTTTTAAAAACTAATATCTGGTAAATTCATGTTAAAGATAATATTTCTTATGTTATACTGTCTTTCTTTTGAGGGCCTAAATCCAGTCTTACGAGCATGACACATCAATTCTTACAATACCGAGGCAATATATGTGTTCGTATTTCTTTTACAAAAGGAGGAAGTGAAGCACAAAGAAATTAAGGTCAACATTTTCAAAAGTGCCTCCTTAGATACTCACTTCTACTTAATTTGCTGGTCTTGTTTATGATGTTGTGGTCCCTCAAGACACTCATTTGCTTTTAAACTGTGCATGGGATCACTTATGTTTGTGCATGTGCTTCCATGTGAGGCTGGAATTTGAATGAAGAAGTAGTTTGAATTGCATTCATCCTGCCTTAGATGGTAATTTCAGGGATGAATAAAAATAGTATTCCCTGTATTTCTTGAGGAAATAGACCCAGGACCAATGGAGACTGAGAAGACGCATTTACGTGGCAAGTTGCCCCTTGTTGCTTGCTTACTGACACGGCGGAAGAAACTTGCTTATCTAACTTGAGGAGGAAGTGGGAAGACATCCATTCAAAATAAAAATCCTACAGGATATCCTCTTCCTCACACTACTCCATCAGAGACATATTTACATTACCAAGTGGGGGCTCTGTGTGTGTGTGTGCCTCTTACGTGCAGGAAGCCCATTTCCTGGCCTGGGGCCATGGGAGAGAGCACGATGATCCTCATTTGTTGCCACTTCTCTTAACAGGGCTACAACGTGGTAATTCTATATGCAGCTGAAGAAAGGATTTCTTCTAAGACCGAGTGTGGGCTCTTGGAAGGAGCTCTCACTGCTTGCTCTGGGTTTTCAATAGACTTTTTGAAATAGATTCTTGCTATGGCCTTGCCAGGCCATGTAGCATGGAGTGCTTTTTGTCTTAGAAGCAACTGGAAGATGTTCGTAAACAGCAAATACCCCAAACATCAAAAAAGGGTGGATGTTTAGATGTTAGATGTTAGTATCTGTGCCAATGTGGGAATGATGGTGGAAATTTTTTCCTTTAGCAACATGTTTTCCACACTCTGTCTCAGAAAGTCTATTCTTTGGGCACTGGCTGTATGCTTTTTGCCTAGAGGGCTTTCAAAATCAAGGAAAAACAAACATAAAATGGCATAATCTCAAGGGTTTCTCTCCTCTGCAATGTTTTGCTGCGAAGGAAAAGGCAGCAGTTTGTGTCTTGGCACAAAGTAGATTCCACTTCAATGCTTCACTGCAGAAGTATATACAGAGAGGGACCAGAAGGCAATTTCAGCTCTTACTAGGTCAGAGAAAAATTAGTAATCAGAATTCTCTCAAGCTTCTCCTAGAAGAACAAAACTAAATACTGGAGAATATCCAGAATCTCACAGCAGTCTTCGAGTCAGAGAATGGGTTTTAAGACTGCCTGAGATTTGCAGCTGCTGACTATCACTAAGCAGTCACTTTTGAGGGGATGAGGAATGAGAGAGAGAGAGAGAAGCTGCTTTTTGAGGTAAACTTTTCCCATTATTAGTGTTACTATTACTTGTATTGGGCAAAAAAAGCAGATATTTGTGAAGAGGAGTAACATTTACTGGAGTAAATGAGGGCTGCATACAATACAATAAATTCACATCCTTTCTAATGGTTACACCTGAAGTCAGGGCAACCTCTGCTTCTGACTGCAGCAGGGGAAGGATTTTGATCTGGGATTTTCTGTTTCTTCCGGAGCACGAGACTGGAGATTGCCTGCCTGCCTGCCTCTCCTCAACCTTCTTCAGTGGGCAAGGACTCATAACCAGTTACCCTCACAGTCAAGGCTGATCTCTTTGTAATCAATCTCAGTACATACATGTACACAGATGGAGAAATTGTTCTTTCCATTTTATTATTGCTTAAAGTTATAAACAGTATGTTGCTGTTCATGTTGAAATTTTATCTATATTCACACGTTTATATATACACATATATATCTACATATATATATATGACAGACATGTTGAGATATATGTATTCACATATATAGATCTATATATACATTCCTATGTACATATATTGTAGAAAAGATTTGTATTGATAGCATCAGCTGGTCACTCAGCCTAATTACACAGTTTTAAGAGTCTTAAACCAGTCTGCTGAGCTAATTACTTTTGACTACTGTTACGTTTCACTAAGCTCTCCTAAAATGACAGAGTTACAAAGTCAAGCATTCAGAAATCAGGAAATGTTTGAATGATGGTGCTGAGTGACAGGATGGTACGAAATACTTGACTGTGTAAATGTGAAATATATTGCAAAGTCTAAAGTCTGCAATGAGCCATAAATTATTACGATGAGTCCACACTGACTAAATAGCACTCAGTATAAGTTCCTAAGTTGACAGGCTACTCCTTCCTCTTATACAAGGGGACATAATTTTGCCACTTTGATTTAAATTAAGATTCTACCTTTTTCTTTGTAGGAATTAAAATTATGATACTAGTAGTGAATGCTAGCTTGATTTTTGATGTTCTTTCCATGGGCCAAATAATGTTTAAAATATATTATCTTTTTGAGCTGAATTAATTGAGCTTAATCAGTTTAAATAAAAACACCAATCATGGCTAGCATTTTAGAGGGTGGAGGACTGGGACTTAAGCTTCTTATCTGTTCACAAATTTTCTAATCTGTGAAATGGAGATAGTTATGTCTCAGGGATGTTATGAAACCTGTGTAATTTATGAAATGCTTTGATGTTCTTTAGTTGAAGTGTAAGGGGTTCATGTCTTTTAATGACAATTGGCCTTTCCCATGATCATTAATTCAATACAGTTGTTAATTCAATGTTGTTGAACTGAAAAAATATATCATCCCAAAAACTAGACAGAGACATTGATGGGGGAAGGTCTGATTCAATGTTTTTAAGCTTGATGGGAAAAGCATTATTGTTTTCAAGTGACATTGGATTATCCCACATATATATGAGAAATCATCTCATTTCACTGTCCCCAAGAAAACAGATGTAAAAAGGAAGCAGGGAGAAAAAAGAGTGGGAATTAAATGATACTTGTAATGACGAAATAACAAAAAAATAGTGTTTATATTGCCAGCAACAAAACAAGTATAAAGTGTGTGCCTAAGGTGTTCATCCTTCAGGGCTGTGTCAGAGGTGATTTCACTCTGCTTGTGAATGCACCTTCTTTCTAGAAAGACCAAGACACTCCATCCATGCCTGCCCACGTAGTCCTCTGTCTTCATGACCTCTCATCTCTTTTAAAACAGTCTTTGTGGGACTGCTTCTCTACACAAAAAACTCTTTACAAGCCTAGGGCATGCTCCTGTTCCAATGTGTGACACACAGTTGCAAGGCACATACTTTAAAAAATATAGGGGAGAAACTAGAAAAGCTTGTGAGTAATTTAGGTGTGGGACCCAAGGCAGCCTAACTTGATCAGAGTTCAGGCTACCACACTCTCCTCAAGGAGGCTGGCTGATACTGAGAGTCTGCAGCCACACTCTTGGGCTCCTTTATGCTGTTGAATGTGATTTGAATGCTGCAGAGTTTTGACCTTTAATGGACAGATCTCACAAAATACCTGAGTATATAGACACAGACTTAATGCCAGCTTACATGTTCTTGAGCCAGTAATGTTTGCATTTGTGAGCTCTTGATCTCACAAGCATGAGTAGCTTGAACGGGACTGGTCAAAGTGTTTACTCCCTCCAGCTCTTCTGCCAGGAGTTGGTGCTATTTTGATGGGGAAATGCATCCTATGTTGAGCGCTGGCTGGATCCTTGCACTTTGCAGTGTGAAGAATAAACCTGGTACTGTAAATTTGGGAAGCGCAGAATCTGAGGGACTTTTTACAAGGGCACGTAATGATAGAACAAGGAGGAATGGCTTTAAAGTGGAGGAGGGCAGGTTTAGATTAGATGTTAGGAAGAAATTCTTTACTTTGAAGGTGGTGAGGCAGTGAACAGGTGGCCCGGAGTTGCTGTGGATGCCCCATCCCTGTAGGCATTCAGGACCAGGTTGGATGGGTCTTTAAGCAACCTAGGTTAGTGGAAGGTGTCCCTTCCCATGGCAGAGGGATTGGAATAAGATGGTTTAAGGTCCCTTCCAGCTGAAACCCAAATTCTATCATTCTGTTCAGCCGTCCCCATCCCTGATGGAGGAGTGGGAAGCTGTAAGCAGTGATGCCTTCAGGCATCTGAAGTCAGCCAGGCTGATTGTGAGCAGCTGAGTACCTGCTGCTGGGAAAGGTGTTTTGCTGTGCATGAAGTGCAGCTTTCTCAGAAGAGCCAAACTGCCTCTCTCCATGCCTTCACAGGAGCCTGGTCACGTCACTTTGTGGCTGAGTCATTCCAACTGGGCTGGCACAAGTGAGATTAAACACTGCAAGAGGTATTATCAATCTGCATACAGCAATTAGACTGACCCTAGAGAGTGTTAAAATTAGTTGATGAGACAAATAGCCCTATCCCATAGCATTAATAGGATGAAGTCCAGCACAGCTGAAGCTTCACCACATGCCCTCAGCTTGAGGTCCAAATGTTACATGGATTTTGATGTCCATATGTAAACAGAATCAGGATGGGACACTACCTTTTCCTAAAAGGAGAGATGGGATTTTACAAGTGATGCCCACATTTTGTAGACATTATGCACCATGGTCCCATGGATCATTACAACAATCTCCCAGATCACTGCCTTGGTTCGGGGATGGGATGCAGTGTGGAGCTATTCTATTTTGACATCTGTAAATGCTTTTCCCTATAAAACTATTCAGCATTTTTCCTATGGGAAATAAACATAATAATTAGAGTGCTTCGTGTCAAAGTCTTAGGCATTTTGTGCATGCTGCTTTTTTTTAACCTAAACACAGGATGCTGCATTTTTTTCCATGAAAGCCAACCAGCATCGATCGATGAGGATCTTAGTTCCTTTTAGAACACAACTTTCTGGCTTCTGTTAAAGGTTGTTTTTGTTGTTGTTTATTTTTTTCCCTTTGAACAGCTTGCATGTCACAAGGGCTACTCTGAGTTGCTTGCTCTGAGCAGGATTTCTCTCCCTACTCAGAACCTCTACGAAGCAGATGGAGGTACCTCCAGCTGAGCTACTCAGTCTAGTCAGTGGGAAAGAGGAACTTTTACATGTTAAATGCCTATGCTAGGATGAGTTCAATTTCACCCTGAAAGAACCATTTTTCCATTGACCATAAAAGAAGCCTCAAGGAGACTTGCTTAGCTGAAGATATTTGGATCATATGAGTCCCCACTTTCTGTGCCTGAAATTGCAGGGCAAGATTTTCAGAGACTGTCCATGAAAACCCAGACCACTTCTCCTGCAGAATCAGAGGAAACAAGATTTCTCTTTCTATAAAATAAAAATGGTTCTCTACATTTTTTTCACAAGCATCAGCAGTATGAGAATAAATCTATTCTTAACTGTGCTTTTTCTTTAGTGTTGGAAAGGAAGATTTCGACAAGACAAAGCAGAGAGGAGCTGATAAGAAGGGGAGTGCTGAAGGAAATGCCTGAGCAAGGTGATAACACATTAACTAGAATTTAGCTACTAAGCACTAAACATGTATGGTAAAGCCACTGTTGCATTGTTTCCATGTAGTATAAATAGGTAGGAGGAGACAAACTGAGAAGTGTGAGAGATAATTTGGGCCAGCTGACACCTGAAGTTGAGTCAAGAGATTTGTGCTCTGTAACTGCTTCTGCCATAGGTGCCACAGCTGACTTCTGGTCATATCCTGAAGTATTTTAATGCTCCCTGTAAATAATGTGGCTTCTGTGGCTCCTACTTATTGTTTGCCAGAATTTCTTCAAATTAGTGATAGATCTATTTTTGAGTCGAGGTCTGCTGTCTAAAGCCACTAGAGTATAAAATGAGAAAATCTGGGGCTTTGGAACCCAGAAAAATCAATATAATCCATTTCAGGTAGCAAAAAGTACCAGTGCTGGGATCATGAGGATCCCACCACTATCACACAGGCCAGAATGACAAATGGCACCAGCATAAAACTGTGGGGAAGAAATCACTTGTTTCAAAATGCTCTAAGGTTTAGTAACTGGCATTAGCCAGAATTTGCATTTTGAAAAGCATGAATAAGCCAAGGTTAATACCTCTATGCTACATCCAATTATGTTTCTAGTGGTATGCTCTCTAATATTCTTCATCTTCTATAAATCTAGATCAAATAAAAGTCAAGTGAGTAAAATAATATTCTGTAGTTTAAAATCAAACCATTTGTCATTTTATCAAGGAGTCTAAGAACTCCACGTTTTCAAAAAATAATTTTCTCCCAGAAATTGTGTTTTTCTGTGTGATCTGAAGAATGAGGAAAGTATCAGTGTGTATGTATTGTATCATACACATAGATATTTAGAAGTAAATGGCTTGTTTGTTGATGTGTGACATCACTTGTCCGTACAGAGTTTGGCTAATTATCAGACTATGACATTCAGCATAGCTGGCTTCTGCACTTGTCTCTGCCACTGTCATTGTCTTAAAACAAGATATGTAAACTCTCCATACCTCAGTTTGTCCATCTGTGAATTTGTTGTGGGTTTTGCCATGTGCTTTTACTGGGGACTTGTGTGACCTTGTCCTTTGAAGGCTGTAAATTGCATTTACAGTTGGAATAGTTAATGAAATGTGGTAACTTCTCGGGTTGGTTACAGTCTGAACATAAATACTATAATTTGTGATAAAAGTATGAATACTTTGATCATCAGTGTCCTTGACCCTCTCTCCCATCCTTAAAAGGGGATGGGACTTTGGATTCCTTACAGGGATTGAGCAAAGTGAGAAAGGGATATAAACATGAACAATTTTCTCTTCTTCCTCCCATATCAATCTGGTCTGTGTTATCTTCATCACATTGTGCTTCATGTTTGATGAAAACCGTAATTTTTAAGGACATTTTGAAAGAATATGGGATGGTTTGATGGTGCTAAAAATGGAGAGGTAGGAAAGACAGTTGAGGAGCGTGAAGGTAGTTAGAAGGAATGACTATGGGAAGGAAAGCTAAAAGGGGAAATAACATGAACTCTTGAAATGTGAGAGGTAAGAAATGTGAAGAAGTGACAGTGTTTCACATGGAGTGAAGAAGAATGAAGTGGAAAGTGGCAAGTGCCACTTGGAGGCAGGAGGTGTTTGCGGAAGCAAGACGTGAATAAGAGGTGGCAGTGTCACATGGGGCGGCGGAGAGGAGAGAGTGGATTTAAGAAGCCCTGGAAGAGAGAAGCTGAAGAAACTGAACATTGCAGTAAGGTAAGTGCAAGTGTCAGCTGTAGTAAATTAGACAAAGTGAAGAAGGCAGAACTCATTTTTTTACAAATCAAGTTGATGTTAGTGTGTGGAAAATAATGAAACAATTACCATAGTGGTAGCACCCAAGGTAGTAAGACAGAGGCTGCATAATTGTGCTGAAACCAGGGAAGTACCAAACATCCAGGTCTAATAACACACAGCAAGGAAGAGAAGAGGAATTGCCACAGTTAGTGAAGAATCAATGGGTGAAATCAGAAGAGATGCCATGCAGATTTGCTTATTTTTTGGATTGACAGCAAGAGAATCCTGCAGAAAGAAATTACCAGGGAAGAAAATCAGCAGTAACTTTAAAGTGCATGGAACAGAGAAAGATGTAGGCCAGCAAGAGTAGCACTTTTCAGGAATATAGAGAGAAATAGGGAAGAGAAAGAAGTTTTTTTCAGGATCAAAAAACTTTCAAGCTGAACTAGTCTGGGTAAGCGAGTAAAATATCATCAGAGCTTAGAAAGAATTTGACTTGCAGAATTTAATATGTGATACAGGAAGAAGTCACCTTAGTTCTTAAGACTGGATGATGTCTTCGTGATGTATTTTTATTAAGTAAATGGGCACCTACAATCCGAGGACTTTTGTCAGAATTCCTGGCTGATTTATGTGCTGGGAGTGCACCACAGTAATCCTGCCACTCTGCCCCCTCGTTGTCCATTTCTGGGACATGTTGGAACACGTTACAGCTTCGTTATGCACACATTTCTTTGCTGTGTAAACCAAGACACAGGGATAAGAGAACAGGATGAACAAACATGAAGAAGGAAACCAACATGGATTCCAAGCCCACTGCTGCAGAGGTGTCCACCCATAGAACATGAAAGCCTGTAGTTTCTTTACAGAGTTACTTTCCAGAGCAGATCTGCAGCCTAATGTTTCGCATTTCAGTAAGTATTTCTGCTTTTCTTCCACAGAAGCTTGAAAGCGTAGGGATGCGGTGTGTTGTTAGTAAGTGCTAAGTAAGTAGTTAAACTAGGCAATAACTTTTTAATTTTCATTTCAGATGGTGATGTAACAGTAAATTTTGAAACTTCCAACGGACACACCGTAGCCATTGGTGAAGAAACCATACAGGAAGAAAATGTGGTAAAAGCCAGTGGAAATAATGGCACTTTATCAGAGAAAGCATCAGCATCAGAAGGAAAAAAAGAAGATCAGAAAGGTAAATGAACGTATTCTTCACAGATTTTTTTTGCTTACTTTAAATATTAACGTGTTCTTCCACTAGCACCTATACATGCTGTGAGTTCTGTTCTGCCACAAGGAAGTCAGCAGAACCTGCTGAGAAGACAAGACTTGTGAAACACCAGTATTCCATCACTGATAGGCATGCCTTTTCCTCTGCATATGGTAAGGTCATAAAGAGAAGCATGGTCTGAACATCACAATGCATGCAGGGAGGTTCAATTTCTAAATTCACTGTGACCCTTTCCTTGCAGCCATGGGCAGGCTTTGGTGTCAGGTTTTCCTTTTATGAAAGAACACACTGAGTACATATGCATCACCTTGCAGTGCCATTGTAGAAGTGGCTCGTGGGTTGAATGTTCAAAAGTGTTTAAGTCACTTGAAAACCATCTATCATTTTGAAAGTAACTTCAGCAACTCATTCCAATTGGTTTTAATGGAATCTTAAACACTTGCAGTCCAGCTCTTCACAAACATTCAAGGGGCTGTGTCACTACTGCAAACAGAAACTAGGCTGTTTATGGAAAATGCCCTTTATAACTCTAGGATTGTCTATAGATGAATTGTAGTAAATACTGCTAAGTATTTAGCAGTCCCAGGGTCCATCTTAATTTTGCTACCTTTATGCAGATCTACCTGAGTTTGACTCATAAAGGAAATGTAAAGATTAATGTGGAATCACAAGATTTGAACAAATTTTATTTTCTTTCTCTACTATCTTGAATAATGCACTTCTTTTCCCTGTCTAAAAGTGTTCTTAAATACTATTTCATTTATTGGATTTTCCTAGTGGAAAGAGCAGAGATACAAAAGATCAAGACCTTTGTGGCTGGCTGAAGCCATGGAGGCAGGACTAAACAGACTTTCCAATGTCTTCTATTAAACTCTACCTATGATGAATGAGCCTCTGGAGGTTGAGAGGGTCAGTTCAGCTAACACAAAAATTTGAATTCTCCTCTGAGCTACGTAAATCACTTGAGTATGTAAAAAGTGGATAGTTGTCCAAGGAGAATCTTATGAGATTTCTAGTACTTCCTGTCTCCCAACAAGGCAGAAATACAAGATTAGCCTTTGTCATGACATTTAAATACGTCTATCTTTTGGTGCCAACTAGAACCAGATGTGTATTGGGTCAGGGGAAAAGAATTATAAAAGCCATGGAAAACTCCTTTAAAATGGTTCAGTTGAACTTTGGGGTTAGATCAGACCACTTATTATTTTGTGCATCACTAAATACAGCATTTCAGAACTGTCAGGACTTGGAAGTTTTCCTAAGGTACAATTTATTTTAGAAATACACATTTCTAACCATGCTGAAATCCAGTCTAGCTGACTTTGCAGAATGTAGAACTCCAGTGAAGCAGGAGAGGTTCAATATCAATTTCAAACATCTTATTAGACTCTGCACTCCCTATGTATTGTTTTGACCTTACAGGGAGAAATTAAAAATTATTGCTGTACAAGAGTAGACTCAGTACAAAAGAAAGTGTAGCTATCACTCCAGTCCCTCTCAGAAAATAAAGAATATATGGAGGAAGGAGAAGGAAAAAAAAAAAAGAAAAGAAGGAGCAAAACTGGTATTCTAGGCTTCATGGAATCTCAATATGAGCATCCAGAAGATGCAAACCCCTTAAAGTACACTTTCCCCTTGCACCGAAACATGAAGTTCTTCCATGAGTTAACATCTTGAGTCCCCTGAAACAGAATGAGATAGGTTTATTGCAGAGAATATTCTCCCCGTGAAAGGTGTTAAGGATCAATTCCACACATCAGAAACAGTATTACCATGTGTAAACCCAGTACAAGCCACCCCACAGTAATTGTGAATACGCTTCAGTTATTCTTTATTTATAGCACACTAAGCAAGAAGGTGAGCCAGCCTACTGAACTCAGTGGAAGAGTAAGGCCCACAGCATCCCACAGATGCATCTCACCTGACAGATTAATCCCGGGTGATTTTTTTATGGCAGATGCAGCAGGTTTGCATTATACCTACACCCACTGGCAGAGCAAGGAATCAACAGCTGCAGAGTGGAGGTTTGCTAATGCTCACAGAGCATCAAAATCAGAGCTGAAGCAGGAATATTTAGCTCAGTCTTCTGCTAAGGCCATAAAACGTGCTGGTGCTTCAGAACACAACCCTCCATTGTGAGAACTGAGATAGGTGGAATGAATACTAGCTGACAATCAGGAGTAATGGTTGCAAGGAGTTCGTCTTCAGTGAGGCTAATGTGAGGCTTCTAAAGTTGTGAACTCTTAGGTGCAAATCTTGAAGGAAGATATTTACACTTTCCATGTTTGTAAGATGCAAAGACAGGATTCATTCTTGCTGCTTAGTAGCACGGTGTGCTGCATTTCCAACTCCCACTGAATCAAAGTTTTCCAAAAAATGCTCAGCTCCATGAAAGTTATGAGGTTATTTTAAAATGCTCTTATGAAATGATGGTGGTCTTTATTTGCCCTCTTGTTCAACCAGGTCTTGAAAATGGCCTTCTGATATAAGTATGATGACTGCTGGAGCCAGAACCTTAAAAAGAACACGTGATACAGGTGCATTGTGATAGTATGGTGAGAGCTGGCAGCAACAGGTTGTAGAATGTGGAATATATTAGGAGCTAAAAGAAATTAAAGGAAAAAAGGTTTTTCAGCATGAGCTATGGAAATACAGTATCCACAGGGCAAATAGGCTCAGCCATGCATATAAAAATGAGTAAAGCAGGAGCAAGTGAAGAAGACAACCCCTGAAAGCTGCTCCCCTTGCTGCCAGGCAGTTCCATAAGCTGTGTACCCATCTGCTGCCTGTCAGCTCGCAGGTGCCTTTTGTATTTGGTGAAAAATTCTCTTTGGCAATTTAATAGTATAACTGTTACTATTTGTAGTAATGATGACAGTCATACAAGCAGAGTGTTTAGAAGAAAATTTCTCCTTTCTGGCAGGATGATAAGAAACGAGTGACAGTTTTACATAAAGCAGGTAATTGATGGATTAAGCCTTGCTGTTGAGAAATCAGAAAAATCTTTTTCTGAGATCATTTATTCATGTTGTGTTTTTACTGGGTTGACTTCTGATTTCTTTTGTTTTGACTAAGGAAAGTCACTAGCATCTTTTGCAGAAAATAAAGAGCTAAACTATATCTATTTTGTCTGTGAGCCTTGCAAGGGATACAGAGCAGCAAGTAGACAGGCAGCAATATCGAAGAACACCCTGGGTGTCTGGGCAGCAAACTGAATTCTACTGCTGTACCTGGGCTCCTGAGCCATGGTGCTGGTCTGCAGTATCCCCAGCAGTGCCCAGAGCTCCAGGTTCCAGGTGGGGTGTGAGCATCGCAAAGGGGATCCAAGGAGCCTCTCTCTGCCTCCTGACCCCTGTAGCAGTGTTGGACAAGACCAAAAGCCACATCAGTAGAGTAAATGTCAGAATTGTCACTGTTTGCCTCCCTGGATATCAGAACATATCATGGTGATGCAGCATGCTTACTGCACATTGTAAAGCCTCCAGGTATTGTGTCAGAGACACTTTCCTCCTTTCAACCCTCTCAAGATGTCTCTGGAACACAGATGCATGAGAGAATCCCTTATTTGTATCTGAGTTCAATTTGTAAACTTCAATCTTATTCATTTTTGTCAAAGCAAGCTAAATCTTCTAATGATTCTGGCAGATGGTTCCACATTTCATGGTTAACTTGGGCTTGAAAAAATGAAAGGTTCAGAAACCATCAGCAAGATACTGCCCAGAAAAAAATAGTAAGAAGTTCTGTTGTGCATACCATCAGTCAGGTGTGTTAGGTGTTGCTTTGATAAATAATTGCTTTGCAGAAAGCCAGAGCTCTGTTATAGATGCTGTGGGTGATATGGAGCATAAGCTTCTGGAATGTTCCTGGGCCATTTATAAGAGATTGATCCTCTGAGTTTTCCTCATATCTGAAGTAAACATGAGTGAAGGAAACAGTTTTTAGTTCTGTTTCCAAATGAGTTATTGGGCTACATGTGCATATTTTTGTTCCCCAAGAGGCTAACTCTCATATGAGAGTTGGTAAAGGTTCCAGGTCTTAGTATGTTTGATTTACACGTTCTTTCCTCCATATTTTGTCTGCTCTCCTTAAATCTGCCATTAAATTTAATCTTTTCTTTCTCTTATGGGTAACCAAAGAAAAGAAGGTTGGGGGCACAAGCTCTGGTCTCATAACCGTGCATCATTGCTCTCAGATGCTTTACTTTGTCTACCAAGGAATAGTCTTCAAAGTCAAATTTTCTAGGTTCCTTTTCTCAGGGATCTTTTCTTTATTTCCCCAAAGCAGAACAAAACCTGTTTGAATATAAGGTAGTAGCCCTCATCTTCCGGGGTCTCAGACAAGAGCCTGCTTTTGAAATTAAGCCTGCAAACCAGTCACTGTGAGAAATGAGGCAGACTTTCGTCCCTCTTGTGTGCCTAGCTGGCTTCCTAGGCTCCTGAGCTGTGTAGATCACTGATATGAGCAGCATACATAAAAGGTTGTGGGCTTTTTTGCCTGACTCTGTAAGAATCTCTCACTCCAGCTGAGTTATTTGCTGGCTAAAACCAGTTGTTCTAAGAATAGTATATCTTCAATTCATCACCTGAACTATGTAAATGAGGCTGAATCCAAGTCTTCTTGAAAGGAAAGCTACTCTAGATAAAGCTGTATTTGGCCAGAGCCTGTCCACTAAGTCAGCAGGGCTGGCTCATGCTGGTAGGGTGACATGAGAGGCATGGGCTTTTACCCACAAAAACTGAGTGCCTGAAGAAAGCTCTTGACTTGTAAAGCTGGCTTGTTTGCTTTGATTTTTTTTCTTTTATAGGAAAGATATGCTAATGTGGCTCTAGAATTAAGATTTTGTATCTTATTTCAATGAACTATTCAATTATTTGAGCATATCTTTACAGAAAGTATAAGAGAATATAGAAGCCTACGTGCCTTCCACCTTCCAAGATTCTCATAGATCAGCTGACAGTGAATATGTCTTAGGCATTCTCTCTTATTTTTAGCAGCTTACTTCTTACATGAAGATTGAGCACTTAAAAATGTAAAATGATAGTCAGGGTTTTTTTACCTTTTTTATCTTGAAACTAATGCAAAATGCCTGAATGTGGTTGCTTTAGATGAGATGTTACACCTGTCTCTTTTTCCCCTCTCCTGTTTTCAGCACTGTCTCTGTTATAAGGCCTCTTGCGCTTGGCACCGTTGAAATTACAGAGTCAGTAAGGTCTAGAAGTCTGCAGATGTGCAGATCTGCTTATCCATCTTCAAGAAAGATGAATTCAAAACTGCAGAGAGAGCTGCAAACAGCATTGTGAGACATCTGTCCTGGTTCAGTCGGGCAAAACAGAGCCCGAGAGAGCCTGAGTGCATTTGGTGAATGTTGCAAGTTGGTGAACAGCCAGGAGAGAGTATGGCTAAAAGACAATGCTGGCACAAGTAGAAAGGAATAAACAGTGGCTTGAAATACAGTTAGAGTGGAAATTAAAGGAAGCTTTCTAACAATTAGAATGGGTCTTTTCTTGAACAGAATTTTACTAGCAATAGCAGGAACAAAAAATTGAGCTGGTTGAATCTGAAGTTTATTAAAGGATTTGTCTGAGTTGACCACCTGCATCAGCACAATCAATGAGTCCAAAAAAGTGACAAAAGACACCTTGTCTTGTCCTGTGTCCCATGTTCCTGACTGACAGCTTCCTGGATTTTGATTAATCAAAACACAGCTCTCTGCATAGTCTGGAAAGGAAACTCATGATCTGCAAAACTCTTACAGAGTTTCATTGTGGAGGGAGTCATCCTGCAAAAGACAACAAATTACTTCCAGCTTTCATTTTACATCGTGTTTCTCCAATGCGCTGTTTCTCCAATTCTAAACATCTTCTGGGAGGAGGGTGCTTTGCAGCGGATGGAGATCATACACTTGTGCTGCAGCACGGCTGGTTTTCTGTGAGGTAGCTCCATGACACTGCTCGAGCTGTACAAACGAAAATACCAGTGCTGTAGGACAAAATCCTCGGGTAGAAAAGCTCTGTCTTTCTGTTCCTTAGAAGTTCACAGAAGTAAAGAAAAAATTCTTGTATTTTACAACCTAGCTTCTGAAAGTATGCCCAGGATTTTCATAGGTCCGTTTGGCCCAGAATTTGCAAAAGGTCCCACTTTTAGTTTGCAAAATAAGTAGTCTGATTTTCTAATGCATGTGGCACACTGGCATCTCTCTGATAGTCTTTCAGATTTGATGAGTCCCCACAAGAGCCATTTTATACTGAGTACTTTGTAACCCTGACCGTCATTTAGGTGTTTGCATGAGAACAGAGCTTTGTTAAGAGTCTGGCCTCAATCACAATTTCTGGAAACAAGAAAATCTGGTTTGAAAGTGAGCTTTCTTGAAAATCTGACCTTTGGAAAATTTATTCTAAACATAAACATCATATTGATCCAAATGATTAATGAGATTAACATTTGCTTTCCTGTTAAAGAAGTAATTTATAGGCAAGTTGCTTTTACAGCAGATATTTCCATCAAGGAAGCAGTGGATAAAAGATATTCCTATCTCATGTGTTCTGGAGACCTTTTGTTAAAAGGTCAGTTCTTGATGAACAGATGTCTAAATTAAGAAAAACAACAGCAATAAAAGTGTGTTGCAGCTGGTACTGAGGTACCTGGGGAATTGGTTTGAACAAATAGATGAGTCTGAATTGATTCAGATGCCTCCTTGTTTTGGCAAAAAAAAGAGCCGGCATGAAGACCAAGGGTCCATATTCAAGCAGAATCATGTTAGGGAGGTACAATTACAACGTAATTGTATCTGTAGCCATCTACAGACATCAGACCATCTCTGTCACTGTTCAAGATCAAGCCCCTGTTGCAGTTATTAGTTATTTGTATTACTGCAGTGTTACTATATATACCAGACATTTATTATAGCATCTTACATAGATACAGAAAACCACAAAAATTTTCCAATGGACTTGCAGTAAAAGAAAAGACATTATGATTAGGCACTGGAAAACAAGAGGACACCAGACCAGGATAAAAAGCACGATACTGGCAGCCTAAATATTGTCAGCTTTGGCATCACAGCAGAGGGGAATTTGAGGGAGGACAGTCAATAAATGTTCACAAAGCCTGAGGGTCAACAGAGGAAAAGCAATGAAAAGCATCTGCTTCAAACTTGGCTTGTTACTGTCAAAAGCTGATACAATGGACTGGTCAGGTAGGAACTGGAAATCTCTATCTCAAGTAAATGAGAAACTGTACTATGGGCAAAATCAGATTGACAGTGAGATGAAAAAATGAAGCTAGCAAAGGTAAAAGCAACAAAGCCGATAAGATGCCAGGAGGAACGATATGGTCAAAGGCATCTTCACCACAGGTTTCCTCCTGGCTGTGAGTAAAAAGGTTCGCTGGTAAAGGCCAAGAAAAGGGCATGTATGTAATCAAGGGGCAGTCAAGGCTGGATTAGAGGTGTAACTATCTGAGCAAGTAGGATGCAGCTGTGCAGAAGGAGTCTGGCAGTCTTTGGAATGAGCTACATAACAGTATGAAAAGGACTGTCTTAGACAAAGGTAGCATTCCAGTGATGGCAAGGCATTTCTGTTAAAATAAATGCTATATAAACTGCCAGTTTTAACCACAGTTGAAGTCTGCAAGCAAGAACTTTGATGTGAATGAACTGCTCCAGTTTTGGTTTTCATTTATAGTTTTTAGTTATTTGTCTAAAGAAAAATTGAAAATTATCAGTTGGTTGTCACTAGGATGTGTTTATTTGCAACTAAATAAAGCTTTAGCCTTATACTTTGTTTTATTTTTTATCTTTTCTCCTGATTCAGAAGATAAGTTCTGATATACATTATTTAATCAGTTGTATAGTTTAGTGTAGATTGACTGTATTACTTTACAATATGGTGAATGATGTATTACTTTTTCTAGGTTATCATTCTGTTTTTAACATTTTCTCTACTAATGACCTGAAACAAAACACAGTGATGGTGTATAAGTAAACAAGTTTTAAATTCTTTCTTATTAATAAATAAAATTTTAGCATTATGGATCTTTAGTTAAAACGTATAGCAAAGAATTGTTTACACTTATAATTATTTCTGATCATCATATCCTTCAGGATCTTCAAAATACAAAATCATATCTTCTCTTGCCATGTTTGTTATTAATGGACTTCAAATTTTAAAATGTCCTGCTTTTTCAGAATTATATCAGCATTTCAACTTTGAATGAAGGTAGGTAGAATTTCACAAGGAGACCCTTTTGCTGTAAAAGAGGAGGTCAAAATGTAACAAATAAGCGGGTTTCTTTCTCCATCTGAAGTCTTTCTATGGAAAATGGCATAAGAATCTGTGCTGAAAAGAATCTGTTTGAAAGCTGTAAAAGGTTTCTATGAGATGGTTCTTTCAAAGCTTTAGCAAAAGAGTCTATAATAGGCTGGAAATAAAGAAGGAAGACACTGGACAGTTAATCTTAATTCCTTCAGTTCATGAGGACACGTGTGCACATTGCTTTTAATAACTGCAGGTGATGCATTAGGATCTTGTTAACAAGCCTTAAGCTAGAAGTTGGAAAGGCTTTGTTTCTGAGAGTAAGAATGTCTTTGTTGTCTAACACATTATTTGTTTTTCATCTACTAGTCTTAAAATTAAAATGTGTTGCTTATCTCTTGGGAATCTTTTACATGGGGAAAAAAGAGAGATGAGAACGTCCATTTAATGTTTGTTAAGAGTGAGGCTCTAATAGGAACATACTGCCAGAAATGAAATGGTTTTCTCCTGAGTGATAGAAGAGACTGTTAAAATCTTTGCAGTATTTGCTTGTCTTCTTTCTTCCCCAGTCATAGTTTTTAGTAATATGCAAACAAAGCCTATATGATTCTGATATGATTCTGATTCATCATGTGATATGATGAAATGCTTTTGCTTCTATAATATCCTTTTTCAGAAAGGTTTGGGAAGGCTGTCCTTAGACCAAATGGGCACTGAATTGGTTTAATTGAAAAGATAAAGGTTTCCATCTGGGAACTTTAGCTCTTCCCATCTGGGAGCTTTAGCTCTTCCCACCTAGGAACACCAAGTTTTACAGCTGTAGTAATTATGTTGCAAAATTGTATGTTGACTGTAAATGGCTCACCTACATTAATATTACAGCTGGTATTAGGCATGCACTTCTGAAATTAATTTCCTGGTCATCCCCACTTACCCTTCTTTGGTTTGCAGGCTACAAACAGACCAGATTTCTTTTGGATGAAACTAAGCCAAAAGATGCACTCAGGAACTTGTGCTCCCTCCACCACTAGTCATGCAATCTACAGAACTAGCCTGAAGACAGTCCAAAGTCAAGTCTGCCAAAATGCAGATTGTGGCTGTTGAGTCCTCAGTGCTCCCTCTTTCACTCTGCAGAGCCATTCCTATTGCACAGCACAATGTAGGTAAAGACCAAATTCCTGCTGACTAATGAGCTCTTGACTCTTGAAAGTGCAGTTGTGTAACAGTAGCCAAAGAACCTGCAGGAGGGGAGAGCTTTTCCATGCCAGATGATATCCTATCTTATTTAGCTTCATTTGTTTCTGAAGAGTAGAAATACCCTGAGGAAGTTACCCAAAATAAAGCTGCTAAGAGCAAGCAATGTGCAGCTTAGAAGAATGGGTTGCTTCAGGGGAAAATTTGGAAAATTTCCAAAGCATAGCCATGTTTGAGCCTGTGGCTGAGAGAATGGCCCTGTTCACATTCAGGTTCACATGAATCTGAGTTTCATAGCCTCTTGATCTTGGGGTGGGTAGGGTTGAAAAGAAGCTGAGGAGATTTGTTAGAGAAGTAAATAGCATTCCCTTGTTTAGTTTGAAGCCAGCACTCTGGTTTGGGATACTGAATGTAAAGGCTGATCCTTGGAGGTCTAGAATAGATGTGTCTGAGAGAAGTTCCAGGTAAATATTTATCATGAGAAGGTCTTGAATTGAGACGAACGCAATTTTCTTCTGAGGTAATACTTCATTAAGAGGCAGAAGATAAAGTCTCTCCTGATTCCCAAGAGCTCAAGCAGCACAAGTAGTCACTGTTGTGAGGCTTGCTGTTGAATTTACGTGGTGTATGTCTGTGTCAGTTGGCTTCTGTTCACTTTCTTATCCATAGAGAGCACTGATCACTGCCCAGAAATACCGACATCCCATGCTCCACCACTACCTAAGCCTAAGCCTAAACCTAAAAAAGCTCCGCTACCACCAAAAAATGCCATTGCTGCTTCCACCACCACCAGCCATAAGGGTAATGAAGCACCTCATGCTAAAAAAAAGGGAAAGGCTCCTGCTAAGCAGCCTCCTCTCCCGCCACCCAAGCCAACAGGTGCCAGTGCAAATCGAGAAGCTGGTGAGTAATGCCCATGCAGTGCAGTTACGGTGGGTGCATGTGCATGGGGTGGTGCTTGGCTTGGTCTTAGGGTAACTTGTGCCTTGGTGCATAGCAGTGTTACTGAAGAGCATGCCATGGATGTTTGTAGAGAGCTTCCTGCTGAGCTCTGGTTCGGCTGGCCACAAACACCCCAGGCAACACACAGATCCCCTCGCTGTTTAATGAACCTGTGTACGACACCGAGCACATCAGAGACAACATTGCATTCCCACATCAAGTGTGAAAGCTGGCAGCAAAATGACCCAGAGAACTGCTCAAGAATCAGCAGGGAAGAAGGTGACTTCTGAAACCAAGCACAAGTTACCCCTAAGTAAAACTAATTTGGTATTACTGTAACTTTCTACTGGAAGTATCAACTATTCCAATTAATTTGGCAATACTACAAAATCACAAAGAGGTTAAGAATAAAACTATGAAGACATCTTAAAAGACTGTTGAATAGCGATTGGTTTAGCTGACAAAAAAAAAATTACAACCATTAGAAGTGGCCAGGCTTCCCTCAGGTGCTGTGATTCTAAGTACACACTGAAAATGGAAAATATCAGTCATCAGGCACATAGCACATGTGTTTGTCACCACACTATTAAAACAAAATTCAGCAATGATGCAAGATTGAAGATTATAGGTGGATGCTCTTAAGGTACTGATTGTGAGTTTGAATGGTTGCAGTGTAGACAATGACCAAAATTAAAACACCCACAGAGAATTTGAACACAAGCAGTATTGTGATGAATGGGCTCCATATATGTATTGGCAAACTTACACAAGCCTTGTGTTTTTAATCTCTTGTCTGTCTTTGAAAGCCCTCCAGTCCCTCCAGTTTTCTCTGCAAGTATTTCTCTTCACAGCTTGTACATTTTGGCACATTTTGTATTTGAAGCATACATAAGAGGACTGTTTGAAAACATTGCAAGACTTCTAGAGTTACAATAATAACTTTGCCATAAAATATCCATTAACTTGGTATTAACTGTCCCTACTACATCAGACAACTACAAGAATAAACATTTTGAAAATCCAGAATTTGCTGCTTGTATTTCACATGCAGCTGGAAAACTCAGCTCTTCCTAGGTGAAGCAGCCTTGTAACAGCAGGCCTTTCAGAAATAAAACAATCCATCGCATGAAGAAATGTTTATACCAGTGGTTGGTAACAAGCTGTCAGGTATCTGACTTTTTAGATTAAAATACATTCAGGTTCTAGATTTGCAGAAGGAAAGCTTTGCTGAAATGTCAGGCAATGCTTGAGACCATACAGATGTAAAATGTATCCACATACATCCCTTATTCTACTGGTAATTTCTTCCAACATTAAAAATACATCGTGTTTGTTCCAAGTGGGGCAGTACTTAATAAGTAGAGCTGATTTGGAACAGTATTAGTACAAGAGGTTTGTCAGATCCCCATGAAAGGGAACACATGATACAGCCAGTGATCAAATCCCATGAAGGAGGAGAGGAATATGAGTAACAACTGAGTCATGGCTCTCCTGAGGACAACACAGCAGGTTTCCACACTGAAATAGTGGAACTGAGAGAATGGGACTTAAATGTAGGAATGGATGTATGCCAAAAGGAAAACAACAGCCATTAAATTTTTCATTTAATCAGAATTCAAATCTTCTAGTGAAAAAGAGGCATGACAGAAAATTGTCAGCCAGCCCAGTCAAAAACAAGAACAGCAATAGCACTTTTGACCCATGTGGACGCATAGGGGGGTTTTCTGTGGGAGAAATCTTTTAAGTTTCTGTATCTAATTGCAGGTCCAGAAAGGTTCTGAGAATAATGTAAGGATTTTTACAATGGAAGCATGTTTTGACATTTTCCCAGCCACAATCGTGTGGCCATATATTTGTATTATGCCGCAGTTCTTAAGTGTAAGCATGTAACTGGTTCTGTTGACCTCCAGCCTGCACTGAAGTGGATCAGAACCAGAGTATTTTCTTTCTACCACCCACCTACTCAGTAAGATTTCTGTTAAATAATGTGCAGGTTGGAACCACCATCTATTTCTACTGTAATTACGAACTTCTGCCTATGCCGTTTTTCTGCTTCATTTTGTTTTGCTTGTAAATTGAGTCATTTGTACCTGATGTGGGAAGATTAGTGCAGTATCGGTAGATTCAGGACAGTGCCCCTTACAGTCACCTTGGAGCACAAAGAGGAACAGTGATTTGCCTGAAGTTTCTAGGAATTTTTTCAGATGTACTGAAAGCTTCACAGCACTCTAAATGTTTATAAATCATAACACTCAGCTACAGAAGAGAACAGTAAAATGTGTCTTGTGAATTAGTTTCCATCTCCTTTGAGAACAGTCCCAGTGTGAAAACTGTTTTTATATTGTGAACTTATTATGGCCAATATCTGCACTTTGATTCTCTCCTAATCTGCTAGGGAGTTGTTTTTATTTAAATGCTTATAAGTAAAGTAGGCCTTTCAGCAGATTTCTATTACAGCTTTCTGTTTTACTCAGTAAGCTTAGCCAGAAGGCTGCTGTGTAACTTTATCATGCTTTCATTTGTTCTCTGGAAGTTAATGAATTTTTACTCCATCAGAAGTGTTTGAGTCGGATGCATTTTGATGAAAACGACTGAACCATTAGATGTTTGTCATTTTTATTGCTTTTTAAATGAAAGTCAGAAGTTTGAAGCTTGCATCTCAGATGGTAGGTGCATTAACACAGCAATCAGAAATGTGGCTGGAATGCAGGTGGGCATGCAGGCTAGCTGAAATCTCTAGTGAACTTGGACATTATACATATATGCTTCAGTATGGCGATTATCACAGGATTTAACAGCCAGCTTGGCTAGCTTGTACAACTACTAGCAAAACCTTGTTTCACTACGTTTTCAAGACTGCCTGAGTTGGTCACTGGTAAGATGAACGCCTCCAGTACATACAGGAGGCCTTCAGTGCCTCCTCCCTTCTGGAGGTCATTTGTGCAGAGTGACAGCCGTGGTTTTTGCCTCCCTTTTATGGACAGACCCAGCTGGACTTGAAAGTACACCTTGTTTTGCTGTCCCTCTGCTGTTTGTCATTAAGTAGGAGGACACCAGTTGCAATAACATTGTGAAAGGTAATTGACTGATACTCAGTAACAGTCCTCAGATGTTCATTGAAAAGTATAAGGATAATCACAGTATAAGGAAATTCACAGTGATCAGACCAAAAATTCATGTAGTGGAAAGGTCAGGCAGTTTTGTCTGCCAGGGAGCTTTTTTTTTTTTTCCAACTAGGACACTACACATATTTTTGGAATAAGTAGTGGACTTCTTAGATGATGTCCAGGCCAGGTGTAATGGGCCAATGCAGAATGCTCAAAATAAACTCTTACACATTTGTAACAATGGTCCTCTGTGCTGTTCTTGGGCAAGTATTCATCATTTCAGTGTCTCCCACCACAAAGGTGAAATTGGAACTGCAACAAGTAATCATCTTAAGCATTTACATGAAATATTGTAGAAGTATCAAGTGCATTTTTTTCATTTTTAAAAGACCAGCACAAGTCAATCCATGCAGAAAATACAGTGCAAAAATCATATAATTGCAGGATTGTAAAATGCCTTTTCTTTTCTTGTTTTAGCTGGTTCCTCTCATGCAAAAAAAGTACCAGTGTCCAAGTCTTCTTCATCACCATCTCCTTCGTCCACATCATCTCATCCCAAAGCCTCTAAGGAGACTTCCAGCAAATCCGGCACATCAGGGACTCCCAGGGGCAAGAAGAAACCTGGGAAACAGTCAGCCCCACGAACAGCACCAGATGGGGCTGCTTCTTCCCCGTCAGGTGCCACAGCTGACAGTTTGGAAGCAAAGGCAGAAAAACCCAAGCCTGAGCAACCTTCCATAGTAATTTTTGAAATGGAGAATGCAGACCATTCAAGCAAGCTTGCTGTGCCCCCTCCTCCCACTGCTGCCCCTCCTTCACCTCCACTTCCACCTCCTTTTCCTGCTGCAGCTTGTCAGCCTGCTGGCTCCTCAGATGCCCAAGATGTGTCAGACAGCTGTGTGGCAGGGCCACGCGGCCCTGGGTCAGACACAAAGCCTCTTCTCCAGACTGAGCGTGGCACAGACGAGAGTCTGAGCAGTGCAGCCCTAGGCAGCGCTCCAGATGCCGGAGGAGAAGACGTGGAAAGGTAAGACAGTGTGGCTGTCCTGGGGGAGTGGTAAGACCACGGCCGAGGAAGCTGCATTTCTTTGCACGGGACACTGTTAGGCATGTGGCCATCTCTTCTGTTTCTTCTGCTGAGAGGGAACAGGCTGTGTTTCAGCCCAGCACAGTTTGTTCCTTCCCAGTGCCTTTGAGCCCTTCACCTGCGGTACCTCATGTTTCCGCAGAAGGTCGTTGCTCATGACCTGTTTCTTACTTCATTGTGTGGCTGGCACTGTGGTCAGCAGTTCAGCCATAGCTGATGACACTTTTATTTATCTCTCGTTCAGGCAAACAAGAAATGCCGAATTATAAGAGGGTTCTTTTCTGTAGATATCATTTTTTTTTTCTGTATATATCATTAAATATCTCACTGCTAACATTCTCAATTCGATAGCTGAATTTACTCGGAACTCTTGAAAATGAGGGTTTGAGGCTCCAATTAGTAAGTGTTTGGTTTGTTACTGCCTAGTAACTTGTCTAAATCTCAGGTACTATAAAAACTGGTCAAGAGAAAAGTCATAATTACATTTTTTAAGCAAAATAATTGGCAGAAAAATGAAACTGGCTTATAAATTTGTCTTTTCTCTGCCACAAAAATCAGCATCTCTTATATAAATCCAAGAGGGTTTAGTCTAGATGCCAGTAGCCTAGAGACCTTCCTTTAAATTCTTGCTGGTACATCTGTTGCCAGCTCTACATTCCAGTGCTGCATCTCCCCCTGCTCTACCCTTCCTTTACATAAAGATTTTCCCAAGGCAAAGGGCAATCTGCTGCTGATCCCCAAGTTCATTGGTGGTGGGCATGAACATTTTGAACTCAACTGCAGTGAAACTGTATTTAAAATAGATGGGGTTAGGCTTCAAGAACAGGAAACTTTGCACTCCCATCTGCTCTCCAACTTGCTCCTCTCACCCCCAGCTTTATGAACTGTTTTCTCTCTCAGTCCCACCCCACAAGAAATAAAAAACAATTAGGATTTGTCTTAATGCAGTCTTTACAGCACATAATTCCAGATTGTTTGCATCCTTTTTCCTAACACACATACATAGGTATGTATATATATCTGCATATATTATAAATGTTCTATATATGTATGGTTTTTTGCAAGGAATTACTTTGATTAACAGAACTTTTATTTTCGTACTTGCCTATTCAATCTGCTTGTCATTTGTGTTTTGTTCTGCTTGCATTAATGTGTAACCCTGTCTGCTCATGGATAAACAGCTTGGCTACCAAAGAAGACCAAGAAGGGGAAGCTGCAGATCAAGCATTCTCTGAACTAGTGGAGGAGGCTTCTGACACTGCTGCCCCTCCTGAGAGTGAAAGTAGCAGAGAGAGCCATGGCAGTGACTCGGACTCAGATGGGCCGATCCTGTACACAGATGATGACGACGATGATGATGATGATGAGAATGCAAGTGCTGAAAGTAAGCATCCTGCCCAGAAGCTGCAGGCTACCTTTCGCAGATTGTGTTTTGTGAGCATCCCTAACCCATGCTAGTGTGAGGCAGAGAGAGGAATGGCTGCAGGGAATGGGCTGCAGGGAATGGTGTGCAGGGAATGGTTTTAGGGGATTTAGTATTTTGTCGCTACTGAGAAATGAGTGTCCTGCTTCTCTCAGGCATCATGATCAGAAACATGCTGGGGCCTCTGCATGGGTGAGAGCAGATCAAGCATTGCACAGATGAGAGTGGAGGTGGGAGGAACAGGTTCAGAAGGACATGGAGGTGGAATAAGGCCTCCTCGTTAGGGCATCGCAAGTCACTGATTTGGCTTGCCCATGTCACGAGTTCCTTGTGGGAGTTACGGGTGTGGTGGATGACAGAGGAAGCCCATCAGTCAGCAGCTTCACTGTCTGAAAGTCGCTTGTTCCTCTTTGATCAGGATGTTTTAAGCATTGGAGCAACTTTAGCAGATAGAGCAGATCACAGTAGATTACATCTAAGTTTTACAGCTTTGAAATTTCATCCAGGATCGTGACTCTGTCATCACTCTAATTGGGCAGAAACCCTGCTGTGCTCAAGGGGTTTTCCTGCCTCCATTCTGCCTATTCCCTGCTCCCAGGTGTTCTTTCCTTAGGCTAGAGTTCATGTTTATTTTTGCAGGAGCAGCTGTTGTTGAGCTGATTTTCAATAGAATCAGCTCACCCAAGGCTCCTCCTTTGCTTGTGCAAAGAAGGTGGCAGCAGCAGTCTGTCAGGAGCAGGAAGGAGGGCAGCCCTCCCTCTACCTCCTCCAGAGTGGCCTTATATCAGTATGAAGTCACCATCAAACCATGGTTTGAGAGCCTTGCTCACAGCTTTTTTGGAGGAGGTGCTTCACTGTGCTCAGCAAACAAGGCCTAAACACCAAGGTCCAGTGTACCAAAGTGGGATGAGGCAAAATGAATGTGGTTTTTTTTTTATCTTGGCCACTGGTGCAGGAGGAGGTGAAGTGCCAGGCAGCTCAAGAGGCTGAAGTCTTCTGCAGTGATGTGTTGGGTTTGAATACAACCCAAAGTGATAGAAACCAAAAGTTCCTGTATTCACACAGCAGCACAGTGTCTTATTAGAAGTGAGCTGGGAGCCTGTGGTCTCACCAAACTGCTTTACACAGTGAAAATCTGCCAAAGTAGGGCATATGTGGCCCACCTCAGTCAGAATGTCAAGACACAAGGGAAATACTATAAAAGCTGTGAAAAATGCCTTTCCTTCCACAGCTGGCTGAAGCTAATGCTGGCCAAGCTGCAAGGCCCTTGTCCCTGTTGTGTCAGTTTTATGGATAACAGATTGCTTCAGTGTCTGGGGGCTCC
This sequence comes from Callaeas wilsoni, assembly GCA_013398955.1. Classification (NCBI taxonomy): domain Eukaryota; kingdom Metazoa; phylum Chordata; class Aves; order Passeriformes; family Callaeidae; genus Callaeas; species Callaeas wilsoni. The sequence continues at coordinate 26,567 of VWPU01003311.1, read as the reverse complement.
TGCCTAGGTTACTTTACAAGCACTCAGAGCACTTTTCTAAGTTGTATTTTTTGTTTTAATTTACAAATAACTTAGAGATGGAAAGCACTATAAAAGAACTAAGTGGTAATTGATTGAAAAAATACTTGAAAGAATGAGGGAAATGATGATAGAATGAGACTAAACCATTTAAGGCTGAAGAAAAAGAGCAGCAGGTTGCTAAATATACTAAGTAGATAAATTAGCCAACCTGTAATGTATTAGACTTCAAAGACATTTTAGTGTAGATTTGTCATTTTTATCCTATCACTTCACAGATGACAAGTGATGTGTGTATCAGTTTGGCTGGTAGCTTTTTCCTCCAAGCCTTTTAGCTTTTTATTTTCATGAACTGAGCTAAAATTTTTCTTTTGATGTTAATTAAAATTCCTTTCCTGCATGTGGGAACAAGGTTGCTTTGGGGAGGTATTAAAGTTCTTACTCAGAGTTTGTGTCTGTAACCTGAGCATGAATGAACTAAATCTACCCTACTCCTTTCCTCAGGCTCTTTGGCAAGTAAAATTCGTCGTAGGGATACTCTTGCTATCAAACTTGGCAACAGACCATCTAAGAAAGAGTTAGAAGACAAAAACATCTTGCAGCGTACATCCGAAGAGGAGAGGCAGGAAATCAGACATCAGATTGGAACGAAGCTAGTGAGGTATCAGTCGTAGGGTAAAAGTGGTTTCACTGGGTGGAGGTGGAGGAAGAGAATTGAGAACACTGGGTTCATGTTTTAAGTGCAGCCCAATATGCGCTGCAGGATCTTTGTGGTACAACTGTCTGGAAAATGGTGTTTTTATTTCTCACAAAACTTTAAACTGTCAATAATACAGTTTTTGTCCTGCAAGAAACAAAATCTGGGAGCTTTTGCGGTTTTGAGTACTTTGGTTAAAAAAGGAAAGAAGAGGAAGTGGGTAAGAATGAGTCCACAATAATCAATGCCATGGTTCAGGTTCTTTCTCTAATTTGTTAGCAGAACTTCCACTTGTATACCCATCTTAGAGCAGTAGTTCCTGACACACAGAGCATGCCTGTGCATGTTGTCCCTTCTGACCCTCCCCCTCATCCCCTGGCTCTCCAAATCCTTCATTATTCATATAGTGATTCCAGCAAAAGAAGTTGAGACAGTCAGTGTTTAGTGTTTTACTGTGCCCACCTCTGAGGCATGTATTTCTCAAGCTGTTAAACTGCTGTGGGATATATATTACTTTCTCCTTCTGGACTTGAGAACATTGCATTAAAAAATTTCACTTGCCTTTTACAGGCTTTTTAAAAAAACATCTTCATGTTTATTTTGGCTTTCGTGGTCTCTGAGACTAGACTACAGCATGCTTGTATTTTGCTAGACCTGTCCTTGTTTCTGTTTGGCTCAGGAATGTTGTCCAGATTTGGAGGATGTCCTGTGTTTGTCAGAGATTCCAGATACAGGGTAGTCCAGTCGGTACTGCTCCAGTACAGAGTACAGCAGCCCTGCATCAGCACCCAGAACATGAGCTGAGTTGCGCTGTGAACTGGGTGTCTGGCCAAGGCAGCTATTTCATTACTGAACTGTAAGAGTGAGACATCTACTGTGTTGAGCCCAAGGGTCATTTTTCCTCTGCTAATAAAGAGGTGTGGTTGTTATCACCACTTTCCTGAACAAATCCCAGCTCTGGTGATCACATCCTGCTTGTCAGTCCTCCCTTGGGGGCTGGAACTGCAGAAGCTGCTTTGTGGGTTCTTCTGGAGAGCTGAAGCACCACACACAGCTCTGCTTTGGTGGCAGGAGACAGTATCTGTGTACATCAGGGCTGTGCTCATACCCAAAATCACAACCAAGGCTGATGCCAGTTTCTTAAAAATTCCTGGCATGGTGGTCAGCACCTGGCAGCATTGAGGTCTGGTGGAAAATCTGTTCCCCCTGGGACTTCCTACAGCTGGGACTGATCACCTGTGTAAACCTGCCAGTCTTGTGGGACAAATCCAAAAGTCCAAGAGTGATTTGAATTGGATGAGTGTCACGAGGCGGAAGATAGTCCGTAGTGAACTGTGTGAGTGTTGCTGAACAGAGAGACATCTATCTTGAACACATCTGCAAAATAAGTTTTACTGCTGAAATTTTTCTTGCTCCTTTTCCTCAAATGAACAAGTGGACTTGTTTAGTATAAACACAGAGACAACATCAACCATGTTCTCCCCTGTACAAATCAGAAAATTAATATCTCAGTTTGGGGTTTTTTGTAATGGCAGTTGTTACCCATAGGTAACTAAATAAAATGAAGTTTCAGTTAAAGCTCCCAATTGTATTATACATACAAATTAATGAGCAATTAACAGCTTATGGGTTTTGCTTGTTTGGGGTTTTTTTAAAGTTTTTTAGTAGGACTTCAAAATATCAAAAATATCAAAATTCATTCAAAATATCTGAGAATAATCTAACAACTGATTGTACAACTGATTATAATGATGGTGCTTGGGAACAAAAAAGTTTATGAATTCTTTCACAGAATTATACTTGTGAGAACTTTAAATTTGCTGATACAAATTCTGTAAAATTATTCAAGTACCAATTATCCATGTGTTCAAATGGCAACATTACATCTTTTAAAACAAATGGCCAACCTGGTTACTTGAGGAGCCTGGAAATTACTTCCAGAAATTACAATTTTTAAGCTGTATTACAAATCCTAATGTGTCATTTAGATCTGGTTTTAAATCAGTCACTTATTTTGTTCTCACAGGAGACTGAGCCAGAGGCCCACAACTGAAGAGCTGGAGCAAAGAAATATCCTGAAGCGTAAGTATTTCATTCAGGTTTCATATAGTATTTACTTAGAAAGGGAGCATATGTTGGATTCATATGGAAGCCCATCATTGTTGCTCCAGTATTAGAACCATAACTAGAGAGAAATTATGTTCTAGAAAATAAGGTGTCAACACCTGATTTATACACTAACCTGTGATTGTAGCTTTGAAAATAGCATATATTCAATATGCCAAATTTTGCTTGTCACAATCCCACTTCTTGAAGCTGATCCCAAAGACCAGGAATGACTTGGATACCCTTTAAAAGTAGTTCTAGGCTGGTTAACCTTCCACCTGCTTTTTATGAAGAGGAGGAAGGAATACCAGTAGGAGGTGAAGGTGGGATGTAAGGGCAGAGGTTGGAAGGAGGAGTAGAAAGAGGAAAGGCAAAGTGTTCAGCAGATAGTCAAAGTCAATAGGTTATGCCAACTACTTCAGCATGCTGGCCTTCTTACTTCTGACATAAATGTCTTCTGTACTGAAACCTGCATGAGATTCTCACTGAATATCTTCCCATTGATTAAATCCTTCCTCATATCCCTGCTGAAAAAAAAAGCCTGTAATTCAAATAGTCAGGGGCAGCGGAATGAAGTACATTGGATGTTCACCCTTTATACCTATTCTGCCATTTATGTTGCTTCTGTTCTTTGGCTGGCAAACTCTTCAGAACACACATTGATTTGTCTTCCTTTATGAATATTTCCATAATAAAGATGTTACTTAAACACACAGTGCAACAGTTGCCATGCCCAGCTCCACCTAGCCCTGTGTTCATCTTGCAAAGGTAGCTAATACTTGATGGTTAAGTAGAAGAAATAAATGAAGAAAAGGCACTTTACAGCAATAAATCAAAAATCAGACAAATAGCAAACAAAAAAATCTCTTAAGGCATGAGAATTTCTTACACCTGATGAAAGAGTTGGTATAATGCTGGTATTTCCAGCAATTGTTCAGTAAAGTTGGAGCTCATCTGTGCAACCCTGGTGTCAGCCCTGGTGTGTAGCGTGCTAATGGGAAGGGAAGGAAAGAAAATGAGCTGTTTACCTGACAGCATCCATGGACCGATGACTGTCACTTGCTCAGGCTAGCAAACCAGGGAGAGGGCAATTATTGGCTTTCAGGCAAACCATCCTGATAATAAAATGCTAATAAAATCTTACTGCTGTTGTCTGAGCTCTCAAATGCCAAATAGTGCCATGTCTTACTGAAAAGGGAAGCTACAGTTCATGCTTGTACAGGAGAGGGATCAGGGAACTCCTCTCCGGCACCTAATGTGAGCAGACTTTCTAAAACTGTATTTCTGAATCTATAGATTTCATAGATAAATAAAGATAAAATTTGAAATAGAAACTTTTTTAATATATATATGACAAACTGCTCATGCTGGACTATGTGAGAAGGGTAATTCCAAAACATCTTTGGTGGGCCAGGATATGGCCACTGAGCTGGGAGCACCAGCTGGGCTCCCTTATTGCCCTTTCTCACTTATCTCGAGGTAACCAACCCAGCAGGGAACCTGAGATGTATTTAATATCCTTTTGCCAGTATTTATTCCATTCACTGATTTTGCAATAAGTAGCTCAAGACTGGAAAGCAGTTAATAGATTCCCTCTCCTGTTTCAGCTTGTTTACTTTAAGCTTTTGGCAGCGCACCAGGCTTTGCACTCAGAGCCTCCTGCCATCCTCCCCTGTTGCTGCTGGGGAGTGTCTTAAAGAGGCCAGGGAGAGCAAAAAATAAAGGCTGGGAAGCAGAATTGTAAATCACAAAAAATCAGAGACCCTGGCGAGCACACAGAGAATCTGCTTTTTACTCATCACTGAGATATAAAATCTTTCAAGTTGAAAGTGATCTGTAAAAACCAAAGCAAACCAAAAGCAAGACAGGGTTTGTGATGACAATCTGACTCAGAGTCCTTTCAGGGTGCAAGTTCTCTCTAAGCCCTAAGGCACTCATATTTTACATCAAAATTATTGCAGTTCCTTCCTGAAAATGTTTACATCTCTTAAATGTCTTTGTTGGTGTAGTCAGCTTTTGTGAGTAAGTTGGTATTTCTTTCATAAAGTTTCCTTCCTCATATTTTTTAAGCAGTGGATGGGGAGAAGGAGTTATATTATTGTGTGTATGTAAACTGCAGCCAAGGGGATGTATTGTTTTGAGTAATATTTATCAGACTTGGAGGTTACATTAAGTGGTAAAAGTCCAAATGTTTACTTCAGCATTAAGTTCAGCCCAAATCTTCTAAGAGGTTCAGAAAAAAAATCCATAGTTTTTTTCTTTTTTTGTATTTCCAGTTAGTGAGGAAGTCTGTTTTGCAAGAAGCTTTGTTTTGATAATATTTCCAGATAAACCAGTTACTGAAAATCCTGTTTCCAAGTATGATCGCAAGACATTGCAGGCAGATTTGTATAAAAACTGTTTGGATAAAACTGTCCAGACTTCTGTGACTTCCCACACTAAAACAAAGTTACGATAACTCAAGAGTCCACTTGAAGGAATACATAAAGGACTATGTTTTTTATAAAGGCAGGCTTCTTGTGTACTGGCTTTGAACCAACAGTATTTATAGTATTGCATTATGGCAGAGAAACTTTTTAGTCTTCCAGGAATTTCAGATTAAGATAACTATATTTTTTTCCAGTATTTGTAAGGGACAGTGAACTTCTTGTACAGTACACCTGCATGCCTGCCAGTAATGGCTTTGTAGAAAATGGGGTTTAGCTCTCAATGCTTGTTAAGGCATGTTAATGGTTATCTTTGCTTGTAAAACCAGGAAAGAGAAACCGTTTTGTGCATTTCAGAGCACTGCAAGAAGCAAGGGCTTTGTTTGTCTTTTCTTTCTCTTTCCTTAGCAAGCCCACAGAGAAGTCTAAACATAGCTAATCCCATAGGGACACAATGGAAAGTTCGGTTTTATGCTCCAGGAGTACTTTTTGGTCAAGAACGGAGCAGTCCTCAGGCAGGACAATTTGTCTCTTCTCTTTGCCCCTTCTGCTACAAAACAAATGTCCCAGAGAACAGAAGGTGACCAGATTTAATGTGGTAAAAGTTGCAGGAGCAATAATGTATAGATGACAGGGAAGCTGCTTGTTTGGCTTTGACTGGTGGATTATTTAACTTGATGGCCATTATAAGTGATGCTAAACAAAATTGTTTCAATTAGGAGTCAAATCCCAGTTTGACCTCCTAGGAATTGCAGGCAGGGAAGGAGGGAAGCCATAGTTTTGCTGGGATCTAATCAGAGACTTCTGCAAGCAAAGGGCGCTTGCTGGGCTAGTTCTTTGCCAGTAGGGCAGCAGCAGGACATCTGAGGAGGGGACTTGCAGCTGAGAATGCTGTGTTTATGTTTTCTCTCTCAACATCACACAGATTAGATCTGCTTTTAAGGTGGAAAGCAGGCATAAGTGTGTTCGTGTGCATGAATGTGTTCCTCTTTGGCCAAGTGAGTCAGTTCATACCTGCAGCCAAATCTTGGCCCTCCGGCTGGAATTTTCCACAACACCTACAGGAACCAGGAGCACCAGACCCATTATTTTTAGCACCACACATCTTCTAACTCCCTACAGCAACTTTCAAAACTTTTACCTTAAAAGACCAAAAACACACTGTAGTTTTTACTGTTCATAGGAATTTGTATCCAGGCAGTGTTTCTGTAGCACCAGGCTTAAAGCACGACTCTGTCCAGCAGGCCGGAGGTGGGAAATTGGTGCTTTAGGTACAAGTCAGTGCCAGAGGCAGGGGCCCGTGTGCCAAACAGCAGATTCAGTATATTAGCAGCAGCCACGAGATTTCAGTCCATTTCCTTTAGCTCTTGAGTTTTATTCCTAGAAGTAAACCAACTTGAATATATAAAACACATGCTGTCCCCTGACCTCTCATACAGAAGAATCTGTTCCCCATGGGTTTGATCCCCTCCTGCTTTGCCCAGGATTTAAGGAAGCTGCTGGTGCCTCCTGTTGGTATTGTCCTCCAGAAGATGGGCTGCCAGCCCTCCTCGATGGCCTGCTCCAAGGAGTGCCCAGATCCTCTGCCCAATCACTAAGATGCCCCTTTTGGGGGGTTTTCCTATGTCCAGCTGTCCCAGTGTGCAGTCATCTGCTACCACAGGGACATGGCTTCACAGCTTGGGATAGGCAGCTAACCTTCAACCTTCCTAAACGTCTAGAGCAAGTTTTTTAAGGTATTTTATCCTCCCCCAAAATACAGAGAAACAGTATTTCAGGTGGCCATGCTGTTGGTTCTTCCTTAAGGTATACATTAAGCAGCGTGAGCCCCTGTTTCTTACATGTAGCATCTTATTGCTGCTTCTTAGGAGACACTGTGGTTTAGATAGCAAAGAAATGCCAAGATATGAATAATGCACAGCTTATTTTACAAACTAAAGTAAGAAAAGGGCAATACAGTGATATGTATATTTAGTTGCCTTTTTTCTTGCTTTGTCTGCTACTGCAGAGTGTCTGAAGGAGGACTTAAGCAATTCCATTCATGAAGGGACAAAATTTTTTATGTCAGATGATTCCCAGGTGAATGGAACCCCAAAGTAATAGTTTGTGCTTAATTACCTCAGCTACTGTGTCTATTGATTGCAAAGACAAGATGTTTAAACAAAAGCCTACAGATAATTTATCTGTCCTAAAACAGCTAGAGACCTTTTGATTTTTTAAGTGAGGATATTATGAAAAGAGTTATCCTTTAAAGTTGTAAGTCCTTAAATACACCAAACTTATTTATTGATAGATACATTAATTTAAAAAATTTAAATGTAGATTAATCTATAACTTTCCATTCTTCAGTTTGAGTCCATTTACAGTTCCTCTATGGAAACAGGCTATCAATTTCTTTTCCATTTAAGAGAAAAGCAATTAATAAACCATAAATTACATCCATGTTTCAGTAAAATCACCATCAACCTGAGATCCTGCCTAATCCTGGCAGCAAGCCTGTGCGATTGCACCTTGCTCTTGGAAACCTGATGTTAGCATTAGAGTCTTCTTACAGAGCAGCTTGCCTTTTCCCTACATTTTTCATTCCTACTTTATAATTTTTATAATTTGTCCTCTCCTCCCTTCCCTGATACTCTTCTTACATGAAAGCATTTGAGTAAGCAAAGGATATCTGCACATACGATGAGGTGTCCTCTCGTAGCATTGTCTCCAGTGTAAAAATCGTTATACAGAAACTCTTCTGTGGCCAGGTCACCTCTACTAACACAGCAGGCTGGCTGTAGGAAACAGGGCAAATACAACTATACCAGGATTTAACACTCTCTTTTCATCTATACAAGTTGGCTGTATCCAGAACAAATGAATTCCTTTAAATTTAAAGTTAGCCTTGAACGATAATGTGGAGTCTGTAATCCCCAACCACGAATAAAACAGGATCAGAATTTTATGTATCTCTCTAGGTAGGATATTTCAGCCAGAAAACTTTGCATATAACCATCAGAGGTGAACTGAAAGGGCAAATACTGGGCTTCAAACTGTACATCAATTTAAAAGCATGTGGAGCCCACATGAACATGTTGTTGTAAGTGTGCTTTTCACTAGCAGTCAAGAAATCAAGTTTGGTTACAACAGAAATTTGTTAAAAGCAAATTGTTTCATTCACATGCCCAAATACATTCAAGAAATGCACATGTAATTTTCTGCTGTACTCGTTCATTTGGTCCAGCCAGTGGCCCTTAACTAAGAGGGCTTGAGTGCTGGATCATATGCCCCCATTAAAAACCAGAAAAAAAAATTAAATAGTAAAAACAATTTGCATTAACAAATGACAGTAAAACAAATGTCATTGATTTGTGTCCTGTAGCAGTAGAAGAAACTTGGATGATTCAAATACTCAGAGCAAACTTTTTGCTTGGCATTTATAAATTAGACTCTTACTCTAAAATCAATAGATGGCATGTTGGAAGTAAAAGCAACAGTGATTTTAATGTTAGAATAATTAATTGAAACATCAGGCAACTCTTTCAGGGTACTTGCTTGCTGGTACACAGAAAGGAAATGACAGGCACCCTCTCTTTGCTGTGCTCGTGACCCACAGTTGACTTGAGATGTCTACAGAATCAGGGGAAATGCGGATAGGGAAAAGAATGAGAGCATACAAAAGCCAAAAAGCAGACAACACATGCGGCATCATCCAGAAATATGAGGAAACATGAGCCAGGACTTGGAGTTCTGAAGCTTTCAACCAAGAGAAATAAAGTATGTGCAGTTACAATACTTAAAATATTCACTCCTTTTTATCTCTTCTGAAAACAGAGAAGAATGAAGAAGAGGAACAGGAAGCCAAAAGAGAAATAAAACGTAGACTCAGTAGAAAGGTGACGATGTGCTTTTTTGTATTGCGTATTTTTGTACATAAAATTATGTTTTATAAGAATCTAAAAATCAGTGTACCGACATTGCTGCAAATGTCCATCAGTCATTTTCCCAGATTAGAAATCCACTTAAAAAGCAGTACAAGCCAAGTCCATGTTGGGGGAAATCCCATCCTGTCCAGTTCCCCACACCTGGAGAAGCATACCGAGTCTGGCCATATTGGTGTTTCTAAGCAGAGGACATAAGTGACACGTTTCCTCTGTAGCATGACCACCCCCGTCACGTACGATCAGGAGTAGCCGCACCTGTAGATCCACTCTTCCCTAGAGCAGCAGAGAGGGCAGCAAAACAATGTGACCCTTACAAAATCCCTTCACTGCTCTTCTAACCAATGGTCTTAGCTTCTGCATGTCGGATCATGCTCATTGTCCCTGGAAATGGAGCATTTATGGATCTGTTCTGGGAGAGGATGGGTGGAGTTTTCATAAGTATCCGTGGTCTGCCCTTCTCTGCAAAATACATTTTCCTTAATATGATCATCCTTAATTAATTAAAGTGAGTATTGTTTGAGGTGACTGAAACAATTTGGCATCATAATGACCCGTAGATGGTCAAAACCAGGGTTTTTTGTTAGGCAGATACTTCCAAATCTCACGTATTTTTGGTATTACAGTTTTAATGCAGTATAATTCTTAATGCAAATGGCCTAGTGGGGTAAATGCAGTGACAGTTGCAAAGTCACAATTAATATTCCAGGGATAACTGTCATGATTCTCTGTGACCTGCCCAACAAAGACTATTTTTATAATTGAAGAAATCAGGTTAGGCTGCCTCCCCATTCCTGCGCAGCACTCCCAGGATGGTGCCTTTTTTTAGACACCTGAAAGTGACCCTATTTAGAAATACCATTAAAGTTCTCTTGAGATTACATCATACCCTCCTCTTTTATTTTATTTCATCTTATTAAGCATACTATTTTCTGCCTCCCACTTACAGCTCAGTCTGAGGCCTACAGTGGCTGAACTTCAAGCGAGAAGAATCCTTCGATTTAACGAGTACGTGGAGGTCACGGAATCTCCAGATTACGACCGTCGTGCTGACAAGCCTTGGGCCAGGTTAACTCCTGCAGACAAGGCAAGGGACAAACGTAGATTATAAGGAAATGCTTTCATCTGTCACTTTTGGGGAGCTTTCCTCTGGTTTACATTCTCTTGATGCCAGCATCACAAATGACATCTGCTGGTGACAGCAAGATTGTCATGCTACTACTGTGCATCTACTGCTTGCAGCTAAGAAAACCCACTCATGTGCCTCTTAAGACCATATTTTCCACTTCCATTATGACCGTTCAGGCCAGAATTTGTAAATTTTCTAATTTTTAAATCCTTACTAAGACAGATAAATGTTTACCAAAGGTGACCCTAATCTGTGGGAATTCAGGCAGGGGTTTGCAGGCAGAAGTCTGCATCACTGCTACCAAGAGCTACTTTTGCTACTCATTTGAGTGAAAGAAGGTAGAAGCTGCTCCATCCTCCTCAAGGTGATGCCTTAGGATTTTAGCTTTTATATTTTTTCATATATATGTAATCCTGCAATTCTTTAGTGTGTTACTCTAACCTCCATAAAGAGTGTTAGCTACTGCTTTTCCATTTTGGTCAGACAAAACAATTCCTCTCTCGACCTGGGAATCAAGGACACCTTACTGTCCCAGGCCCCAAGAAATGTAAACAAAAGTGAGTTGGGGGGGAGCAAACTTGGGGGAAATGACTTCATTATCTGAAGCTGTAATTGGACGATTAACCTCCAGTATGCAAATGGACCAAGATCTTATAAAAGTATGAAGACCCATTGTCCACTTTTTGGGTGTAGCCCCTGGGGGGCTTCGTCTGCCCTAAATGTACCCGAAGGCTCTTCAGTAAATATAACCACTCTTTATTCCCTTAATTTTGTTTGGCCTCTGTTTTTAGGTAAGCCCATCGAGGCATCAAAGGTTCTTGGCCATAACCCCCAGTGCAGGAGCTGACCAGCACACCTTCTTGGGAAGTTTGCCCCTAACATCCTACAGTTAATGTAGCTCTGCTGCCTAACTACAAAGGATGAGACAAATGATCCTTATTTTAAAAACATATCAGTCAAAGATTACCATAAAGTACTCTTCCATTTCCCTCCTATGCTACTTAATGAAAGGAAAGCTGTAACACTTAGGTAGCCAAAATTGCTGGCCCTTTAAGCACTGGGTCTGAACCAGGATCTATGGACTTTGTGGAACTCCTGGGAGATGTGCTTGACATGAAAAGTGGTGTGTGCAAGAACCCACTCTGTTTTAGGTAGTGAAGCACTGATTTTATGTTAGCTTATATTTTAATATTAATAGTTAAAAATTGCCAGCTTATCTGAAAATCATATCAAGTCAAGGTGAAATAGTTACAAATGTAGTCAGAAGTGTTTGTAGATATTGGTTATGGGAGATGCTGAGCACTGTCCAGTCCTCCCATAGTCTGTGGGAGGTTAGAGGACTTAGCACCTCCACTTTGACAGAGGTCCAACCAGGGTGAACCGCACTAGAAAGAAAAAATTGAGTTTCCTACCTACTTCAGTGTAGCAGTTTTTAGTCTCAATTCATTTTGTAATTAACACGTGCCCATGGCTGATTCTGTGAGCCCAAAGTCTGTTTGCCTTAGCAGAAAGGCAGACTTGGAGTTGCCTGGAAACTCCCTTGTCCTTTTCTTTCCCAGAGAAATCATTCTTCTAATTCCAGTGGGAGCACAAAATTGTGCTGCAGCTGTATTACAGAGCTGGAGCTCTGCTGTCATTGTTGCTGATTTGGTGCTCAGGAATCGCTGTCTCTTTCCTAGCTCTACAGCAGCCTCATGTAAGCATGCTGTTGTGGCTAAACACAACCACCTCTGCTTAAAATTAATTTTCTCATTTATAAGACTGCAGCCTGGTGATGCTATAATTTTCTCATGCTGGTTGTCTGTTCTGCACTGAAAGGCATGCACATCAGATGACATTTCTTTAGGGATTAATGAAATGATACTGTCTTTATTTAAAGTGGTGAAAGAAAAGAATGAGTAGGAATAAACTGTCATTTCCTTTAACAGTGAAGGTAGGAAGGTGTGTGGCATAGAAACAAAACCCCTTCTAGTATATATTAGAATATTTCAGAAATTGTATGTATTACTTAATGAAGTAGTTTATGAAGATGAAGTAGCTTGCTTATCAATCCCCTAACGCAAGCAACAAGGCTTTTTTAGTATCTGCCCAGTGAAAACCCAAGCCTGAAATGTCCAAATAATTCATGTAATTTTACGTAAAACTAATCAAACCAAGTGACTAATTCCATTTAAAAAAAAAAATTCTCTTCCTCTTGCCTTCCTGAAGTCCTGTCTCCAGAGGGGAGTTGCAAGGCCCCTGCTGTGTGCACAATGCCTGTGCAGGCAGAGTGACTCACCAGCTCCTCAGGGGCTGTGCCTGGCGATAGAATCCCCTCCTGTCTGCCTACTCAGCAAGTGATTGGCAAAATAATCCAACTCCTTGCCCATTTTTGTCTGTAAAAGTGCCCTCTTTCAGTGTGGGCTTTGTTCATCCATTGCAGTTGATTTGGTGTTTCTTGGTTTACTTTTGGTGTGTGATGCTTTGTGTTTCTTTGTAGTTGATGGGTGCTTCAAACAGCTGTAATTGAAAAGTAATTCATGTTGATGATCAGAAATGTGTGAGAGCTGTGGATTATAGTAAGGGAGACTGGAAATGGGAACTGTAAGGCACCTGCAAGAGTAGGGCCATGTTTCTTTCAGACTCTTTATTTTCCTGAAAATTCATATTTCTTATGGTTGCATATATCATTATTGTTTATTAGGCAGCAATACGGAAAGAACTGAATGAATTTAAAAGCACAGAAATGGAAGTACATGAAGAAAGTCGGCAATTTACCAGGTGGGTGAATCTTTCTTGTGTAAGTGTGAGAAATGAGCATGACAGCAACCCTCTGCTTTTTTTGCAAGTCCTCTGCAGTTTTGTCATTATTTGTGTGGATTCCTATCATGAGTCCCTTTGAATCCCACCACTGAATCTGTTGGGATTCCCAGTATTGCTGATGCCATCTTTAGCTGATACAGCAGTGCAGGTGACTGCAATGGACTGGTCACTATGTAAAAAAAGATTGTTTGGGGAATCTAAAAAATAATCTTTGAAAGAACCCGTCAGGTCTTACAGATGAAGTTAGTAATCCTCAAGCACACAAAATAAAAGGGATTTCCTTCTCTGGCAGGACTCCCTTGCTCATGAAAGTATACATTTGTGTAGATGCATTTGCTAAGTGAAAACTAGATGATGTTTTGAACTTCAGAAAAGCTCACCAGTGTCTTGGTGAGCTTTCTAAGGGTCACTAAGGCTCCTGGCAGCAGTTTCTGGAGAACAAGATAGATTCCCTTGTTGCCACTTCTAATGTGTTAATGGGGATTTGTTTTGTTCTCTGCTTTGGGTAACACCAAGATATTGTCTGAAGCATTACTATTTTAAGGAGGTCTGAAGTGTCCACAGGTTTTAGCAGGCTTTCAAATTTGGCAGAATTATTTGGGGGGGGGGAACACACTTTCTGTAATCTCTGTGGAATGTGTTCATTTTCCTTGGAAGTTACAAAGGCTGAAAATTGCCACCAGCAATCAAAACTTGATGTTAGGGTTGGCCAACATTGTGTACATAGTATTAATGTCTTTGCTTCCACAGAAAATTAAGTCAAATAAAACCAGTCATCTAAGACTGGGTCACTTCTGTTTCCTGCTACTGTTTCAACCAAACTCAGGATCTGATCTAGTGAGTGTGAATCACCTCATTAAAGAATGCATTGCAAGGAAAATTCATAATGGGTGGTGGGTGTTTCATGTATCTGCTACTTCAGTGCTCGATTTCACAACTTCAGTGATTTCTTTCTCACCAAAACATGGATTTTAAAAAAAAATAATAACTTAAAGTCACTTCTGTGTAGATACAACATAAAAAAATTAATTTTTAAAAATTCAGACTAGTTTCACAGACAGCAAACCTAAGCCAGAAGATGAACTGGGATGCAGGGTTTTAGTTTAGTGTTGCATTCTGACCATTATAAAATGTTCTTTTTGAACATGGAGATATATCTTTTCATTTGGCTTCTGATGTAATTTTCTCTTTAGGTAGCAAGTAGCATATCTTTTCAGAATATATTAAAAAATACTACTTTTAAAAAAAGACCATCCCAAGGGAGAGAATAAAAACAACAGGTATAGAAACCAACCCCCTGCTTACGTTGTTGTGCTTCTTGAGTTGCATTGCAATATTGAAGCCTAAGTACAGACAGGCATGATTCATACAAAAAGAATGGATTATTTTTTCATGAGCTTCGAAAACAGTTGAGAGTGACTACAACTGGATTCTTGAAAGCTGAACCAGGAATCTAGTGGAGTGACAAACCACTTAAAAAGTGAATTTTTTTTTTTCAAGGAGGGCCTTCGAAAATGGAGTAAAAAACAGTCATGTCCAAATTGTGGTAAATATAGGCAATGATTCTGTGGGGTCCTGAAAGAATTTCAACCTGAGGGAAACCAGAATTTTCTGTTCCTTATCCATGCTCTTTTGTTTCACTGGTCATGTTCTGGAGTTACTACACAGAAGTCAGAAGAGTAACACTAGAAAAACCTAATTAAGAGCAGAATAACATGCAGATGTTTTAAGTCAGTTGCAATTTTGAAAATAAAGAGAGTTCCCATTTCCTCTGGGACTTATTAAAAATTATGTAGTTTCTGCTATGTAATATCAGATTGATACAACAAAAGTGATTTAAGAAAACCATAGACAGAAGATTCTAGCCCAAGTATTAATTTCTCATACTTTAATTTTTTAAAGGAGATCACTGAGATAATGCAAACCAAAAGGCACTTGCATTGGCACCTGATTAGCAAAGGCTATTCCGTGATAGACTGAGACAACAAGGAAGCTGCTTACTAAACAAAAATAGTTTCCTATATTATTGCAAATTAAATATAGATGCTTGAATATTATAATCAGTACTTACAATATATTTGAAATGTTAAAATTTTATATTAAACTTGGAAAAGAAAGAACAGTGGTTTTCATTGTTCATCATTTACTGTAATGACTGTCAGTTGACTGGTTTTCTATTCCTAGTAATTTAGACTGATTCTTTCTGTTGTTTCATAACAAAATCCAAGAAAATGAGTTTCTAAAAATAGAGAAATCAATACAAGTTTGGGAGGAGTGTATTAGCAGGTGTTCATGAAATGTTTCTAATGAAAATGCTACATATAGTCCAGTATATTGTTTTTCTAGAAAAATACAAAACCCCTGTGTCTTTTTTGCAATCCTCTGTACCCTCATTTAGCAGGTGAGCTGCATAGTTGTGAATGTCAGGCTTTGTGCACACCTCCTTCATTTGAGAAATGCATCCCTGGATTGTATTGAATCAACTTACAGGGATAATGTGTGGAACTGTTACGAGAAAATGTGTCAAACAAAAACTTAGGTAAATCCATTGTGTAGATGCATCATTACCTATGCCTCTTTCAAGCTGCTGCATGTTTTACTTCTTCATGGACAGATATTTTTTTTAAGCCATTTAAACAGAGATTTATGTCTGGTGATAGATACATTGAGAACCCGATACTGGTGCCCTCCTTACCCTTTTGCTTGGATTCGTTACATTTAACATGATTTAGAATTTCAGTTGCTGTAGGTTCCTAACTTATTATAGAAAAGGTTGGTGACACCTTTTGGAGCAACTCACTTCTCTAGCTGTCATACAGGCCATCTGGAGTGATGTACATGCCCTACCTAAAAGCCTAAAAAAAGTGAGGTATACTTGGGCCTTCATGTACCTCAGTTCACTGCTGTTAATAAGAAGAAAGCATCTGAAGTGCTATAAAATTTGTTGCTTACTTGAAAGAAAATACAAAATTTTTGTTAGCCTCATTTTGCACAAGCATTAGAACACCAGAAATTTAACTTTTATGGTTTAGCAAAGCTTTTCTGATAATAGTTACTGACAGCATCTCCAAATAATGGATGCAATTGTGGCTAAATCTGGATTGGCAAACAAAACAGACTGAAGACTGTTCTCTGGCCCTGAGGCCAGCAGGCTTGGCACAGCTTGAATCCATGCTGTTAACCTCGTCCTCTCACCTCAAAACAGGGTGGTGTCCCCCCATACTCAGCCCGCCTGCTGTCCTGTGCTAACCCCAACCATGCCTGGGCAGTACCTGAAAGCGCTGGCTGACCCAAGCAAAACTGTGCCAGGGACCACACTGGCAGCTTAATGGTACGGACAGACAGCGACACCCCAGTGCTTGAGCCACACCAAATCTCTCTAAGCAGAGAGAGGTGGACAGCGGGGAATAATAGGTCTGACTCTAAACCAGCACAGATCAGGAAAATCAGAAATAATTGGACCACAAAAGGAAACAGCTGTGAGAGCGGGATAAGGATCAGTGTCATTGTCAGCTGAAATAACATAATTCTAAGTTTTTTAATTTATCTTTTCAGGTTTCACCGTCCATAACTGTTTGACCACATCCCATATTTCAAGTAACAATTTTCTTTGGGGAAATCGTTGTGTCCTGAAGACCTGAAATTGCACTGGAACTTGATTGAGTATGAGTGTGTGCTACAGCTTACCCTGAGGCTAATGAAGAAAGTGGCCCTCGTCTTTGTCAATGGACAAATGATTAGTCTAGGAGGAAAACCCACAGGAAGCGTTTGTCCGTGTCCAGACAGACCATGGTTCTGTGGCCAGCCCACACGGACAAGCCAGTGGACTTCTTTGTCAGAGCTCCACGAGTCAGGAAGTGCTGAAGACAATCGCTGGAGAGCCTGCTACCAGGATCTCATTGGGCTTCATAGGGTTGTGACTGAGGGTAACAAAGAGGGAGGGGGGGTGAGAAAAGATCTGAGAGCTGCAGGAAAAGAGACTTTGTCAGTCCACAGAGAAAAGTGGAATGGATGGGACTGCTTAACAATGC
Source organism: Callaeas wilsoni (assembly GCA_013398955.1). Taxonomy (NCBI): domain Eukaryota; kingdom Metazoa; phylum Chordata; class Aves; order Passeriformes; family Callaeidae; genus Callaeas; species Callaeas wilsoni. The sequence goes on along the minus strand of VWPU01003311.1, from coordinate 9,435 downwards.
ACTTGGCCAGTGGGAAGAATTATTTTTTAAAAAAAACTGAGAGTGTAAGCAACTGTGCATGTAGGTTTTTTTTAGTGGCTGCAGCCTGTCTTAAAAAGATAGCAAGCCATAAGTCCTCATGTCATCAGTACTTTAGGAAGAACTGTCATTTTCTTTGGTGCCAGTAAATACAGTTGCCAGAAATTAGTCCTAGTATAACTCAACCGTCATTTTTTAAATCCCAGTGCGCATGCTTCAGGAAAACACGTGGAACATTCATACAGAACAAGTCATATATTTTTTGGTTTTTTAATGTTGACATACTCTGGATCCTCAGAAATACATAAACAGGATTTGAAGGACAAATAATGTGACACTATGAATGCAATGAAATGCTTTGTGTTTAGAAGCACTCCTTGCTGTCTGTCGATTGCCATTCAAACCAGAGGGATCATTATCTTTGTCATCCATGGCAGGCAGTGGTGACAACTTCGACACCATGCTAGTGTGAATCCAAAGTCAGAATTGAAATCAGGCACAGAAGTCTTTATTAATAGGCCTGAGCAGTGATTACTAACGTAACTTTTTACATTTAAGGACTCTTGCACTGCTTTGAGGAAGAACTCCCGGATGAATCAGTATGTCTTCAGCTAGTGGTCCTGTAAAAGTAAAAGAAAAATCCTTGGAGTGTCTCCAGCCTGTTTTTGTTGAGTGTGAAGAATGCTTCTTAGATTTGTAATTTTTTATACTATCTTGAAATGGTACATGTGAATACAGTACTATTAAAATTAAGTGGTATGGAGTGTGAAAGGCAATACATGGTTTTTCTGAGTTGGCCCAAAGGTCTATTAAAAAGCCTGTGGCGTTGTTTACACTAAGAAATTGTCTTATATTAGCACTTATTTATCCTTTGAATTAGTGTACACAACATTGAGGGGGGTCTGGAATTCACGTACGCATACATTTAATGCAGTATTACAATATATTTGCTATTTATCCTTTCTAATGTGTGTACATATTACAATTTATTTTTGCCTTTTATGTGTCCTGTTCAGTTTTTAATTATGAAGTGTAAGTATTTCTTTTTCTGGCAATAAAAGGTCTGTGTAGATGTGATTTTTACCTCAGAACCTGCGATAGATTCTCGTGGAATGTGTTTAGTTTATAAAATTGAAGGTTGTTGTTAGAGATGTCAGCCTAAAGGCAGGAAGGCAATTTGGTGGCTAAAATTAGATGCCTCTCTTTAGAGCTATTTACAACAAGACTAGGTTTGCATAAACGAGGTGGATTATTTTAATGAAGAGCAGGAGAGTGCTTTCCAACAGCCATCACTCTCCATCACTCTTTTATTTTTAAAGAGATTGGAAAACCTCTTCTAAAAAAGGTAAGATTTAAATGACTGTTAGGATCTGTTATGCTTTGGTAAAAATCTAATGATGTATAAGCCACAAAATATCAATAACTGAATAAAAAAAGCCATCTATATGCTTGTAGCAAAGAAAAGGAAGCAGCACCTTCCTTTTTTAATGGAATCAATAAGAGCCATTAGGATTCCATTTGCAGAAAATAAGCTTCTGGAAGGCCGGTCATTTTATAAGTATAGAAACACCACTTTGACATCAAGGAAGAAGGGAAAATGTATTCTTTGGCACTAAATCATACAGGAATTAGCAGGGCATTAGAGTTAAGGTTTGTCAGCAATTCTGGTAGAATGCTAATTTTTATTTTTAGAATTTGAAGAATATCCTTAAAAGTTACACTAGAATAGTTCTGCTTAAACTTTTTTTTGCTGATGTTGCCAAATTTAGGAATGTGTGTCCAAAATCATATAAAGGTCTACTATGTTGACTTTGAAGTATAAAACACAGTATTTCACTTCAAAGGAAATGACTGGAGCAATTAAATAGATCTCAGTGTTGCCTTAATCACATTGAAACATTTGAAAGCAGCCAAGATACTGAAGGCAGAAAGACAGCTGTTGCACAGGCAGAATAACTCAGACAAAGGTAAGGTCAGACTATAAATACTTTATATAAGACAGTAGCTCCACCACCATGCCAAGGTACACAAAGGTTACACAAGCAAACTAAAACTTGTTAAACTCTTAGGATGAAGTGAAAAAATTGACTTTGCAACAAGATATTCCTCTACATTAGGCCTGAAGCATGGATGGAAAGTCATGTGCCAACCTTTTTGTTTTAAGAGTTAAAACACAAAGATGAGGATACAACTTCTGGCTCAGACTTCTTCAAGCTTAAGTTACGTCATAAGAAATAAGGATGCGTAGGTGAGGTATCACTTAGGCTTTTCCTGTCCTCCTTCTGGGGCTGGAGGAGTTTTTTAAAGTATTCCCTCCAAGCCATTGCTAGATGCAGGGCACGAGCCTTGGTAGAGATGCTGAGTTAATTTTTAATTTCTTACTATTTTGATAATAGATGCATTCTTTGGCCCACAGTTCAGCGAACTAATTAAGCACATTTATGTAACTGGACAAAAAGAGTTGCCTTTATTGGAACTTACGTAAAATCTTATGTAGTATACTTGCAGAATTAGAACTATAAACTATCCCTACTGTATTGTACCCACACAGAGACATAGAATTGTATATACTATTTTTATATTCTAAATATCACCTGGCAGAATAACAACAGCTGTAAAGTGTTGTCCATGCAATAAAAAATAAAGAGGATTTGGTATGTCACCATGTGCAGTGAAGCAAGTTTGCATTACCTTATTGAGAAGCCTGAAGTCATTTTCTGCTGCATCTCCTAGTCCTCTGTATTGATGATTTCAAATGTTTTCCAGTTGCACCAACAACCCACTGGAAATATTACACCATATACCTGTTATGGTGCTGCATGCCTGCTAGAAGGGAAAAATTGGGATAAGCCCTGGGAAATTCATGAGTGAGTAATCCTAGAGTTAAAAAGATAAAGAAAAGTTAAAGAATAAAAAGGCAAAGAAAAAATAGGACTTTTCATGCAAAATATAGTACAATCCAGTTGGCTAAGAGGGATCGGTATGATAATTTTTATCAAGTTGGGCAAATCATTTAAATGTCATCCACAATATATGACAAACCTTACACATGATACCTATGTTCCAGAGTCAGGTTTGTCTACATCCACAGAAGGAGAAAATTAGCAGCTTGAAGTAGTGGTTTCTGAAATGATCTCATATATCACATGTATCAGTATAACCACACATCACAGCGTGTTGCCATGGGTGCAAAAGAATGGATGCTTAATCAAATTCTAATTTCTTCACTTAAAAAATAGAAATGGTTCTAGAATGTCTCATCTCTCTCTTCTTTCAGGTAATACATATACAGGTCTTCATAACTCAAATGCAGTCTGAAATTTTTTGAATTGTGCTATATATGTTGACTCAACAAGTACAAAAAAAAGGAAACTAAATGGTAATGGTTATTTAAGCTAAATACTATTTCAGCTGGTGATTTGAAACATGGTAGGACCAGAAGCAGCATTTCTTCAAAATTACCGTAAGTATTCATGGCCATTTGTAGGTCTACAAGACTGCATTTATTTGTTGGGTTTATAATTTACCTATAGTTGCGCATGTCCCTTGCTGTGGTGGACTTTACCGACCTCTGATGTGGTGTGGGGCAGGACAGCCCCGCCATCTGTTTTGGCCACCCTGACCACCTCTTAGAGAAGCACCACAACCTCAGTGTTGACATGGAAAAAACACATCAGATGAGCACCCATTTTTAAACTTGAAAGCCAAATGAAAGCTGTGAAACAAAGGGACAAAGTATCTCTGATATTATAGAAATTAGACCCCTCCTTCCAGGTGAAATTAGTGCTTGGTTTCCTGCAGAGGTGCTTCGAACTCAGACCTGTAACTAATAATACTACAGCTACATCAGAGAATTTTTCAAATTAACAGTCGCTTAACCTGACTATAAACTCAGTCTAAGCCCCAATTTTGTATCATCATAAAGTGCAAGAGGATCCAGCCAGCAACAGACTAAAAACACCTAATCCAGTCCAGAAGCCTGGGAATCAACCAAAACTCCCTGACTGTCTGCAGCTGGCAGGGTTTGGAGTCAGGGTAGGGAGAGCCACACTGTCACCTGGGTACCTGGCAGGACAGGCCTGTGTGAGCACTGCTGACATCCTAAGCAGAGACCAGAATATTGGCCCATGTCTTAATGTCTGTTAATGCTTTAATGATAAAGCAAACCAACCTAAAAGCTTACATTTGCATGAGACTGTCAGGTACACATGAACAGCGTGTGTAGCATTTCACGTCCTCTGGTTGTAATGATCTTCAGGAGTTAAGACCTGTGCCACTGCTGTAAACTAAACAGAAAACTCAGGGTGAAAAAAAAAGGATGGATAAACTTGCCTCCTGCCTTTAGGAGCTTCCACATGTAGTTCCATTATTGTTGCTATCTGTATTCTTATTATACCAAGATCAGTGCAATGCTCACTGATGGCACATAGATTCTGATGGAAAGAAAAAGAGATACTCTGAAAGATTTTATAAGGTTGATAAAAAAATATTTTGAAGGTAAAATTTAAAAAAAAAAAAAAAAAGAAGAAGTAAAGTCCCCAGAATAGCTTAAAACTTCTTTTTGACAGAAATCTGAAAAAAAACCCACAAAAACTTATCAAACTGTATCTATAGAGAGAAAGGGAGAAATTGAGTGAAATTAACATATATTTGCTGTAATGTTCTAACAGCTTTCTATTTATTAACTTTAATAATTAATAAGGTCTTGTTTTACTTTGTGTCCCATTTTGTTTCAAGATTTTAATGGAAATAAAGCTCATATGAACTAGATACAGCATTTCACCAATATTTTTTAGAAGCTACATATTGCATTGGATAGAAACAAGCAAAGCAATTGTATTACCTGCATCTTCTTGTTAAAGCATTAATTCTTTATACTAAAAAAAATCTTTCAATACTATGTCAGATTTAACAATATTTGAACATTGTTATGATATAGTAAAACATTAAAACGTTGCTAAACATCTCTTCCTTTCACTACTTTGTGTGGTGGTATATTGATTTGTAAAATTGTATAAATTTTGGAATTAAAGAAATACTGTGTTTTGGATTATTATTTTAGCTGGTGTGATTTGGAACAAAAATATGTCAATGGCTTGTTTGAACGGGCATCTAACTCTATGAGTGGGAAGGGTGTGGAGATGGCTCATGCTTAATTGCCTTGCAACCATTTAAACAGCTCTTAAGTTTTGGGGGGTTTTCCTTTAAAAAAATAGAATTCCATTTACAACCAAACTGCCAATCTGGGAGAGGCACAAGAAGACTGCAGAGCACAGACACTCTTGTACACACAGCAGCTGATAAAGCTGATAAGTTTGCGTCCCTTTCCGGCATTCTGCGGCACAATAGCTCAAACGGTAAATCGTGGCAATGTTTGTGTGCCCTGCTTTGGGCCCAGCTCTGCCTTAAACACCGGGAGATCACGAGCCTGTATTACCCTGGCAGGGCTGCAGTACACCGGGGCAGGTTCAGCAGAAGGAATCCTTGCACACCTGCCTCTTCCAAGCGAGTCCGCACGGACACTGCGGAGCGATGGCTCCAGTAAGGAGGGCTTGATCACACATCCACACCGGTGCTGGCTGCTAAGCTCCAGTAGGGTCTTACCAGGGTCCAGTAAGGCCAGAAGATTCTTACCTGCTGAATAGACTCTAAGGCGGCCACAATCACCTGAAATAGAATTTTCATGTGAATTCATTGGAATTAAAATTCTGCATATAGAGTGTCACTTATTAATACACACTGGGCCAGTTCTTAGACTTCATTGTTTCTATTAATTTGATTTAAAATAGTGAAAAATTATTCTTTAAGTAACTTCCTTTAATTTCATTAAATGTTCCTATTTACAAGTCAAGTACAGCAAACAAAATTCAAGTCGTGGTTCCCCACTGCCCATAATGCTAAATAGTTACTGGTAACTACAAAAAATGCATCTGAAACATTAACAGCTCAGAATTGCTTTCCATTTAAAATATACTTTCCATATGTTTCATTACTTAAAGACGGAAGGCTGTAGAAAATCAATACTGATAACTTTTCAGTTTATGCAGGGCAGATTTTACATAACAATTATCTGCTTGTCTCATTGTGATTGAATATGGTAACTCTAAAGAAGTGGCAGATCCGATACTGCATTTTACACAGGTGTGTGATAGCTGAGAATGCAAGAAACTGTAATTGTTACAAATTAATGATAGCTGCTTCTTGAGGTTTTATCTCAATGTAATATATATATAGGTAATATATATAGACATAGATATATAGATAGATCTAGATAGATATAGATATATATATACATACACACACACACACACATGGGCACACAAATATAGTCCGGTATCATCACCTGAAAAACATAAAGAATGTATTGGGGGGTTTATACAGTACACATGTTATGTTTGTTTTATGGTGTTTTTATTAAACAAGGAAACTGAAAGTGTGCTGCCTGGTTGGACAGTACTGTAGGATACTCTGCTGTGCAGTTCCAAGAGCCTTAGACAATTGTTTAGCTCTTTGAATTTTTTATTTATATATATATATATATATATATATATATAAAAATAGAAAATTTTAAAAATCTCCTCAATAAAATTGTTCAGAAAATCTTTACTGAAAATAATTTGTTCTTGAATCTCTAGCATGTACATGGGCATATATAGCAAGAGTTAAATTCAGAGAGCCTCCACAGGCCAAATTAAACTCCCTCCTCATGGAAATGAGATGACAAAATGTTCTTGAAACCTTCCTTTGAATCTGGCAGTCCTTCAAACACACCTGGTAAATTCTCTGTGTGTGGTGTATTCATAGAGAGGTGTGTTCAAAGAGGTAATACTTGGTTTAAAAATACAAAGTTTGGGTTGTAGCTCAATGATTTGGAGACCTAATGTATGCTCCCAGTTTCCCCTTTTTTTAAATCAGCAAGAAGTGGTTTTTACGAGTTTCATTGACAGCAGATCTGCAGTGGAAATACACCTTCTGCACGTGAACAAAACTGATCTGCACAGCTGAGGGTTCGGCCTAGTCAGCAGTGCATCTGCCAGTCTTTTAACTTACAAAGTGACTGACAATAACTTTTGTTTTTAATTACTTTGCAATAATTTCTTCTTTACAAGCACTAAGAGAAAAAAATGAGCATAAATTTCCTCACACAGAAGGCAAGCTGATGATTATGTTAAGGATATGCAACCAGCATATTATTTTTAAGTGGCTGCCTTGACAGTGAGACTGTTTCAATACTGACCATTTTTCTTCTGCAAGCACAAAAGAAGTGGTTAGTGACCTGAGCACTTTTCCCCTCAGTCTCAGTCCCCTCAGTAGATGCTCTTTGCTGAGTTCTAACTGTGAGTAGCCTCTGCAAAGAACCCAGTGAGAGAGTGCAGTGGGATGGATGGCCTTGCAAGGCTTGGATGAAATGAGAAGCTTAAGCAGAGCCTCCATCTGAGACACTCTCATACACAGTTCACCTACGTGTAATACTAAATACTGAATTTTGATATAAATCAGTTGGGAGGAGATTACTCACACTCAGGTATCAACAAAGGAGGCAACGTGGTGCCTATTGTTGCTAATCCTCGATCTTCAAACTCATCCCCAGATGTATTACTGTTCGTATACTTTAGCAATCTTCTGAGATATGGGAAGCAACCTGTTGCTTTAATTTCTGTGTGAACATATAATACATATCCTTCCCCTCAAATATTTAGAATCTAACCAGGAAATTCAGGGGAAGGATGTAAATTAAAGCAAGACAGAAAACACTGAGACTTAACTGAACTGAAGGTAAACTTACCTTACACTTTAGGAAAGCAGCTGACTAACAACAGAGCTGAGAGCAAAAGCTAATTTTTCCCATATCCAAACCAATACAATGCTCCTCGACCAGATTTGGGACATGTGGAATGACAGTACTGCCACCACTAGATATGGAGGTCACCAGGTTTAGAGGATTGTGAAGCATAATCCTGTCAACAAGTCTATGTACCTGCACTTCTGTGGATGCCAGAGGCATGTCAGGGACTTGGAAGCAATAAGGAGTAATCTAATCTACACCATTACCCCACAAATAAATGCTAAGTACTGTGTTTTCAACAGCTGAGTAATTCTGCTCTTAATTACCTTGTGAAAATCCAGCTCTGCTACTCCAGCTGTCGCTGGGTTGGCAGCACAGCCATACTGTGGGGAGGGAGGGAGTTGTTGCTGATGGGTGCAGTCATGAAAAATCCATCCGCAGCCTGCAGGCCAGGAGGGGTCATCGCTGACCTGCTCGTGCCGCGGGGTGTGAACCACACCCGCACACAGCTGGCAGCAGCAAGACACTCACCGGGCACTTTCTGCGAGAAAGTCCAGCCTTTGCACACATATATGCAGAGACAATCTGAATCCTCTGAGTACAGGAATTATTTCAGCTGATGGAGCGGATCAGATTAGTTTGGGCACTTCTGTAAGAGGGGTGTGATGAAACTTGGTAAAGATTCAAGGCGTCAGAAAACAACACCTAGAAGAGCGAAAATCTGGGTTCTTCTGGAGCTTTAGTGACACCTACTGAAAACCAATGAAATCCACCCAAAGATGGCTAAAGCTAGTATTTTAAGGTACATGTATGCATATATATTTAGCTGCATACATATACACACTTATGTGGATAACTTTTCTGAATCTTCAGTGAAAACCTCTTTTTAGCTGTTACTGTTTTATTTGCCTGTAAGAGCACATGGAAAAAAACTGCTCCCTTCTGTGTTTTACACTTTGTTTTGGAAAGTAACAAAGCAGGTTTTAAAATACCAAGCATACTTCTCCTTTTCTTAGCAAGGAGCCTGTATGTGAGTGCCTATGTTTGTGCACAGCCCGCAATACGGTGCAGGTAAAATTTATACAACTACGGTGTCGTATCGCAGAACGGCTCAGGTTGGAAAGGATCACAGTGGATCATCCGGTCCAACCTCCCAGCTGAAGCAGGGCTATCCCAATGCACTCGATTGTGTCCGGACGACTCCAGAATATTTCCAGCGAGGGAGACTCCACAGCCTCTCTGGACAATCTGTTCCACTGCGTGATCACCCGCACAGTAAAAAGGCTCGTCCTCGTATTCAGGTGGAGCTTCCTGTGCATCATTTTCTGTCTGTTGCCTCTTGTCCTATTGCTCAGCATCGCCGAGCAGAGCCTGGATCCAAAATCTTGACACCCTCCCTTCAGATACTCATAGGCATCGATGAGATTCCGCCTCAGTCGTCTCTCATCTAAACAGGCCCAGTTCCCCCAGCCTTTCCTCGTCAGAAAGAAGAACTCAAATACGGCAAAACACTGTTAAGACTAACACGTGTTATTTACTCCCGATCCTTCAGACTCAGCCCCCAACACGCCCATCTCCTCAGCGAGCCGAGCTCTGCCCGGCTCTGCTCGGCCCCGCCCCGGCCCCGGCCC
>VWPU01003310.1:0-11699 GCA_013398955.1 Callaeas wilsoni | reverse complement strand
GGGGACAGGGCACAGGGGACAGGCACCGCCGCAGCAGCCCCCGGGGCGGGCGGTGCCTGTCAGCGCGCTGGGGCTCAGACATCCCCTGGCAGAGCCTTGCAGACATCCCCTGCAGAGCCATCGTGCCTGCACGGGGCCTCACAGCGCCCGGCTGCTCCTGGCTGAGCGCGGGGCAGGATTTATCGCCGCCTGGCAGCAGTCTGCACGTTCCCTGTCCCTGTCACACTCCCCCGGTGACCGTCCTTGTGGGTCTGTGCACGTGCCTGGCCGCAAAGGCGTGGGCACGGAGCAGATCCTGCCTCCCGAATCACCTCAGGCCCAGCCTCCAGCTGCAGGAGTTCGGAATCCTCCTGCCATCACGACCACAGAATCCCAGAACTCCAGACTGGGAGTGTCACTCTCTGCCTTGCTCCCACCTGCCCAGTTACACCCGACCTGATGCTTCTCTGTACTGGGGCACCAGGGATGTTCTCAGGGTTGTCCATCTCTGCAAACTGGGACTGCCGAGTGGAAGGTGTCCTTGCCCATGGCAGGGGTGGGACGAGATGAGCTCTAAGGTCCCTTCCAACCCCAACCATTCTGGGATTCTATGATTTCATGAAATTGCAGGAAAAGATGGGAGAGTGTGATGTGTGCCAAGCGTGTCATGAGTGAGATATTCTTTTGTAATCTTAGTAAACACATTTTTAAAAATTTTATGAGCTTTAACAAATATTTTCCTCCTTGCATACATGAAAAATAAGAAAACATATAGAAAAAAACTGTAGCAAGGTAACTTGCATTGGAGGGAACACATAATGGCTCCTGCTATTGATCACATTTATCTTCACTTACCAGGGAAGACCTAATAACGGAATTATCAGGTCCCTTCTCACTCATGAATAATAATGCCATAAAGGCTTCACAAATGGAGGGGTTCTGGGCTAACCCTCCCACTGTTGGAGCTGGCAATCCCTTGCTTTTCCATGGTTTTGGTGATCTGAGGTGAAGAGCCAGCTGGGAGCAGCCAGACTGCAATTCCACAGGAGCTTCAACCTCATCCAAATGCTGCAGTTTTCACATTTGATCTTCAAATGCACATTATATTCTTGGAAATTACTGACGTAGGTAAACAAGCATTTCCTCAACAACAGCATTCCTGGAGGATGAGTCTAAATACCCTTTCCTCAACTTTGTGTTTGCACAGAGTTATACAGGGGAAATGAGCCTTCGGAGAATTATTAGAGGGCAAACGAGAAGCAGCCAAGTTTATGAAAAACTAGCAGACGAATGACTGAGAGGATAGAGATCTATATCCTAAGTCAACTCCAGTTCCAGCTCATTTTTTTTTTGAAGGAGAAGCACTGGCAGGTGTGATTTACTCTGTATTTTCGAGCAGAGCATCGTTGAGGAGGGGACCTGCTCCCTCATTCCCCAAAAGTAACTCACCAAGGGCCCTTGTTGCTCCCAGTAAAAAGAAATGAGGAGGAGAGGTGACCACTGGCTGCAGGGCACGGGGGGCCCGGTGTGGCCAGAGCCCCAGTCTCTCTGTGCTGCACTTCCCTGTGCTCTCACCATCCCTTTTCCCTCCTCTCCGCCACCAGCCGGGTGCCACAGCCATGGCAATAAATGCACAGTCCCATCCCGCACTCCTCGGCCAAGATTCTGAGGAGACTCTCCAAGACCTGCATTTGGAATTGCAGTCGAGATTTCCCTGGCAGAGGCATTTCCACGAAGTTATGCTCAGATACTCTGTAATGCCGGTGTATAAATATCAAACACCCACCAGCTTTTCACTAAAAGGATGGGAATTCAGGGAAATCAAGATGAAATATATGCAGGATTTAATGCAGCACCACTTCTTGGTCAAATAGCAGTTGGGTTTAAATGGATCCAGAAACCCTTCGCTTGAAGATGCACGGAGGAGCAGCAGCACTTTGTTCAGCAGGATCCCTGGAGCTGCAGCAGGGCTGCTCAGGCCTTTTATTCCAAATATTCCCTTCATGGGCTTACACTGTGCAAATGAGGGTGGGTGGGTTTGTTCAGTGCAAGAAAGTAATTCAAACCCAGCAAAATCAATAGGAAAATTCATGAGCGATGTCTCCCACCAGCCATTTGTTTCTGCTTTTTCCATGGTTGCTCCTGAGGCAGACATAGGAACCACGGCCACATCCCCCCAGCAGCTCGGGCACGGGGCCATGGACTGGGATGGCCCCGGGACTGTGCCCAGCACTGCTGCCCACCAGGGCTGTGCCAGGACCACCTGCAGCTGCACACTGGCTTTGTACACAGAGAGCTCTGACCACAAGGTAACCCCAAACCCCCCAAATTCTGGTGAAAACGCTGGTGGATCTTTTTCTTGTCACCCCCGAACGCACGTGATGCTTGCGGAGGCCCTGGAGGTTTCTGAAGTGCTGGAGCATCCTCCCAGCTTGCCTGCACCTCGAGGAGGCACCTCTGCTCCCAACCGAACCCCAGCTGGACATTGCTAAGGAGGAGTGATTTATCAACAGATACAAATCGAAGTGACTGCTTAGCAGTGCTGATTAGCTGGAAATGAGAGCTTCTGGAAGCACAGCCACATCCAAACACGACAGCTCCATATCCGCCACCGCGGCACGGCAGGACGCATTTAGTCACCGCACCCATCTGCGTGTGCCCTTTCGTCCCTCCAGAGTCAGAAACTGGGAAGAAAAGACTTTTATCTCATAACAAGGATAATCCTATTTCATATGCAACAAATCTACCATCCTGCCTGTGGAATTTGGGATCGCACCGTTGGACACAGGCAATGCAGCACCATGGTGCCCGCGGTGCGGCACAGCCAGGGCATGCCAGGGAGGGCGAGGGGCATCGCCAGCCTTTGGGGGCCACACGTCACCCATCCTTCCCAAAAGTTAATCGACAGCTGGACTGGGTGCACAGCGGCAGTGGGAAAGGGGCGAGGCGCGGGCACGGAGTGGCCCCGGCTCTGCCACGCGGTGTCGGTGCCGTGACCCATCCCCGGGCTGTGCAGAGCTCAGAGCAGCGGCCGCTCCATCCCTGCCCTCCAGGAGCTCCCGGTGACGGCGGCAGGACGCTGTCCCCAGGGTGCGGGGTCACCCTGCCCCAGTAATGTGCCGCTCAGTCGCCACAAGTGGGGAAGCAGAGCTGCTCAGCAATTTGCTGCCGCGCGCTCAGGGCAAAGACCGGGGAACGGGCAAAGCTTTGTCAGGAGCAGCATCATTGTTATTATTATTGTTATTATGACTATTTAAAGAGCATCCCAGATGTGTGTGGCACTTCATGGACAAAAATAATGGATGGGCCTTGCCCTCTGAAGCTGAAAATAGCACAAGCCCAGCCCAGAGAACAATGAGAGAGGCTGTGGAGAGCCGGAGTGAGGCTCTCACGAAAGAGCAGGGGTTGTGCCTGTCCTCACCTCGGCTCCTGCAGTGACCTGCTCCAATTGCCACCACAAGGAGTGTTTTCCCCTGATTTTCACTAAACATCCAGTAGCAAGGATGGGATAGTGGTTTGAATTATTTTCTGTCTCTCTCTAGAGCTGAAGATAGCGTGGGTGGAGGAGCCAGATGCATCAGCAGTGACAGAGGGGGAATGGCTTTCCACTGCCAGAGGGCAGGGAGAGATGGGAGATTGGGAAGAAATTCTTCCTTGTGAGGGAGGTGCGGGCCCTGGCACAGGGTGCCCAGAGAAGCTGTGGCCGCCCCTGGATCCCTGGCAGTGTCCAAGGCCAGGCTGGACAGGGCTTGGAGCACCCTGAGATCATGGAAGGCGTCCCTGCCCATGGGATGGGAATAGGATGGGTTTTAAGGTCTCTCCTAACCCAAACCAGTGTGAGATTCTGTGAAGCTGCTCTGTGAAGAGGTGCCCGGTGAGGATGGGGGTGAGCAGGGACAGGAGCTCAAGAATCCCACCCAGGGTAACCACGGCCCTCAGAATTTTCAGGCTGGGCGCTGGCTTTGCCCTGTCTGAGGCCACAGGGTTGGCATTCGGGCACTTCTCCACACCAGGACCTGTGGCTGTGTCAGAGCAGTCGGGCTGGCAGGACCCCCTCTGCTCAGCACCACGACTGGCATCCAAAACTCAAGGCAAGCCCAGCCCAGAGCACATATGAAGTAGAGAAAGCTTCCTACAGCTTTTAATGAGTTGTGGATTGGGTGCCGGGCCATTCCAGTCCTGGTTTGTGAAATTACTTAGATTTATGTCCGGCTATTTAATATCAGCCTGAAAAAAAAAAAGGCCTTGCCTCTGCTCGGCTTGGTGTGACGGTGTCACTGCTGCTGCATCCACCCAAAGATTCTAATTTTTTATCTTGTTCATCTTTTTCCCCTTTGCACTGATTATTTTTTTCTAATTTGGTGATCTCAGCGAGACGTTTGGGATGCACTTGACAGAGCATAATATATCACCTGTCGAGAGACCCCGGCCTTAAAAAAGTGGGAAAATTACTGGTATAATTGCAGAGTAAACACTTGTCCAGGAAGGGAACGCCTCGGAGCTGGGTGCTCCAGGAGCTGTTCCCTCCGCCGGTGCCGGTGCCGGTCCGGCCAGCGCCCGGAGCCCAGCGTGGAGCACTGAACCCCGCTGCCCCGCGGCTCCCAGACACCGTAACTGATTGTTTTAATACCAAAGTGACACCGAAGGGGGTCAAGTAAATAAATATGCATGTCTCACCAGTGCAAAATAATAAAATTCCAATGTGTGCAAGCCTGCTTGTTGAACATATGTTTGCAGCACGGCTAAGCCATCTGGCTCAATGTCAAGCATTTACACCAACTGCAGTCTTACACTACCTGACAGCAGAAAAGCTTTATTCCCCTGGTGTTTGGGCACAAATGGAGAAATATTATTGAAATGATTATCTGCATCAAGACTCAGATTTGGTTTGACATTTAGCTGGCTCTGTTTAATCCAAAGGGTTGTCTGAATGAATAAAGAGAAGGGTTCCTCCAGAAGATGCTGCGAGCAGCCAGGGAAAGCCAAATGATTAATGAGACTGAGAGGCTGGGTGGACCCTGCCCACCTCCACCCAGACCTTGGTGCCAAGAGCTGCATGGGAAATCAGGCTGAGGCTTCTGGAGCTTGTCAGGAGAATGCTCATGGCCGAGGGGGCTCTATTTTCGGACCTTAAGAAAACAACAGAAATGAGTACGTTGCTCCCAGGCGGGAAGGAAAGGTCCGTGTCCTAATTAAATACAATCTCTGGAAAGTCGCAGGTCCCCACCGTGCCCGGCTGGAGCGAGATGCGCCCGGAGCCCGCCCCGGCGCAGACGGGGTGCCCGGGCCGGGGAGCCCCCTCCTCGCACAGCCACCGCCCCAGCACAGGGGCTGTCGGAACACGGCCCCCACCCAGGGCACCTCCATCCCAAAGAGGATCCGTTTCTTCAGAGAAGCCTCCTACAACACCGGAGTGAAAGGAAAAGCAACCCACGAAGTTCGGGGTGAGCTGACAGGAGCCGAGGGGGAGCAGGAGCCATTTGAACTCAGTCTGACAGAGACAAATTCATCCCAGAAACCAGATATACTGTATTTTAAAATGAAATGGGATAGAATGCCAGGCACAGGGCTCTGAGCAGCGTCACGGTCCAGAAAATGCCTCTTTGGGAGCACCAAAGCGCAGCCTCTTCCCGTGGCACAGCGGAGCAGCCTGCCCCCAGTTTTCCCTTTTTCCTTTGTATTTCCACTTCTGATTGTTGATTTGGATTTAAAATTAATTTGGTGATTTGAGTTTAATAAGAATGTTAGACATGATTTCCTTCTCACTCTTACTTTTAATTAACTTTTTAATTGAGATTTAAATGAATTCTAATGAACAGAATTGGTAGCCTAATTGATTTGTTGCACAGCGTGGTGAGGGATCAGTATGCCAGCAGCATTTTGATATATTACTCTGGGACGTCAAACAGTTTACAGGTTAATTTTTTGGCAGAGGTTACTTAACAGCAGCAGAAAACAATAATTTACGATGGATTAATTAGTAAACAGTTCCTGGTAAATGTATGGTCTACGCTGGTTAAACAATCTCCTGGTTATGCCTTTGTCACCTTGGCCTCTCCTTGGGAACTCATTTGGGGTTTGTCCAAGAAGAGTTTTTGCCCAGATGTGCCCAGATGCAAACTAGGAGTGGCAGTATCGCTAAATAAACCCATAATACATTTATTTCTATAGATAACCGAGAAAATACCCTCCTTTGTCACGCTGAGAAGGACGAGCAGTGAGGAGCCTGTGAGGACGAGCGGGACGCGGGCTGTGAGCTCAGGCCACGCGAGTCACAGTGCGCTCCATCAGGATCCAGACATCCCAGTGCGTGGGAAGGGAAAAGGCGAGGCAGGGCAGGGCCGGGCAAGGACTGGCACGCGGTTAATGCCAGCTCCCACACTTCACAGCCTTGAGAGCAAATCAGCTGCTCAGAAGTGCTAACTTGCTAAAACATAAGCCCATTTTAGTCTCTGGATATTCACCCTCCATCAGGAAAGCTCATTAGAGGCTGCGGCTGGCATGAGGGGACAGCGGGGACAGAGCCGGGATGGGGTCCCTGCACACCCCCGGCTGCAGGGACCCACCCCAACTCCAGCCCCAGGGGCTGTGCCTTGGCCCCAAGGCTCGCTGCTGTCCCCGCCCCGGGTGTAAATCAGTGGCGCTGGGCCACCGCCGGTGTAAGAGCACAGCTTTGGAGACATTACTGCAGTCAGAGGGCAAAGCAGGATGGATGGAAAAGGAGAGCGGGGACAGCGCAGGAAAATAGGATGAGAGAGAGAAATATTACCAGCAACATCCGAAATGCCTTGAAATATAGAGCGCTCCCAAATTTAAAGGATTCGGGTTTAAAAGTTTCATTTTACGATTTGTAAGGAATTTATGTGAAAATAATATTCAAAGACTGGCACTTTTTTTTTCATAATACCAAGCTGTTAGGTGGGAAGAGAGATCCATGGAGAACATTAAAATCCCTTCCTGCTCCTAAACAGAGGTGGGCAGAGCTGCTGCCTGCCGGCCCCCCCAGCATCACCAGACCCATTATTCGCTCCAGTCTGCTCCATTCAGGCTATTCCGTACATCACAAGCTGGAGATTAAAGGGAGAGCCTTTCTCAAATGCAGATTAATTTTGTTTTTCAACTTCTTAAGCTTCTGTTAACACCTTTTCTGCAATCAGTACAGTATCTTTTAAGTTAATTAGTTCTGGAAAAGAATTACCAGTGTAATTTGTGCTGAGTCCTCCCTCCCTTTCACTCACCAGACAGAGCAGCCTCTGATGGAGACTGATGGAGATAAAAGGGACACTGGAGGCTCCTCCAGCGACAAGAGGTGTTCGAGAGGAACTCCGATAACATCTTCAAGCCATTTATCCCGTTCAGCTCTGCAAATGGGGAGAGAGAAGGAGTCAGCTGGAGTGAAGTGTATATTTCCATAAGCTTTGGAGTTTTCTCCTGAATTATTTACGTCCCTAAACACCCCACATTCCAGGCAGGGAGCACCTCACTGGGGCCTCCACAACTGCTTGCACTTGGGTCAGCTGTTCCTTCTTCTTGTCACCTTGGAAATCATTTGTTTTACGGACGATGCTGCACAAGGTTCCGTGAAGCCTCCTGCAAAGCCGAGCTGAATTTTGGGCTCCACACAGACACTGAAGATTTAAAATGAATTATGTGCATCACAGTTTTGCTGCCAAGGGCTGGCTGCCAGCAAAGGCTGGGGAAGCAGCCTGGTGTGGCTGGAGCCACAGGAATCACCCCATCCTGGGGTCTGTGTGTGTCCATGTATTCTCTCACCCCATCCTGGGGTCTGTGTGTGTCCATGTGTTCTCTCACCCCACCCCGGGGTCTGTGTGTGGCCATGTGTTCTCTCACCCCACCCCGGGGTCTGTGTGTGGCCATGTGTTCTCTCACCCCACCCCGGGGTCTGTGTGTGGCCATGTGTTCTCTCACCCCACCCCGGGGTCTGTGTGTGGCCATGTGTTCTCTCACCCCACCCCGGGGTCTGTGTGTGGCCATGTGTTCTCTCACCCCACCCCGGGGTCTGTGTGTGGCCATGTGTTCTCTCACCCCTCCCCTCCCTCTGTGTGTGTCCATGTATTCTCTCACCCCATCCTGGGGTCTGTGTGTCTCCCTGTGCTCTCACACCCCACCCCGGGGCCTGTGTGTGTCCATGTGGTCTCTCACCCCATCCCGGGGCCTGCGTGTGTCCATGTGTTCTCACACACCTCAGCTCCCCACACTGACCTTTCACAACATCTCTTTGACTCGCTGGCGAGATCAATAACAGCAGAGATCAGTTGGCAGTGCATAAATTTACCGTCAGAGCAGCCCAAAAGCTGTCACAGGTGGTTGGTGTCCTTCTCTGGAAGGGGCTCGGTCTCCTCACGGAGAGCAGCAGCAACAGCCGGAATTTCCTGTGCCCCCAGCCTGGGGAGAGCCCAGAGGCAAACCCAGCAGTCGGTGTGAGCTCCAGCGCAGCCGCTGAGGGGAAGGTGGGGCAGGGCAGGCAGAAGGGAGCAGCAGAGCCACATCCGGGGGGCTCTCACAGCACCCAGGGCTTCCCTGGCTCCTAAGAATAATAGATGTATTTCAGGAAAGCTAATCCTGTTAGAAACACACATAGCAGTAGCAACAATATTGGCTTACACTATTAATATTTCCCATTAAAATCAATTAATTAAATCAAAATGGAAAAATATTTATATTTAAAAAAAGGTTCATTGAAGCCTGTTTTTTTCCCTGTAAACCCCAAGTACAGCAGTGCCCAATCTGTCCCTCTCTGGAGTTTGCATTTAGAAGTGGGATCACTATCAACTTTCCTGCTTTCAATGGGAGGACGTTTATTCATAATTTGCAATGGGAAAATCCTGGGTTATTTGGCAAGATACATTATCCAACTGATTCTGACTTAGTCAAGCTAAATCAGCCAATAAGCCGGGAGAAACTGCAACGACTGAAAAAAACCAGCCTTGAGTGGGAACTGGCCACTTTAATGAAAATAAAAGCTCAGTTAACCCGTAATTGAACAAACAGTCTAATGTTGCCTTACACTGTTATCCAGCTTCTCAGCCCCGTCCCGCTGTAAACGCTGTAGACAGTGAAGGACGGGCTGCACCGATCACTCGGTGAGGATTCCACCCCAGTCCCTGGACTTTGCTCACCTGCAAGGGTCAGGACTCTATCAGCGTTATGGTGCAGGGTCAAAGCCAGAAAAGCAGTGAGAAAAGGGGGAAATCCTCCAGATTCCTGTTGCCATTGGGACAATCGTACTTGCTGGAAAGAAGGAACCAGCATGGTGCTGCCCAGTCACAGCAACTCCTCCTCTCTACATCCAGTTCTTCTCTTTTTTAATAGAGCTACCCGAGATGGTTTTGTTGTCCATTCCTCTATTTTTCTTCAAGCTGTCTTTAGGGCTGAATTATTTTGCAGAACTGGTTGGAGCTTTTTTGCATATTTGATTGTGTTTAATTGTAAAGTCGGCAGGACTGGATGTCTGGGTGCTGCTGCAGCTCACGGCTTCACTAATGAAGAAACATCTCTGGAGTGAGGAGGCCCTGGGGCCATCACCACCCGCAGTTCGTGCAACAAGGGCCCTTGGAATGGAACCACCGGGTCTGGAGTGGTCCTGACACCACGGCTGTCCGTGTCACACTGCACCTACAGAGGGCTGCGACAGTGTTTAGGAGTGAAGGTGAGCGGTGGTTCCACCTCGTTGTTCCCAGCTCCCAGCGCAGCCCAGCTGGCACTGGGACCCTCCCCGCCCCCCTCCCCGCTCCCTGACCCCCAGGTTGACCGGCTGAGTGAGCCAGCACCCGCCTCTCCCCAAAACAGCAGCGAGGATGTCCTTATCCTCTTCCCTGATGTCCCAGCCTGGGCTGCCGGACCCCTGGCTCCGCTGGACCACCCTGTGCGGGACCTACGTGACCTGTAGTATGAACCTCTCCAGCTCAGCGTGGCATGTGATCAGTAGAGAGGAGTTATTTAATTTATTTTTTACATACTGCAGTTAATTACACCGTCTCTGATTGTGCTGATCATTTCTGCTCCTCCTCAGCCCGGTAATCAACAACCCCTCGCAGGTCTCGTGGCAATGCCGGCACGCGGGACACGGTGGCTTCATTTGTGCTTGCTGTGGAACCAACTCGCTCAGCTCCTTTGGGGTTTTTCTCCTAGGTTCCCTGCCCCAACTAGAGGATGAGGTGTTCCCCTGCCCCTGGAGATACCTGGCCAGAGAGGCACAGCACAGAGGTGACGCTCTTCCTGCTCCATCGCACCCGCCAGGGCCGGAACCGCTGGCACCTGGGGCTGCCATGTGCCTTTCGGGAAGGTTGGGAGATTGTTTTCACATGCCTTTGCCAAGGCATGAGCACTAGAAACTGAGAAATGCCAGGAAAAAGTGAGGCTGGAAAATGAGCAGAGTCAGACAGCCTCTCTCTGGGTGCCTTTTTTCTCCTTCGGTGACACAGAAACGAGGACGTGCCTCCCAAAATCCTGCAGCTCGCTGTCGTTACGTACCAGGAGGGTTTCCTCCTGCACTCATCGCTGCTTTTTTTCTCTTCTAAATGATGCTCTGAGTAACTGCCTCTATGATATCATCTGCTGAGGTCTTTCGAATTTCTGCTTTGCATGAAAGACAAAGAATTCTCCACAATTAATGTGCTTTGAGGGTTTCCTGTCACAAGGAACATAATTAACTCTTTGCTGGCCTAACTAATTTCTGCATTTTAAAAAGTAGCTTGATAATGACAAAAGTGGAGCACTCAATCCACAGGATAGCCATTAAGGGCGCTCCGGCATTGTGCTGGCTCCATTCAGCCCACAATTACTGTCAGGGAATGGCACTGGAAGCTGCTCCTTGTACGCAAACAAGAATACTGTTCATTAAAGGCCACTTCCAATAAAGCACAATCTATATTTGTAATGAGTATTTGAGAAAGGAAATAAAATCCTGCGCTCTGAAACCTGCGATACAGTTATCATTCCTTTAAAAACAGGCTTTCTCGGGGCTGACAGATGTTGGCACGGTGGAGGATACGAGGTGGTTGGTGTAGGAGCTTTGAATCCAGGAATGAACAACTGGGCTCAAGGTATCCAGGGGTGGAAAGCCAGGCTGAGGGAAACCTGTCCATGTTAAATGGGAGAGAACGGGAGGTGTTCACCTGGAGAGGAGAAGCTCCAGGGAGACCTCAGAGACCCGTCCAGGGCTAAAGGGGCTCCAGGAGAGCTGGAGAGGAGAAGCTCCAGGGAGACCTCAGAGACCCGTCCAGGGCTAAAGGGGCTCCAGGAGAGCTGGAGAGGGACTGGGGACAAGGGATGGAGGGACAGGACACAGGGAATGGCTTCCCATAGGTTAGATGGGATATTGGGAAGGAATTGTTCCCTGCGAGAGTCGTAAGGCCCTGGCACAGGGTGCCCAGAGCAGCTGTGGCTGCCCCTGGATCCCTGGCAGTGCCCAAGGCCAGGTTGGACACTGGGGCTTGGAGCGGCCTGGGACAGTGGGAGGTGTCCCTGCGATGGCAGGGGGTGGGACGGGATGATCTTTAAGGTCCCTTCCCCAACAAACCTGGGATTCTATCCCACGACAAACTCGCTTTGCTGCGCACCGAGCGCAGCTGCGGCTCCCGCACGGCCGCTGCCCCTGGCCCGGGCCGGCACACGGGCGGTACCGGCGGGCCGGGGCGCCGGAGGGTCCCCGCTGCCCCGGACAGCCCCCAACATCCCCCGACAGCCCCCGACACCTC
>VWPU01003308.1:0-85966 GCA_013398955.1 Callaeas wilsoni | reverse complement strand
GCTGCCCCGGGACCCCGCGGCGGCCCTGGGCGAGCGGGGCGGGGCAGCCCCTTGCCCCCCGCGCCGCCAAGGGTGCCGGCGCAGCCCCCCGGAGCACCCCCAGGCGCTGGAGCGCTCTTCACAAAACCGGATTCCTCACCATAAGCCAGTAACTACAGACTGAACAGAGCTATTGGTGTTTATTCCAGAGCTGCGGAAGCCTAGTGGTATTCCAGAGACGGAGCGCGCCCTGCCGGACTTCCCGCTATATTATTTACACGCTGAAGTTCGGAGCCGGTGACTTCCCAAGCACAGCCCCGCTATCACGATTAGTTCGGAAATTTCCATACGCTACATACCCCAGGTAATTTCTGCGCATGCTCAAGGGAAGGGGCTTCGCCTTGTCAGGGCTTTTTTACTCTGCAGGCGTGATTTTAAGTATTATAATGCACACAGTTCAGCTATAGGATACACAGACCTTGAGTGTATTGCCAAGTTATCAATGCATACAACACACATACACCAACATCTTGATTTACTACATCCTCAAACCTTGTTAGTTCCCGGATGTCCTGAACTAGGCGATGCTAGCCGCTCCCTGTTCCACTGATTAGGTCTCCTTTCTTGCCGATTAGGCTTGAAAGCGTACAGAGATCTGACACCAAAGCACACCCTGATTTAAGGCAGTCTTGGTACATGGCACATTCTGCGACAGGAGGGCACGTCCGCCCGCCCCCGGAGCGGAGCCGTGCTGCGCGGGGCTGCAGGCTGCCGCCGGCACCAGCCCTCCCTCGTCCAGGATGCTCGCTGGGAATGCGCAGTTGGAGCCGGCAGCCGAAGCGGGGCGGGCTGCGAGGGCGCTGCTCTGGGCCCGCGCATGTTAGTTTGGGGTATCCCGCAGCGCGGAGCCTGTGCCCGCACCCTGAGTGTCGTGTGGGATCACAACAGCTGCAGTCACATGGCAGGAGGCCGTGCTGTCCTGCCGTGTGTTCTTCGAGGTCCCTTCCAACCCTAGGCATTCTATGGCTAAGTATTCTGTATGTGTTATACGTGTTTGCTTTGTCACAGAGCTCACTAATCCAAGTTCTAAAAAGTACAAAAAAAAAAAAATCCAACACCGCAGTGTTGTAAGGAAACAGTAATTTCATAATTACGGCGTTTGACGTAGATACAGCCACAAAACCACAAAACAGCCGCTGGGCTGGAGTGCAGCTTGATGGTGTTACAGCAGCTTTGAGCACGGTGCTGGTATTAAAATGCATCACCAGGCTTGTGCCATCTTTGGGGCGCTGCCCCACTATGAATTTTGTTGCCCTGATACTGACTTTCTGTTGGGTGTGGTAAGTTTCAAAAGGACCCAGCTGATTAGAATTTGGCCTTTAATTTCGCTTAACTACTGTGAATATAATTCTCTGCCCCACCCATGCACCTCCTGATTCTTCCCCCTCTCTGACAGAGGGAATTCTTCAGTACACAAGGTATATCAATATAGGAGGGATAAACCCCTATACACCACTCAAATAAAACATAGTCAAAGGAGTTCGTGAGAGCTTCTGGAAAGAAACAGAAGATCCATTATGTGAAAACAAAGTATACTGCTCAGGAGCCATCCCTCTATGAAGATGAAGGCTGAGTTCTTCAAACCACGTCATTTTGTCATTTTCTGAAGTTGGTCCTCTCATGCCAAAGTGTCTATTGGAATAAGCTTTGACCATGCCAAAAAGCAGTGAATAAGTACATTTTCTCAGCCACTGCCTATGAAGGCTTGGCCCAGAGCCACACAGTCCAAAAGTCACTTCATATTTTAAAACCAGATTTTGAGAAGCCCTGCAGCCAGCCAGGAGCAGAAAGGAGACAGGCAGAGTGAGGAGATAAACTGGGGAGGATCAGAGGCAGCAGCAAGAGAAAGAGCAGAAAAAGGGAGGTTTTTCGCATGGTATTAAAGCAAGCACACCTGCAAAAAGGCTCTGCTGCTCCGTATTTTTTTTTAGTGGTGAGTGAGGGGGCAGGAGGTAAGTGAGGAGGAGGAAATATGAGCTGTCGCCTCCAGGGAGAGATGTGCTGGCATACTCCCGTGGAAAGACCAGCTACAGTGTGGAAGAGAAGGAGCATAATTAATGAGGTTTCCAGGGCTGTATGCATCTCTGGGCTTTACAGTCAGTTGCAGTCTCTCAGCTGTTAAACCTCAAGGAATACTGTTCATCCAGCTAGCTGCCTGCACCTCCCCTTTCATTATAAAAGGTTCCCAAATCAAATTGCAGGCAAAGGCTTTTGTCCTGTCTTGGGGTGATTCTATGACCATACTGTATTCCCCATTGCCTGCTTGATTTCTAGTGTACCTTTAAATTGCAAAGGGGGGAGAGAGAAGCCGAGAGAACTCTTCAAAGCGGCCAGCTTGACCTTGCAACTAGAATGTTTGCGTTCTTTTCTCTCCCGATTCTGACAACATTTGGTTGGATGGAGGACTTTTGCTCTCTAGTCTCTTCGGCTTTCAGCGGAGCAGGGACTGTGATCTGGCTCAGCAGCTTCTGTTCCTTTCTGGACTGTTTTTGGCTTGCTTTTTATCCGAGACCAGATACCATCTCCGGACCAGCTCGGCGGGACCCTCCAAGGGGGATCGTCGGACCCTGCCTGGCCCGGCCCGGCCCAGCTCAGGACTGCAGGCTTTACCTACAGAAAGAACTCTCAAATCCATAGTCCTCTTTTAGGGGACAGGGGAGGGGGTTTCAATATTTCTTTTCTTTGCCCTGTGACAGCGGGGGACTCTGTTTTGTTAAATAAATAGTTTTTTTCCCTTTCATTCGAGAAATTATTTTCCCGGACCCGTGGGGGCGGTGCTGCCGGGGCCTGCTTGCCTGGCAGGCAGGAGAGAGAGAGGCGCCCCTCTCGGGGTGTTTCCTCCTGGATTTGTGTCCAAACCGGCACAGTCCCCATGGCACACTGCTGCTAGTGCCAGGGGCACTGCTGCTGCCATGCCTGCCTTCGTGTAGGAAGTAAGTGCTGGTGGATGGCAAGGTGCAAAATGGAGGATGAAAGGCTCCCTAAAGCTGCTTCTTAGCAAGAATTAGCTGCTGCCCTCTTAATGGACTCAACACCTTCTAATCCTGCTTTTGCAACCGCAGACTGGCTTGCCCTCCTCACCTATGACAGGCATACGCTCTGCATGCGGTGTTGTCTGCCACAAAAAGCTTGTAGTCACCGAAAGGCGTAGTTCTATGAAACCCCTGCTTTTTGGCAGGAAAGTGGCCCGGACTCTGGGCAGGTGGCTGCAAATGCCCAGCTGATGGCACTGTGTCTTCATGAGTCTGCCTGTCTGGGGGAGAGGTTACCTGCCTGTGATCAGTGCCTAGAAGGATTGCTGCAGCGCTAAACATAGTCCTTGACTTGCCATTTTTACCCTCTAGTTAACACTGAGTAAGAGTCCTGGCATCTGAAAACTTGGCAGAGGAGGAAGCTCTTGTGCACACAGAGACCGTAGCCTGGGCACAACAGAGCTGGAGGCTGTGGCAGGGACAGTGTGTGGAAAAATTCACATCACCAGGGGTTTATGTCTAGAAAGGAGACAGAGGAGTCTTGTAACTTTGTTCATGAACAAAGAGAGAGGCCATTGGGCATTTCCCCATGGGGTCTCTCAAATTGTTGGAGGATGCAGCCTCCTTTTTTTCCTAATTTCCCAGCTGCATCCTTTCCCCATTGGCTAGGGTACTTGCGAGGTACAGACTTCCAGATCCGCCTATTGTATGTCTCTCTTAATATGCAACCCCCTTTTTGTATATGAAATGATATTCATATTCTATTAAGTCTTTGTTCTTCTTCTCTAAGCTCAGGAATTTAGCACGACATGGCTGAGCAGCAGTCCACGTCAATTAGTAACGCTTTCTGAAACTGATAGTTTCTCCCGTTACTTCCTCATCTAAAAGTCCCTGGCCCTGTCTACAAGTAGGTTCACAGAGTCTGTTTGTAAAGACATTCATCTTATTCCTTTTAACAGCAATCCTGGCTCTCCTTTTGGGAGCTGTGGGTAGTATGAAAGCCTGAGGAGCAGCTGGTAACAGCCCCACACCTTCGTCTCTAGGACAGCCAGCTACAACTACAGCAGAACATCATCAGCACTTTCTAGTAAAGAAGGAGATGCAGCCAGTCCTGTTCCACTTCCCCATGGCATCTGCCTGCTTTCTGGGGGAGAATGAACCATGCTGCAACTAGCTGGAGACTTCCAGACATGCATATGGTGGCCACCCTGATTAGTGAAGAAGCTCCACAGCATGCTTCTCTAGAAGGTGTAGCTGTTGCCAGAGACCTGCAATGGAAATCAGACTGTCATAGTGCTCAAGAAAGCATCTGTGCACTGTGTACACCTTCCTTCACAGGAACAGGTGACTGCTGCTATTGCGATTTGGATGTGCCTGGCTTGAAAATCCTGCCATTTGCTGGCCAGCTGGTTAAATGGGTAGCTTTCTGATTACTGACAAGCATTTATAATTAATAGCGTTTTTTACTGAACCCTCCTGGAGGCATGTCCTCTTTTGAAGTAATCGCGCTTTTGCTAAGGCAGGTAGAGTTTTACTAAAGTTGTTGGGGACATTTGAAGTACTCTGTAAGAGATTTGAAGAGCAGAGAGAAGCCAGAGTTATGGAGGTGGCTAATTTGCAAGCATTTTTGCTGATTTTGCTGTGACCTGAGTTGTCTCAGGGCTTCTGCCACATCCCCACAAGCACCCCAGACCTGGGTACCAGCAGCACTCATTGCTGCACTTCCTGTCCCCACCATGCCCCAGCCTCCCTCAGTGCCTGGTCCTGCAGGCACCTCTCTGGCCCTGAGCTCCACAGCCCTCACCCACCTGGGGATGCTGAGGGTCCGTGCAGAAGAGGACACCATAAGATGGCTACAGGGGCACATGTGCAATTACAAGAGCCTGCATGTATGTTGGTCTGTGTGCTCAGGGCCGTGAGGGTGTGCCACCTGCCAGCTGTGGCCTCTCGGAAGACAAGCGGCTAAGAACGCGTGGCACTATGCTCTGCTAATGTCACTAGCTGTAGGAAATTTTAACTTTAAAATGTCATGTACTGAAAGCACTAGTCACTTTAGGGCGCTCTTGGTTTTCATTTGAAAAGTGCAGTGAAATCCTGCAGAAACCAATGTCAGTCTCCCCATGTTACTGGAGCCAGTGTGGAGTACCTCACTTCCTCATGTCTTCTCAAAGTGAGCACATAAAATAAATCATAGTGTTTAAATTATAAGTGGACCCAAGACAAAACACATTCTAAAGCAAAGCTTTACGTTTTTTAGATCTGAATCTATCTATCCTATCTCTGAGTGAAATGTAGACAGATTGCATTTATGGGTTTGCATATAGGACCCTGCAACTAGCAATTCCACTTAAATGCTTCTTGAAGAATGAACTAAAACACACCAGGCATAAGTTCTTTGGGTCCCTGTTCAAATCATTTTAGGGTGACATGGTTAAAAATACTTAATTGTGCTTATCTGCTCTCCACTCTGCTTGTAGTGCAAGTAAGTGGCGGGGCAGAGCCAAGTGCAGTTGAAATTCCACCACAACATTTTATATTGGAGTCAGATCAAGCACTACAACTACACAGACAGAGGAACTGTAGGATGGACGTGCAAGCAGGTAGCAACACATCTGTGTCTTGTTGCTAGCATTAGGGACAAAGCAAGGGGGTCAAAGTTTAAAACAGCAGCAGAACTACATGGCCATTGACTGATCTTGTAAAAGGCAGGACAGAGATTGGAAGCGGTTGTCCATTTGCCTACCGTCACTGAAGTTACTGGGGCAAGCCAGAGCTGCAGAATGCACACAGCTTCCATTTTCTTTCCTTGAGGATATTTGAACTGTGAGACACACAAATTTGACATCTAGCTTGAAAAAGAACAGAGAGAGAGGGAAAGATGGGGAACTTCGTCCCAGATGACAGAAGCAAGAGTCAGACCACAACCACGACTGTGGGACACCTCAAGTTCCAGGAGAGCTGCAAGAGGAGAGAAGTATCATGGAGCCAAGGTCTGGGTGCAGAAGAAGTGTAGATTATACATGGAATTCAAGGCTGGGGCCACGGGCTTGGTTTTGGAAAATCACAGAGAACAGCAGAGAACTGAATGGAGGCCCAGCTGGGCAATGTTTGGGTGAGTAAAAAGAAGGGGTGTAAGGTAAACAGGTAGAAGGGAAGTGGCTGAGCATGTGGACAGCAGAAGCCTAGGGCAAGTTTTATGTGTGGCATGAAGATCAACTGTCTGTTCAAAGAATAGAAAAAATAGGACTGCAGTGATTGAGGTGATGTAAAAAAGGTGATTCAGGGATGTGATCCTGAAGGACAAAAAGAGAGTTGTAAAAGAGTTGAAAGTCACATTTCTGCACTTCTGTGAAGGCAATGTTGCATATATTTGTGTGACCACTTCAGGGAGCAGTAACGATGAAGGATCCGACCCTTTAACTTCTCAGATCTTGCAGTGAATTCTGGCTGCACAGCAAAAGAAGATTCACAGCAGGAAAAAAAAATGACAGCATTTTTTTGCCTTGATGAGCCATAACTCTCCTTAAGCACAAGAAGCTGGGGAGCATGAAAGGGTTTTCTAATCCTGTCCTACAGTTACTGTAACTGAAACTCAGAGGCAGCAGATCACCTTTGCCCCAAACGCTGATTTTCTGTTCCGTCCTGGAGAGCAATAACCTCTGGTGCATCACCTTGGGTTGCAGTCTGATAAGCCAGCAGGAGGTGGCAAGGACAGGAGCTGGGGGAGGTCAGGTACTGTCAATGCCAGTGCTTTGTGCACCATCTCCTGACTCTGGGCTGGGCCAGTCGGGAGGTGAGCTTCTCATCTGTTCACGCTTCTAGCAGCACTCACAGGCTGGCTGTGTCCAGTACAGAAATCATGCGAAGGGTGTGCACCACAGGTTGTGGGGGGAGGACAAATGCTGACACAAGTCAGCCCTGCCTTGGAGGAGGAGGGAGGTGGGGCACAAAGGGTTGACATCTGTCAGAAGGTCATCAAACTGGCCGTAGTCCTTTAGGCAAGAGGCTGGCAAAGCTCACAGCAATCCTGGCTCATTGTGAGCCCACCCTCAGGACAGGCTCAGAAGGCGGAGGAGGCACTGAGAGAAAAGGTCTCAGGAAGGGTCACTGGAAACCACACCACCCAGCTGCAGCACCACATCTCATCTCAGAACAAGGCTTTCCAGAGCTGGAGCTGGCCCAAGAGGTGCCTTTGAAGGCTGGAGGCTTCATTGCACTGGGATTATTTTTGTGGTGAAAGATTTCATGTCATGGGCTCTAAGGAGATGAACTGTCCTTTGCTGGTTTCTTAAAAACCTAGATTATATATAAAAGACAGCAGTTTGTTCTTACAGGAAAATCTTAGAGGAGAAAAAAATGCTGCCTTTTCCTTTCAGAGAGCTGCACTCAGTCTCCAGTTGGGACTGTGAGAGAGAGCCCCATTGCTGGGGAAGCTTCCAAACCCAAGCATTACTGTGCATCCACGCATGCTGTGGGAAGAAGTTGTATATTGTCAGGGCATTAAACGGCATTAAATTACATTTCCTAATGAGCTCTGAGCTGCTGGTGAGATCCAGCAGCCCAAGCTACCTCCATTTTCTAGGAGCTCCCTCAAACAGTCGAGCATGGCCTGTTTGGTCTCTTGATCTTCATGCACAGGGGTAAGAACAGGCCCAGTGCCCCACAGGAATAAATATGGCTCAACACACACTGAGTTGAGCTGAGCTGAGTTATTTATGGAGGATATGGCAGAGCCAGTGTGCTGCTGAACAGCCACCCAGCTAAGGTCTCTGAGGGAAGCTGTGGGCAGCCTAAAACCTTCACAGCTGGCACATGTAACTGTGCCCTTCTGGCTCTGCTTGGGGGAAGGGGACATGGAAAATTTTCTCATCAGCACAGGTCTGAGCAAAGAAATTGCTCCTGCTGACAGCCCCCAGTGAAAATCAGTTGCTGGCTTCTTTGTAGTGTTGCTTAATAGAAGGCACTATGAGTTTCAGTGAATATGCATTTCCTGTGATGCTATTTTGGTGTCAAAATTACTCTATCAGCAGCCTGTTTAAAATGGGGTTATGATGGAGCACCGATCTTATTAGCTAATTCTGCTTGCTAGTCTGTGGCTCTGTATTTCACAGCCACATTACAATGGTTGGCTGATGGGCTCTGCAGCCAGGATACTTTTAATTCCCCCTGGATTTCATTATTGTGACTGCAAAGGAAGGAAAAGAATAGCTGATGAAGCTATTGCTGTTTAGGCTTATGATGCTGGCTATGCCTTGTACTGAGCTGTGCCCTTAGGCTGAACGAGTTGGCAGGACTCATCTGGAAGAGTGAAGACAAAAATTTTGTATTTTTCTAGGTTTTGTGATACAAAAAAAATTAACCCTTTGACTCAGGAGCAGTTGCTCTTTTTTTCCCAAAGACTAGACTACTTCATTGTGAAGTGCTTATCAGTTTTAATAGCTTTCACCTGCACGAGCACACCATAGGTATATCTGGACATATGTGACATACTCAGTACCCCATGCCTGATGTGTTACTACTATCACACCAAAGTGCTCTATGTCCTGGCCTGCAGCACTGCATCGTTTCTTACCAGACCTTCTTAACATTTTTAATACCAGAACATGCAGCAAGGACAGTTTTTACCCTTGCAAAAGTAAGACACTCAAGAGAGGGAGAGAGGGTCTCTCCAAAAGCTCATTCTGTTGCAAATCCAATGATGCTCTAACAACGAGTCATTTGACTTTTCCAAACACCTCCATGTAAATGCTTAATTCTAGCCAAAGCAACTTTTTTTTTTTTTTTTAAAATTTCCAGCAGCAGTTGTGTTCATTACAGCAGTTGTAACTGGTAAAGGCAAGCACAAATACTCACCCTGCAAAGAAACACTCCACTGCCATCACTCCAGTAAGCAAGGCACAGATAATGCTCTTGGATCCCCTCTGAGCTTTCCAGCAGCCCACTTCTGAGGAGAGTCTCTGAGTTCTGGCACCTCATTTACTACTTATTGCCCTTTCCGTATTAGCTTTTCCATTGCCTTTCCCTTACTTACTGCTTTTCTAGCCTGATCCCTCCAGAAAGGTTAGCTGGAAAACATCTGCAGGACCTCAGTGTGAGTGGGCAGAGCTACAAGGTGCAAATACAAGGCTGCTCCACAGCAGCGTGGACAACAAACATACTTTTGCCATTGCTGGGACTTACCCCAACTGATGTCCTGACTTGGCAGGCCATCAGTACATTCCCTCCTTCCCCCACTTCCTTTAATGTGTCTTGGCTGGAGCCCTTCCAGAGCCCAACCCCAGTTTGTGGCCACATATCAAATGTTTAGCTTATTTCAAATGAGTTCATTTGCCTCCATGGCTCGAAACCTCAGTGTGTGCTTTTTACTTGCCTTGTTCTGTGCTATTCTTAAAGTAAGTTCAGATGGTGATTATGGAAAGGTGGGGGGCCCTGGCCCATGAACATAATGAAGTGAACAGAAATTCAGGCTTGTGTGTAGTTCTCCTGCACTCTTCATTCAAGCTTTGATTCGTTATTATTTCTTTAAGAAGCTTAATAGCTTTTCAAGCTGTTCGTCTTCTGGGAAATTCAGACCTGCAAGCTCTAATGCTGTTTTTTGGGGGGGAGCAAATTACATTTTTATAAAGCTGTCAAGCTTCATCTTCATCATAAACAGCATGAACCTCACATGCTCTTCTGGCAGGCTGGTCTCCTGCTGCGCTGCAATACAGACTGTTCTGAGGTTTTCTTGTCCATGTGTTGTCTGTCCCATAATGCAGATCCAACAACACAGCTTCCAAAAGCAAGCAGTGACACTCCTTGCCTGGAGACAGTAGGGCTGCTGTGCCCATAAGAAGGAAGAACTCCTACCCAGCCTTTCAGAACAGGCAGCAAACTCGTGCTTTGAAATCCCTTTACTTCATTCAACAATGTTCAACATTAGGTACTAAAGTTAGGTTTGTTATTGTTACTAGGGGCAGTGCAATTTGGAGAGATTTGAAAGAGACCTAGCATGCCTTCCAACAAATGGATTTTTCTTCTTGCAGAAAGCAGGCACAGTGAACTACCAAGACCCACTAAAGGACTGGAGGGAATTTTCTAGTGGAGGATTGAGTTTTCAGGTATTTTAACTATCAGAAGAGGAATGAGTCTGAGGTGTTCATGTCTGTATCATTTCCCTTGCATAGGGTGCAACTTCCACCCAATTCATTGCCTCTTGCAGCTGGAGAGAGGCATTTTTAGATCCCAATTTCACACATAGCCTTACCTGTCCCTATTTCATTAATCCGTCCTCCTGCAGTTTTTGAGTAGTGACTGATCTTTAATGTACTCAGCCTTCGTGGCAACCTCATCTTTGAGGAAAAGGAGGCACAGAGACAGCAAGTGAGAAGTCCCGGGCTACAGAGCAGGTCTTTGGTGGAGCAGCAGTATGTTGCCCCAGGCAGGTGTCCCAAGTCTTTGAGCCATCCCTCTCCTACCTGGAAGCAAAGACGGGGGGGACATGGCAGGACCTGCAATCAGAAGAAGTGGCCAGACCACCCTGCTCCATCTGGATTGCCAATGCCTAGCAAATACTTTTTGTCCAAGGTTTGTATTCAGGACTTAATATTTAAAACTAGAATACAAGTACGAGCTATCAGAAAAGTAATTAAAAACAGGAGACATCACTATTTCTGGGACTATGGCAGACTTTTTTTCCCTAAGGCATAGGGTTCAGGTCTGTGATTTCTTCTGCAGAGGACTGCAGTGTGAAATACCTGCTCACCCATTTGTCTCCCATTTGATTACTGTCAGCTGAGGTAGTGAGATACAACAATTCAATAGCTTCTGTCACAGGCTTTATTTCCAGCTTTGACTGCTCTGGTAAGGGTCTCAGAAAATCTGCTCTGGTGCTGGATTTTCTTCCACTTTATTTTCAGTGTATCTAAGGTAAACAAGAATAAGCACTAGATGAAGATTATGGCAGTAGGTGTCAGAAAAACAGCCTTTTTAGGTTTTCTGTGTGCAGGAGTGCAAGCTCCATCCATTTCACACATTCATAATTTAAACAGTAATTAGAAATTCTAAATAATCTCTCCCTGGGCACTAGCTAATCTTCATTAAACATCTAAATACCAGTGACTAAAACTGGGTCAGTGGCCCATGGTGGAGGGAAGGACTCCAGCAGCACAGGATCTGGGCTCCCTGGCTCGGAGAAGGAACTCGTTGCTGCACACTAAATCCTGCATACAGAGGGTCCCATCCTCTACACACAGCAGGAGAGCTCCTTTAGCGGCCAAGGACGTGTGCTGTGTTGCTAGCAAGAAGACTGGTCCTTCATCTCCAGTGGAGACAGCAGGGCTTTTCAGGGAGCAGGGATCTGAGAAGGTATCTGCCTGTGCTGTTCTGCAATTGCCAATGCCAGGGACTGAGTCCCAAGGCTAAGTGGTCAGAGGTACCCACTGCATGCGCACTGCATGCAGAATGTCCTGACAGTGGGAACTGCTGTGTGGTTGAAGGAAAAATCCTGCTTCTGCAGCTCCAGTCCTCTGTCTCCAGGTCCCTGCTAACAGCAGGAGAGCAGGGTTTTCTTCCCCACTCCACCACAGTAACATGAAATTTTCCTTCCAAGTCCCACATCCCATTCTGTTCTCCCTGCATATGTTTCTCTCACTAGCCTTCTGCAGCCCATCTTTAGGTGCTTGGTTTTTTTTTTCTCCTGGAAGTCACTGAAACTCTAGTTTCAGAGCATTGATCTCTGCAGACAGTGCTTGTCCCTCACTGCTAGAGAGGGTAAAGAAAGCTAAAGAGCTCCTGTTCTGCAGTTCTGACACAGGAAAAATACAGTGGAAACCAGACAGGGTTTTTACAAACTGTATGTTTCATGTCTCCTGCCCCTAACACCTCTACTGATGAAGGATATCTCTGGAGCCTGTTTTGCTCCGTGCAACTAAAACCATCCAGCCATGCAGCTTCACTGTTAATGAACCATGAAATAGACACTCCGAGCCAAGCGGATGTACCTTCAGTGGAACTGCAGAACACTCACATGCAGCAGAACACTTTGGGTCCACAGCATGGGACCCTGCCTGTGTGCAGAGGTCCTACCCGATGGGCTGTCCAGTCCTTTTCCTCCTGATGGTAGTGACTGATTAGCCACAACAGCATCAGTCTCCATTCCAGAAGAACAAGTAGTTTCCACATAAAGTAAACCACCTTACGCAAACACAGCACTGAAGTGGTTTGCAGTAAAGAATAATAGAAGCAGAAGACATGGCTCAGCTTGGCTTACTAGTGCATTAGTGTAAAAAAAAAGGCAGCAAAAACAAGAAATATGCTGTGCCTATGGGATAGAGAGAGGAAGAAATCTTTGTGACGGTATGTGCTTCTGTTACTGCTTCTACTCACCATCCATCTTTGGACATCCAAGCTGTCAGAACAGCTGTGCAGAGTGGGGAGTGTGTACAGTGGTACAGAGTGGTGCCACCATGGGTGCTGTGCTGTGATGCGCAGCTTGGATGGCTCATAATCCATAACAAGATCTGCTTCATGCCTCCCTACTGTTCACTGCCCCACAGCCGTCCTGGTACGACAAAGAATATCTTAGGAGCCAGTATGCTCTAGATAGCCTTATGAGCCCTGAGAGTATTGCTTCCTGGGTATGAGCAAGGACTCTTCTGCCTGCGTGACCACAACCTCCCCTTCCACAGTGAAGAACTTCTCGACTGCTTTTGTATGTGACTGACCTTCAGCACACCCTGTAGCCTATCGGAGAGGCTGAGGAACGTGGTGATGTGGGAAAACTGTTAGCCTAAGGGGGCGGTTTCCAACACTCTGGAGAGAAGCTGAGGAGCAGATGTGAGAGGATCGGTTTTAGAGGGGATCACTGAGGATCCCCTCAAGATCCTCAAGAAAGACAGCAAAAATATTCTGCCTTTGCTCTACCAAACCCCATTCACATGCTCATCTCAGAAAACTTTAGCATCAGAATGCTTTTCTTGCCACCAGGACAGTATGTCCAGTGTTACTGCAGCTACTCAGCTAAAGAGCAGGCACAGAGCAAAGTACAACTTCAGCAAAAATTTGGCTTGCTTCTCAGGAACGTGAGATTGCATTGCTAAGAAGAGCATGGCTTATGCACACCACATAGAAGATACAGAAATTTCTTTCTTACTTAAAAGGAAAACTTTATTTTGATACATTAAAAAATCTATACATTTCTTAGACTAAAATACAGTTTTGCATCAGTATCCTGGCACAATGTCAGTTTACACAGAAAATCTAAGATTAGATCAGCACTGTTAATTTCTTTTCTCTTCCTGCATTCACAGCTTGCAGTATAAAATATTTTAAGTTCTCAAGACAACAATAGACAGTGTCACATTTACTTTTCCCATTCCAAAGGAGGTGGCATTCCACTGGAAAAAGGAGCACTTGTTAGTTGATCTTGATTCAATGTAAATCACTAAGCCAGTCCAGGGGTTTGACTGCCCTGTTAGAAGTATGAGTAAAGGAGGATGAAAAATTCATTTCCAGATGAAGCTTTGATGGACTATGACAATGCAAGTACTGTCAAGCCTTTAAAATCTGTTCAGAAGATTTTCCTTTTTCCTTAAGGTAGTTTCTGTAATCAGCAACACAATTCATTATATAGAAATAATTCTTTTCTATAGGTATAGGATTCCACCTTCATTTTGCTCTGAAGAGCTCCAGAGTAAAATAAAAGTGGGACACGTGAGATGTTGCTTTGAGATGTCTAAATTGGAATGTGAATTTTCTTAACTACTGTGAAGATCCTGCGGAATATTTTCTGTCTGCTCTCCATGGCTCCACCTAACTTCTGGCAGCTGCTTTCTGGCCTACATTAGAAACAAAACCACCTTTCTGTTTGCTCTTCCCTCACTCCCCTAGGAGACACTATGAAATTGTCTGTGGCGCTGTTTTTCAAATGAGAGATATTCTCCCGTTTCAGTCTGAGCAGCAGGGAGGGACCCAACTAATACTAACATGGAGTACACGTGATATCTGAGAATTAAAAAATACTATTATAGTGAGAACTCCAATCAGTGCACACTTCTGCTGGGTTTCATAAGTAGTCAACTTCCTAATTTCACCAAACCTTTCTGAAATAAGCTGCCCCTATTCCCATTCAAGCCAGTGAGGAGAGGTGGTACACTTGAGGAATGGTAGCCACCTATGCTGCCAGCATAAAACAAGAATGCTGTTAGATATCTACTTATAAATCACATACTTAGAGAGGCCATAGCTGTCTTTAACATTGCTGAAATTAGACTAGTTTTGTTAAAGTCAGCTGGTACTTTTACTCAGAATTCTTGCAACTTTGGTTCTAAGGGGAGTCCCATGTTTCTATAGAAAAGTACCAAACGCTTGTAAACAGCAAATTCTGCTCATCACATTCAAATATGATAACTTGACCTCAGTGAGACAGGGGAGTAGAATCTGATGGGCATTTGCTGGTGTTCTGCTAGTTCCACTTTAACAGATGTCTGTCAAATGAATGCCAGATAGTTTGGCCTCCAAATAGGTATTTTCGGATCAATTCATGCTACCAATTGTCCTTATAAATATTTTCATAATCCTAGTCTCCGAGGAGCTTTGGCTTGATTGTATCAGATTGCAAGACTCATCACAGCTCCATCCCAGACCAGAAATTTTGCCTTTTATACATGACCCACATCACAAGAGACAAATTTCATCTCTTCTCTCATCTCTTTAAATATAAAAGAAAAAAATACCTCAAGAACAGTATTTGCTACAGAACACAAGAAATACAGATTTACTAGTGTTCATAATCTTGTTACATGATGGAAATAACAGCAGAGATGAAATAGTTGGAAGAGCATTTGAAAATGAAATATTTAGAGTAAACTTTCATCATCCCAACAAAGAAGCTGAGTGCAAGAAATGCTTCAAATAAGCCTGTTGGGTTTTGTGCTGGGAAACATGAGGGTTATTTTGTTGGTTTTTTTTGTTTTTTTCACAAGGATGAAATAGAATTTCTGTGTTGATAATGTGACACAAGCTGTTCAAGAAACAATGGACTAGTGATATTTAGATTTAGTAAACAGTATCTGCACAGGCCAAGCCATGATTTAAAAAACCGGAATGCTGTTAGGTATCTACTTATAAATCTTAAGACTGTTTCTTAAAATGACTGTGCCATATTCAATACAGCATGAAATATGCACTCTGAACTAAATGTTCACTAGATGGTAATGAGTATATGTCTGCTACATGCATTTTATTCTGACTCTATAACATACATTCATAGAATACATCATAACCATTCAGAGCAAACCACTAAAGTGCATGCCCTGAGGGCACATTAAGTATATTGTCTCCAACACTGGCTGCTCAATTGCCAGAACACTGATACAGAAAGGGCTCATTTTTGCTTTATATCCCCATTATGTGCTGAAAGAGTAAGAGCTAACATCCCCTGCTCCCTCCATGAAAGGGAGCACTGTGGAGCAGGCTAATTGCCTGCTGCAAAAAAAGCCCTTTCAGAAAGAAGTAACCACCCTGAGAAGATGCTGTACAGAAATGCAGGGAGCAAGTCTTGGAATAATTATTGGGTAAGTGGGCCTGTGTACTGGGTTAGGCTGGATGGAGTCAATTTTCTTTTCAGCAACCTGCAAAGTGCTGTGTTTTAGATCTGCAACCAAAACAGTGCTGATAACACACAGCTTTACCTGCTGCTGAGCAGTGCTTGCCCAGGGTCAAGGCCTTCTCTTCTTTTTCACTCTATGACCCCAGCAGTCATTTGGGGTTAGGCAAAAGCATGAGAGGGCACACAGCCGGGACAGCTGACCTGAACAGACTGAAGAAATATTCCACACCACATAAGGTAACACTCAGCGATAAAACTGGGGTGGGTATGGTTTTGAAGCAGCTGCTGCTTGGTGATTGGCTTGGCACTGGTCTGCTGGTAAGTGATTGCCTTTGCTTCTTTTTTCTCCTTATTTCCTTAATGAACTGCACTTATATCAATGCTTTTGTTCTTTCACTGCTCTCTCCCATTCTGCTGCAGGGACTGAGCAAGCAACAGAGTAGCAGTGTATGTGACAGACATGGTCAACCCACCATGACATTTAACTGCATTTTCCACTGTTAGTTCTCTTTTCCAGCACACACTTTCCCAATGCAGAAAGTTCTTTATTTACTGTGCCAAGCTCAGGCCACATTTACAAGCCTCTCCTGGTTCTGGCAGCTGGGAGCTATTGGAAAGCTGAAGATGCAATTCTAAGCTGGCCATCCTATGTATTAAGTCTAGCTGTGGAGCAGCAGTGAAAATCTAGAACTGATTGGTTGCACTTCTAACCAGAGTGATGGAGTAATACCACCAAAAAAAAAAAAATCCTACCCTAGGACTTTAACTCAGCACCCACTCCCCCTCTCATTCAGTCCAGGTGATACCTGAATCATTGCCTCAGGAAGGTGAAAAGGAATGTGGTAAGATCAAGGGACAAAGGTCAAAGGGGAGCTGACACTCTGCCATTTGCCACTCCTTTACTCAGAGGACAATATGGAAATGCGACCCAAAAGAACAACAAAAAAACCCATTCTCCAGGGCTGGAAGAAGCAATAAAGATGGCACAGTGCTGTTCAACGTCCAAACAGAAAAAATAATGTGGAAAAAAAATTAACAGTTTGAGGAATGGTATGCTTTTTTCCCTGTTTGAAACCTAGCTGGTCAGAGGCTATGATGCAGAAACCAAATGCTGGGAAGCTGTAATCCCAGTGATTGTTTCTAAATCCAAATTGCCCAGCCTAAATCTCCAAGTCTTTGAGCACTGCTCGACTCAATGGACTTTCTGAGGAGATGATTTCTCTGTTTCAGCTGTCTTGTCTGCTCCTCCTGCATTGTTATTCTCAGTGCAGCATCACTCTCTACTTAGTCTAGACTGCTTCCCACAGAGCAGACCATACACTGGCTTTAATAACCAACAGTTAAAAAAAATATTTAATCCATTGCAGCTGGCAGACCCCAGCTCCCCTACTGCCAAAATTTATGTATGGGACTTACATGCCAAAATGTCCTCCCACTCCACTATCCCCACTAGGAAAGGAAAACAGTCTAAATTTGTCCTGAAAAGTTGCCTTTTCAGAATTCTGTCTTCTGCTTATCTCTGTGCACAAGACAGAGCTGGAAGAGGGCAGCTTGTAGTTTGGTTGCAAATGAACTTCAAAGGACATTTGAAAGGTTTAAAGGGCCACTAGAAAGCCCGTGTGTGGATGGAATGCCTTTTGGCAGGATTGAAAAGCTCTGCATGCTGGATATACACTCAAGAATGGTGCACACGTTTTTATTAAGAACTTTGTAATGATATATATTTCTCACTTAAACATTACAACTACCCATAGAAAAGTGTTGCCTGTATCTTTTAAACACCATGTAAATAAACAAATTTATTTTTAAGACAGGATAAACTGCTATAAAAATGGTGCACAGTCAAGTCATACAAAAATACAAAATTTGTTACCAACTGCAGTCCTAGTTGCAATTACAGAGAACAGTTCCCACTCAGGACTTCCTGTGAGCGGAGAACACAAACTTGTGGAACCAGTCATGGCAGAAATTTTTTATCAAAATGAGCAGAATACAAGGCTTCTTTGATTCAGTCCTTCCAATAACCTCCAAACAAGATGAAAACTAGTTTCTCTGGAAGCAACTGGGTACTTGATAAGCCTTTTAGGCTTGAAAACCAGTTTCTAGGATTCATCTAAGCCAGTTTTTAAATTTGTGTTGCTAAACCCCTCTGATCTGCACAAATACCGGTGTTGAGTACCACTGCTATCTTAGACACTGGTACTGCAGGAACATCTCCTTTCCACAAAAGTAAGGCTGCTCCAGTGTTTCTTCTGTGCAAGTCTGATCTTTAACTTGCACTGAGAGGCCTCACTTCTGCTCCAGTTTGAATCCCTAGGCTGAAGCTCTAGTCCAGTGAGCACTTACACAGATATGTATGTTACAATTTCCATACTTAGACAGCCCTCCTGATGCTAGTCGAGTTACAGATATGGTTCACTTAGATGAATGTGTAAGTGCTTCCAGGACTGGATAGTTCTCTTTGCCTCCCCAGCAGCTATCCTTTCTAAACGTATCTTTATTTTCATATCTTTCAAATGGTTTGGGATCTGTGATATGAAAAGTGTAAATTGTTTTAACTGGCTCACAGAAAAAATGTAACAAATTTAAGTTCTCAAATGACTTCTGGAAGCAAAAGTGAAACATTTTACTATTGCCAAAAGATAAGAGCATTAGTTAGCTAAACGATACTACATTATTTTTTAAACCTTCAGCAGCAATTTAAAAGTCTGATAGTCTGAAAGGAAGCACAGATAACTGCTTACTTACTAAACCTTGATAACATGAGTTGTGCATGTCTCTACCTAGACATACCTCTCTACTCCATCATAAAGCTTCTGTAGAAAGGCTCTTACTCTTTCAAAAGATTTTCTTGAATGGAGTGATTGAACCATTGAGGCATCATTATTTGTAGACAGCTTGTATTTAGTGCAATAAGTTTAAAAATTCTGCTCTGAAATATTAACTTTACAATAACAAAAATAGTTTTCTTAAAAAAATGTAAACAAAAGGAATATATAGCATAGACAGATCATTAATTCTTAACAAATACAGTTAAGCATTTACCATTTCACTATGCTGAATAATTGATTATTAGCATTCGTATCTGGTGAACTTCCAGACTGAAAAGATATTTATGTCTCTAATAATAATAATAATAATAAAAAAAAAGCATGTTCTCGCATCATTATTTAATAACTTCAGATAACTATCCTGGCAGCTACACTTCCAAAGGAATGTTTCTCTGCCCTTTCTGGCTTTAGCCACCCACTACAGTATGTACAAATATGGATTGAACAACAGGCAAGGAATGATCCCTTCCACCTCCCAGAGCTCTCTCATTAGATGAAATGAAGCATACAGTACTTTTTTATGTACAGTACTACAGTTCATTTCTCTTCCCATCCTCAGCATCTTTGTATCTAGTCATGAATTAATCATGAGTATGGCTAAGACTGAGCTTTAACAATCTGTTATTTCACTTGCCCGTATGGAGAATCCATACCCTTGAAAGGAACACTGCTGAAGTGTGAAGGAGGCTACTGAACTCAAGGGGAGGATAGAGGGCAATGGGTATGAGGGGTAAGTAGGGTAAGCAGGAAGTTAATTGCATATAAAAATTATCTGTCCCCATTTTGTAGGTTCTGTTTAATAGGAGATGCAAGGGCTCCCACACACCTAAATACCTGAGGAGTTGGTTATTGTGATATCTGATACTGGTAAACAAAACTGTGCCCTGTCAGGGCTGTAAAGTAAAATAACTGCTTACAAACACATTTGAACTGAATGAATTCTTGCTGAAACCACCTCTCGAAAAAATAAATTTGAGACTTTTCTTGATTTTAAGGTTTTTTGTACATGTCACTGTCCTGAATTTAATGTAAATTTAAAAGGAATTAAACAAGTAAAACTCTCAGTAGATTAGCAGTGTCATGGGAAATCTGTCTCTAAACCCAGTCATGTTTTCAGATTATCTTTACAATGATACTTCCTCCAGATTTTAAAATATCAAGCAGATAAGAATCAACATTTCCATGACCAC
Organism: Callaeas wilsoni; assembly: GCA_013398955.1. Classification (NCBI taxonomy): domain Eukaryota; kingdom Metazoa; phylum Chordata; class Aves; order Passeriformes; family Callaeidae; genus Callaeas; species Callaeas wilsoni. The sequence continues at coordinate 66,345 of VWPU01003308.1, read as the reverse complement.
AACAAATAATTTAAGAAATGGAACAATGATAAAGCTGCTTGTAAAAGCCACCCGTATGAAAAGAGTACATGTTTCACAAAAATAATTGTTAAAAAAAGTTTTAAATCCCTGTTCCTTTTCTCTGATTTTGGCTGTTTATTTATATATATATATATATATATGTATGTATGTATATATGTATATATATACTGTTTTGGAATGTCAATGGGTTCCAATATGGCTGGCTAGTTTCAAGATGAACTTGCTCCAGAGGCCTAGAAAACAAAGTCATACAGTACAGTCTTAGACAGATGCCAAAGGACAAGGAGAAACTGAGTCAAAGGGGTCACTGGAAGCCATAAAGAAAGAAGCGTGAAAAGGTGGGGTTTTTTGTTGTGCCCTGCTACAAGAACAGAATGTCCTAAAGTGTTTCCTCATCTCTGCTACTAATATCTACTTTAAATACAACTGCACTTAGGGCATTTCACTTTAAGAAATAATTGTCGTATCTAAGAAATACCTGCATTTCAAGGAAACTGAAGCAAAACAGTAAAAACTCTGTTTTTAAAAGAAGAGGAAAAAAGTAATATTGATCTAATTTTCAGACATGCAATTTTAGGACTATGGGCACTACTGTTACATAACAGACTTATGAACAATCCTATTCTAGATATAACTGAGGTCCTCTATCAGTACTTTGGGGAAAGTTATCAGAAATTTAAATGCTGTGTCCCATCGTCATCAGGAAGTGAGATCCTAGTATTTCAAAATCAAATCAACTGGAGCTGAACGCCCAAAACTGGAAAACCACAAGGCCCAAACAGTTCCAAACAAGACAATCACATGAGCAGGAAAACTGGGAGAAATTCAGCAGGTGACTTCCACTCTGAGCCACAAGTGCTCAGCATCTTCTCCAGCCATCCTATGAGGACTTCCAGCAAGTACCAGGCTAAGAGCCTAGAAAAAAATTCCACTAAGAAGAAGACCACCCTTGATTTGCAAGTACTTGGTTTGTGCTTTTACAAGGGGTGGGAGTGAATGAAGTTTTTTATCATCCAAGCTTCAGGCAGTCAAGCACAAAAGTGTAAGTAGCAGTCTGTGCCAGCTGTGACAACAGCGTAAGTAGAAAACCACTTAAGGTAATCCAATTATTTGAATTAGAGTTTAACATAAAATTTTGAACTGAATTTTCTGTGCATATGACTAGAGAGTTTGCACACCCAATTCTCAGTAATTTTCATGGCACATTTGCATTTACAGCAATTAGGTCGCTCTGAAAATCCCAATGTTAGTGTCTGCTTGACCGGCTAGAATTACTCCCAGAAGAAAACAGTAAATGAGCACAGAATTAGTTTTTTATATGTATAAACACAGCAGCATTTAGGCATAAGCAAATCTAGAAATTGGTATGCCATAATGAAATAGCAAAACACGCAAAGCTACACATCTATCCAGTCTATAGCAGGAACCCATTCCAGCTTAGTCAAAAAATGCTCATGCAACATGGCTTCACATACATTGTTGAAAAAAGAAATTCTTCTGTTAGCATACACTTATTTAGATTCCATTTGGTTAAAAAATTATCCCCATGGTACAGGAATGAGTAAGACCCCAAACACTCTGAGAAAGTGATGATGGAAAAATATTCTATTTCACAAAGTCATAATGTACGATGACAAATCATACTTTGCCCAGCCTGGCTCTCTGTTATACACTCTCTGTTTTTCACCTTCCAAACTTATCCTCCTATCTGTTATCTGTACCATGTAGTGTTCTTATTCCAGGCTACTCAGACATGCAACGCCTTCCTAACAGGCACACCATAAGTAAAACAGGCTGCAGAAGCATAAATGATGCATTGTTCACTGTCTGTGCATCTGACAGTGTGAGATGGAAAGAGCACACAAGAGACAAGCAACATAAGTAGTTGGCAATAAAACAAACAACTGGGAGAAATGTCATTTCAGCAGGTTGAAAGGAATCACTGTATCCAATTCCTTGGCACTGTGTAAGATAATTTGGTGAGGGCTTTAAATACCTGGTTTTACTTTGCAACAATGGATGCACACAGTAGTGTTCTTCATTTCAGGCTTTTGCAGTGAATGTAAGATGAGCAAAAACTGTTCATCTCAGGGCTGAGAAGAGCCCAATGAATCTCAGAGCCATCTTATTTTTAGACTATTCAGCAATTGGGGCTGTCTGCATATACCACATAGCATGCACCACTAATCCTAATGAAATGATACTGCATTTGTTTCATATGAGACAGTTCCTTTCATCTTACTTTTACAGGAGATGGTCTCAGCTGTGACAAAAACTCTGCCATCCAGGTGATAGGCAAGCTCACAAACAGAAAAAGCAGAACATCTTGAGTGATACAGAGAACAAAAACTTCTCCTGAAGAAGTGCAGTCAGTAAAGACAAAAAGGGAGAAGAAGTAAAAGTGAAACTCTTGGAGGATCGCCACCTCCTCATCTGCACCTACCATTGCTTTTAGCTCTCTGCCCTCAGCTCCACCTCCCCGGCCAGCTTCTTTCATAGATTTCCTACTATTCTCCACAAACTCCTGAAAAACAGTAATGAAATGATAAGTGCTGTCATAGAGCAGACTCCAAACATCAAATCTCAAGACAGAACTTCAAGATGTAACTACTCAAAATATCTAGGCAATTTGCATCTCCCACTTCTCTTGCTTAGACTTGACCACAAGGTATCAAAAAAGCTTGCCAAATAGCCACAAAGGTCTCCCTGACTTAATTCTGGAAGCCAGACAGATGTTTGCCTTGTGTGCTCTTACAAGGTTCACATTTACTATGCAATGCTCTCCTTTATGGGGAAAGACTGTAAAAGGCTGGTTTTCGAAAAAGAAAAAAAAAAAAGCAAAAACCAAACAAAAAATAAACCACAACAACAAAAACTCGAAACAAACCAGAATCCCATTTATTGCCTTGTATCCTGTGCATAATGTTAGAACTCCATTAAACAAAAGGACTTGGAGATAATTACTTTCAAGGTTTGGCTGATTTCCCTAACTTTCCTCAATTCAACCTCCTAGATTTTTCACCAAATCACAATCTCCTTTTCATGAAGATTAGAAAATGTGCGATAAAATTTTAAGCATTTTTTTCTCTTAAAGGCAAGAATTCTGCAGAAAATGTCAGTAAACTTTAGCTGCTGGAGTTTTGTGATATTGACTGCTGACTGAAGAAACCCACAATGCTTTTACAATTTATCAGTGCTTTCTTCTGAGAGAACTTGCTGCATTTTTACTCTTACTCTCTGTTAAAAAGCAACTAATCAGTGGCTGATTTATTTATTATATACTCTAGATTCTGTAGGGATTTACAAAAAATTTAGCACTAAATTCTTGGCATGGTTTTCCCACAATAAAAAATAAGTTATGCTAAGAAGTCATGAGAATCTTCCTCTAGCCTACACACGAGAGTACATTTTAGAGAGACATATTCTACAGCTTTCACTTAAAAGCACTGTCAGAAATTTCCTATGCAACAACAAAGTGAAGGACTTGAGAAGCAGAATTTTTATGTCTTGGTTTCTAGTTAGAGTGAACAGAGAATAACATGGAACAAAAATGGACAAAATGAATTGGCCTTGCAAAAGGCCTTCACAAAGCATGTAGGCTCCAGGACAGAACAAAAAGCCTGGTGTTTCTATGTGTGACAAACAGAGTCAAATTCTGGCTGATGTCTATATGAAAGCTCCACTGTGGTCACTATCTATGCATGAGGTAGGATACTCTGATATTTTTTCTCTCTCATATCCAAAGAGCGGTCCTTCTTGGGAAAGTACAAAAACCCAGTTTTCTCCCCTTGTTTTGCTTCTTTATATTCTGCACTGTGTCATTTACAAGACATGATATCCAAGAGTATGATTCTGCAAGATGACTGCTCATCTAACAGCTAGCAAATAAAAGCCAATACCATGGGAAGAAAGCATCATTACTTATTTGATGCTTATCAGATGACACTGTTTCCTGATCAAGCCATGAACAAGATAGCAAGGTAAAAAAAAAAACCAAAAAAACCAGCAACAAAACGCCCCCTCCCCATATTGAACTCAGCTAGTGTATTCATTCCATTGTCAAAATACCTATTTTATGGAACCAGATCCTTAGACTTTGAAAGTAAGGGGAAACTTACCATGAGAACTTTATCCATGTAGAATTCCCTGCCAGGGCTCCCATCATTGTATTTTGTATCGATGGCAAAACATAAGAAAAGGACATCAACAACCATTTCGTAAATGGAAAGGAAGCAGTGAGCAACCAGGAATGCAAAGAGGCAGACAATGATGAGTGGCAGCACCCAGATGGTGTAATCTCGTTGGTAATTCAGCAACATAATGCCAGCCAAACCTGTGCTGCAGACAATCAGGACCTGAAGAAGAAAATGGTAGACAACTCTCATGGCAGAAGCCTTTTGATATTTTTTCTTTGGCTTATTTTTTTTAAGGCAATATGCTTCTTGGTCTGCCAGGGTTAGAACTAGAGGTTACAGATGGTAGGTAACAAGATCTTTACCTCCTGGATTCCCCATGTCCCTGAGGATAAATGACATTTAATTCATTTTTCAGCAAGTTCAAGTCAATTGTTACAGATCCTTCAGCACAAAGAGTACTTTTTCAGAGCTACATTTATATTCTGCTGTCGTCATTCTAGTGTTATACAACATTCCTGTAAAAAAACTTTATCCTGTCAATTATATAAACCCCACAACCTGATGCAATGCATCAACTAATGTGCAGTTGGATTTTTTTATTTGGGGTGGAGGGAGAAGTTAGGTATTGGGAGGATGGTATGTTTTTCATTTTGCTAGTGGAAACAACTTCCAAGCTTGTTTAATATCTATCTCCTCTTCATACAGGATGAAGTAGATCAGAATTCACATGAGGCACTTCATGCAATAGTCTCCACAGAACTACACTATGTGTGAGGCCCTAACAGATATTACACTGGGTACCAGTCTGGTTTTGGCAAAAACAAAAAGACTAAATAGGTGTTGCGACTTAACTTTCTGAACATTTCTGAATGTATTATTATGAACTGCAACTAAACACGATCATAAAATACGTCAGCTTTTACAAAAGCACCACATTGAACTGGTAGAGGAGATGCTGATAGTTTAGCATTCTTTTAGCTGATACTAATTTCTATATGCACTGTTCATTTGAACATTTCTGTCACCTGATCATTTTTCTAATAATCTGAGACATCTTTTCAGGGGGTGTTTCCTAACACATTTCAGATTCCTCAGTGAAACTTTGTTATGTAATTTCAGGTTCTCCCAAGAACCTGTATCTCCTTTATGTGTTTATTCCTTCTCACATGTTACTCAATTACTGGATTCAAAGTTCAGCCTGCTGTACTCTGATTTAACAGAAGTAGAGGAATGCAATAAGAAATACAGATCAGTCCAACCAGTGTCCAGATACTTAGGCACAGGTGATTTAAGTAGACTGGCATTAATTGTTTCAGTAAATTAAGGCACTGCAAGGATAGAAATAATTCACTGGATTACGTTTCCATACAGTATATCTCCATTAGCTGGAGACCCAAAAGGCTGACTGACTGCAGAAATTATTCTAGTCTCCTTTTAATTCTCAGAGTAGAACTAACTTAGCTGCTTAAGCTACCAGCTCCTCATAGCAGGCTTCTGTACTCTTCCAGTCTGATTTTGTCATAAAATGTGATCAATAATGTGTCAAATTTTCAGCATAATCCTGAAGAGTCCATAGTAAACAGAATTTAAAAGAAAAGCTTCCTTTCCTTACAATTCTATGTCTTAACTACAAAATCAAAACCTTAGACCTTCTAATCACTTTTCTTTTGACTTCCTAAAAAAAAAAATAAAAAAGGTATCATAAACTTCAGCTATTCCTCTCTAGTCACTTTTACTAAATTTAAGTGGATCATCTGTTTATGCTCCCTATCCTGGAGTCCCTTCCTAATATGATGCAGCTGGATGTGATAAAGTGCACATTAAGAAACAGGATTTTTAAGGCATTTTGTAGTAGGGTTCAAACCATTGCTAAAGAAAGACTGCTTCTACATAGCTCTGTAACAACTGTAGGCAGCAGACATACCTTTCCTAGAAACAGCATAAAATCCCCAACAGTGTTTATGGCAGCCACTCGCAAAGCGTTTTCCACTAGGATAACAAAAGCATCCTTCGCTGAGGTGCAGAAATTGGTGCTGTTGATTGCTGTGGCTGTATACGCGTTCTGAGAAAAGGAGATTGAAGATTTATTCATGGAATGATCAGGTATTTCAGGTGGAGGGTGGGGAAGGTGAGGGGGAAGATACAGCTTCTGAGTAAGTCACATTCATCATATGATTTTAATGAACAAAAATTCCCTTGAGAGTTGTTTAAGCAAGCAATATGAACCAGCTGACAGAAGATTATATGAGGTAAAGAATTACTATTCTTCTCCTCCCTTGCTCATAATTTATGCATTAACAAGTTTGTTCAAAAAACCTCATTAAACAGAATTTGCAATTTCTCTGCAGGAGGAGGTGAACAGTAGCATAGCTACAGAAATTAAATAGTTCCAAAAAAAACCCCCTGGAAATATAAAAGAATCTGAGTGTCATACAAGGCAACCAAGATAATTTCTAAATACTTAACTAGACTGCAGTCAAGGTTAGTGAGGACAGTTTTCAAGGATTACACTGAGGGGTTTAAAATGCTTTCTTATGATTTTATTTTCTACACTTCCACAAGCAAAAAAATTAACAACAGTGAAAGAAATATTATGTACAAGATATTTATGTACTTATGTGGTATTTATGGCCCATAAACCCACTTTTACAAAGGGTCTTTTACACGGACCAGCTAGTGTGTTGCACTTTGCAACTCTTTTTCCCCTTCATAGATGATGATGACAATTTGATGTTTTGTATAGTTTTTACACTGTGAGAATCTTGAACATTACACCTAGAAAAGCTTAATTCTCTTTTCATAGCAAAAATATTTTGAAACTCAGATGTAGTTTGACTGAGTAGACATAAGGGGGAATGTCTCCAACCACTAAACACATTTTTATAAAGTTGAGGAACCATGTTCACTAATATTAATATAGGCTATTTTGTAGTTTTTGTTTGTATTCTAAAGGTCAATGTAGTGAATTGGAGTGTAATTTCAGTACTGGAGACAAGACTGAAGTACTGTCATTCAAGTTCAGTTCCAAAGTACAATACATTATGTGTCGGCACCAGATTGCGCTCTGGGAATATATATACACTAATATCAGCCCTTACATAAAACTTAAATATGGAAAATCTTACCTGATTTAAATATGTCAGGCACTTTTCTAGACACCAAAGGCAGCAAATGCAGGCTTTAAGCATACAGCGAGCACAAGCATTTTCCTAGAAAATCACAGAATGGGGGAAAACATAGATAAAGAGTTTTTGAGGAAAAAATATTCCCTTGTGTTTCAGTAACTGATATTCAACCTGATAACTTAAGCAATCTGTATCAATCCTATGGTCCTGTAAAGTCTAAATATTCATAGAACAATAGGATGGTTTGGGTTGGAAGGGAACTCCCAACACCACAGGCAGGACACCTTTCACTAGACCAGGCCGCTCAAAGCCTCATACAACATGACCCAGAAGACTTCCAGGGATGAGGTATCCACATCTTCTCTAGATAACCTATTCTAGTACCTCACAACCCTTATAGTGAAGAATTTCTTCTTACCCCGATCTGTTCCAAAACAAGACTTCCAACTTCCCACATTGACTAAATAAACAGGTAAACACATCAGGCCTTGAGTTTCAGTAAGAAAATGGAATCTATTCCTCTTACTTTTCCTTTGAGTTGTGTATGAATATACATAAGAACCATTCGTGGTATCTTCACTAGTGTGATAATGAAAGACCCCTTTGCTACTGTTCCTAGGTGGTAACAAACAAGGCGATTAACAGATGCCAGAATAGGAGTAAATGGCAGATTTCTTTTCTCCCTGTTGAAAAGAGAAAAAAAATGAAGTAGAAGAATCAGTATTTATGTGATATAATCCAGAAGTGCTACAAATTCTCAACAAAATAATGTGCAAAAGGAATATATTATCCTCATACTAGCTTTCAGGATATATTGCTCACTCCACCCTGACTATCTGTGTAACTACAGATTTGTCTCTAATGCAGGACTAGGATAAGGAATCGGTATGTCACACTGTTGGAGACTGAAATGTTATAGTTTATGGCTTACGCATTTTTGTGAAGGACTTTTGGCTATTATAGCATACCTGCATAACAAAAGCTGCATGGAAGACCACCATACCCTGAATGAGCCTCCTGACTGAGGCCCTGGACTGCAAGTTGATGGAGATAAAATAAAGTGACTCAAGTCTGGGCTGGAGGAAAAGAATACATTCACAGGAGGGGTACGCCTCACACCTTCAGGGTTGAGACCACAGCCACAGAGCTATCAGCTGCCAGGATCACAGAGACCCTCACACCAAAGGATGGGGGTGGGAAGGAGAGGTTTTGGGTGTGTGGTGAAAAAGCCTCTGGTCAGATGCAGTGAAGGCCAACACTCTGCTGTGCAGACTGGCCCAGCTGCAGAGGCGCCTTCACCTGGGAAAGCCTCGTCTACAGGACATCCACAGGAATGACAGCAGAGGGGGTGTCATGGCCCATCAAAGGCTCCTCCCACAAAGGGTGCCCAGATCCTGCACCGGAGCACTGCAACATGATGCAACACATCCACAGTGTTGCAAGGGAGTGTCAAACTTCCTCTCCCCAGGCATTCCCACCTGGCCCAAATGTGTATTAATCCATTGGATTCTATACTTTTTGGGGTGCAGGGGACCCTCACCACCAAGAAGACCAGATGGAGGGAAGCCACGAGACATCATTCGGACCCTTGGAAGGATGATTCTATCTAATCCTTGTCCCTCGCCCTGTTCCCTCCTCTGCTCTTTTTCTACATCTTTCTTTTTCTTTCCCTCTGCCTCTTTTACTATTAAATAAAATAGATCTTTTTTTTTTTTTTTTTCTGGCACCAAAATCTAACCCCCTTTGGTTTTAATCAAGTTTTGGAGTATATGTCGAACTTTTCTGGGTTCGATTTGGTTTTAATCAAGTTTTGGAGTATATTTCGAACTTTTCTGGGTTCGATCCATTTTATTCACAGAGACTTAGTTTTCTTTGCTTTTCTGTGTTTCAATCGATTCCTAACACACACAAGTAGTGTGGTGGTTCAACCCCTCTGTCTCATCCTGCCTTGGGCTGCACGATGATCTCAGAAATGCTTCTTAGACCTCTGTCTCGACAAAGAGCACCTGCGCTCAGCTCCTCGAACTTATCAGAAACACTGTCTGCTCTCAGGAACTAGTCCTGTCTAACAAGCCCCTGTTTTTAAACAACAGCCTTGTAAACTTATTTGTTGTGCCCAAATACCAACCTAGGTGGAACAACATTTCTATTATTGAACTTTCAAAGAAAGTTACAGACCTGAATTGTGGACAGGGTTGAAGATTACTATGACTAAAGCAGATTCTCTTGCAACCTCATAAACTCCTGGACCATAGTGAGCTGTGACCAGCACCTCCCTCTGAGTGGGGCCTCTCTGAGCCACTGAACTCTCAAATTTGTGATACTCAGAGGACCAATGTGATATGCTGCTGCCAAAGCCTGGGCTGACACCCCACTCCTCAAGCCTCAACCCTTCGCCTGCTGAGAAGCTGCAGAGGCATCCGACCTGAGCACTTCACTGAACCTGAGAGGAATTTTTATGGGTCTATACCTTGTGTAAGTGTGAGTGTGAATGTGCTATGGCAAATGTACTATGAACATTAGATTGGTAAGTAAATCAGGTCTAAGTAACTGAGTTACTGTTGTGCTCATAGTAAATTCTATAGACTCTTTTGTTAAACTGGTTAAGTTATGCTATTGATGAAGTGATATTAAGTTTAAGTGCTGTTAAACTCTTTAGGCCTAAACTGTTGGCCAAGTCTGGGGCTAAGAGTGGCAGGAGGATGCACTCAATCTTGTGATTCAATGGGAGGGTCTCCCTCATTCTTTTTTATCCTTATCCTTTCTCTCCTTAACCTTGTCCCATCCCCAGCTTCCACATAAATAATTTCAGGTTTAGTTTTAGATTAATTGATTTTAGTCCTACTTTTCCTTTTTAAAGTGTGCTTTAACCATCTACTAAGTAGCAGAGTGAAACTTCTCAATGAACTCTTTCACACTTTAACTCCTATATTAACCTGCTTTTGCCAATACCTTAGCCAGTGACTCTCTGAACAACTGAAAACACTCATTGGTGACAGGTAGTCTTACTAGCAGTTGGCTGCACTACCACTATTAACAACTGGCAGTTCCCATAAAGTTACATTGGATGGTGTGCAATTCAAAATCTTCCAAAACAGTAAGCAACTGTGCTAATGCTTTTTCAGTCAGACTACTAATAAACTTGCCTTCTCCTCTCTTGTTCTTTTGGAGATCTTTATGTAGACTTTGGAGAGGATATTACTAATTCATCAAGTAAACTCTTTGCTTAGATTTTTTTCATTTCTAATTTAACTATTATATCCTGAAGGTACCAAGGTTTAAGCCTTAAAACAAGTTACTTAATGCAATCGAGCTATAATATTTTTAATTTATCAGATAAATATTCACCTTCACGGTTTCAAGCCTTTTTCTTTTCTACCAAGAAACTCACTTATATATCTCTCTCAAAGAATAGCACTAATTAAACATTTAAAGAACTGTCCTTCTTCTTCTTTATTAGAAATAAGAGCATGATAATAAGCATATTAAGAAACGTGCTAATATTCAAAAGATAAACTTGGGAGGTATGAGAATTTAATTCAGAAAAGATAATAAAAGTAGATTCTTCATTCCATGAAACTAATATCTGCACAACATAATCCTGAGATGTTAATGATTAAAATAGGTTTACTCTGTATTTTCTTTCAATTAACTTCTAGGGGAAGACAAATTTTACTCCCTGTTTGGCACAATCACATAAATGGCTTGAGTATTACGCTCAGGCAACCCAAACACTTCCTCATTTTCAGGGCAAAGTCTGTAATACAAAACACTTTGAGGCCTGTTACTGCCTGAGTTGAAAGGAATACATCTGGCTAAGGTGAATGAGCAGTGAACACATATAAAACATTTCTCCATGGATAACCTCATCTCATTTGATTTGGAAAGCTGCGCATACGCAAAATAATGGGTAAGTGCAAATTAATGCCTTTTCCATTTTTACAAGTCACTATTCAAATTATGATTGTACCTTAAAATGCAAAAAGAAGATAACAGTAGAGAGAAAAGAGTATTTACTAACTTAAAATAAAATTGCTGTTATGGAATTATAGGGTATGGATAAAATAAAAATCATTCACCCTCAGGTGACAGGAAATACATAAACCTACAGATGAAGCATACACATTGCTAAGCAATCTATTCAAATGCAGAGTTATTCTCTTTCCTCTGTATTTTCCTCATTCTGTACTCAATCTAGTTTAATTATTCAGAAGATTACATTCCTGTAACATCTTGTAATAACTTTATAGATGTATTTCTTTGGTATACTAGAGAACTTCATCATTAATAAAATAAAAAAACTTCTGACAACATAGTAAATTGATTCCTTGCTTTTGATATTGTTTTAAAGAGTAGGGCAGAGAAGGAGTCAAATGTAATTCAGATAACAGCCTCAATTAAAAAGACAAACCAATGAAACATTTGTGATCTGAATCATGTACTTGAAAAATATCTGCATACATTATTCAAAAAACTGATACACAATTTAGTTCGCAAATATAGCAATGAAACACGAAGCTTTAAAATTTTACATGATTTTTTATTTGCATATGATCGTGTCAGAATCTATGTGTAAATGATGAATCTAGTAAGATCTTAAGTAATCCTGTGAAAGAAAGATTAATGAAGATCAGTGAAGCACTGTAAATAATTTAAAAGGGCATTGTTTTGCAATTAAAATAATAATCAATTGCTTCCATTATTTTTTTAACCTCTACAGATCTTACCAGCATTAATTATTAGCAAAAGAGATGACCTTCCAGGCGCATGCTACTTTGTAAACAACCACCCATGTCTGTAGAATGTGAACCAGGCAAATAAGACTACAAGTCTTATATGTCAAGAACACCATCTGTAACTGGCAAAACAGATAGTTCAGGATTTTACATGATTTAAAAAGAGTCAAGGCAATTTGAATGTTCCCCAGAGTTCACAATGGACACAAGTATTCTCCCCAGAATCCCTGTCCCTCGTTATTTCTACTAAGTCAATGTGTAGGCTACTCATGATAGAGCAATCTAAGTTATCCTTACCTTGTAAAATAGTATGTCACAACAGCCCCTGCTACTGTCATCTGCTGACAGGCTAGGATAAACTCGCTGATCCAGATAAGTCCGACTACGTGGTACCACCACATGTATTTCAAAGGACCTGCCATCCGAAATTCAACAAATCCTTCTTCATTTGGGACAGGACTACCTAGAAATAAATGAGGGTAAAAAAGAAAATGATGCTTACATCAACTCATAATGAAGGAAGTATATGGTATTAGCAGTTCATAACCAGTTACAGCAGAAATCCATCTAGTTTCTACTTACAGTTTTAAATGCCATGTTTAGGAAGATTGTTCTTAAGACAGGTAGAGCTTTTGAGACAGTAAGTATAATGGTATTTGAAAAAAAAAAAAAACTAAAAAAATTTCCACAACTAACCACCATCTCATAGCAAAAATTCATATAGTTAAACATAATAGAAGTCTACTTCAGTCATTCCTAATTTCAGTTTGCTGCTTGTCGTGGGTTGGACGCCAGCCAAAGGCCAGTGCACTCACAAAAAAACATTCACTCATTTTCCTCTGCTATAGTTGAGCAGAGGAGGGGAAAGAACAATTAAAAAGCCTATGGGGTGAGATAAGGATTAGGAGAAAACATTTTAAAGGCAAAACAGGCTCAAAACGTTAAAAGGTATAAAGAAGAATGTATTAACAGAATTAAAAGAGGATAATGAGTATTGAAACCTTTAGAACACCTTCCCCAACCCCTCCAGCCCTTCTTTCTTTTTCCACAGACAGCACAGGGAGATAAAACATGGGGTTTTTAGTTAGTTTGTCACTTCTAAAAATCTTTCTTCGGTTTCCTTAGGGAGAGGAGTGTCCTTTGCTATGCCATGGGGTCCTTCACACAGGAGACAGTTCTTTGTGAACTTCTCCAATGTGGTTCTAATTTACATGAGAAGCAGTCCTGCCCAAACCTGCTGCAACGTGAGTCCCTCCCACAGGCAAAGCAGTCTTCCCACAACTGCTTTTTTTTTTCGTGGGCCATTAGTTCATGGGGCGTAATTTTTAAGGATGAGCTGTTCTACTATAAAAGCAAGGGTCCCCTTCCTCTCTCTCTGGAAGCAAAGGTTGTCTCTCTCTCTGCTCAAGTCTCTCACCAGATCACAGCTTCTCAGCATCCACATGCTCCAGCGTGAGTACATTTTTCTCATGGGCTGCAGGTGAATTCTGCATCCCCCCATGCACTTCATGAATTTACAGGGAAACAGTTTGTTGTATTGTAGTCTTCACTATGGCTTGCAGAAGAATCTCAGTTCTGATGCTCGGAGCACTTCCTCCTCCCCCTCCCTCCTTTGCACCAACCTTGTTATCACCATGTTGTTCTCCTCACTTGTATTCACCTTTTCCCTTCCTCTGACTCAGGAGAGAATTGGTATTCATAGCTTCATTTGCTCTCAAGTTCTATCCATCATAAAGTTTTTATAGAGTTCTGCAGCACTGAAAGGTTGATCTTGTCCGGGCTCTGCATCAGGGGATTGCTCGCCATGCCTCTTGCTGCTGATCACGTTGTCCCTGCCGGCCCACACGGTCCGCACTGGCCGCTGTGGCGTCAGCTCCATTTGGTGCCTCTCTTTATGCGGGCCGCCAAAAAGGAGAAGCTGCTGCCGCCCCTTCTGTCCATTAGTTGCAGTGCGGCAGGCTAGAAGTGGCCAGGCAGGCAAAGTCCATCGCTGGCCGTGCCAAGATAGTGGCAGCCACACGGCGGCTTCTGGCCCCACCCACTCTCAGGTGTGGGCTGTGGAACCACTTCTGGCCCTGGCTGCAGGGCTGCTCCCCGCACGAGGATGGGCCCCCCTCTCCCCCTTCCCCCCAGTGACCCCGCCAGGAAGGGGCCTGGCTGTCCCATCACCCAGGAGAGGGCCGGAAGAAAGAGGAATGGTGCACCTTTTTTTCTTCCTTCTTAAATCACAGCGGCATTGCTAACTTCTCTAATTGGGCCAGCCAATATGTCAGTTATCAGAGCCTTTGGTAATTGGCTCTGCTGGACATAGTAGAAGTTTCGAGGAGTTCCTGTCTCAGAAGCAGCCTCTTTGGCTTCTTTCGCCTCCAGTAAAAGTTAGACTGTGTTAACCTAACACACTGCTTTATCACTATTTTTCATACAGCAGGAATCAATATCAGCTCCTTATATCTAGATGTCAACATTAACAATGACTTTTGTTTCCCTATAGTAAGATTTTGTAGCTTTAAACCTATTAACAGACATACGGAACAGCCTTAGAAATTCTAAATACATGACTTCATATATTCAAAAGTCATTGACTCTTTGTCTAATATGAATAGCAATATCACGTACAGAGACTGACAGCATGTCAGAACACTCCTAGGATAAGCTCTATTTCAATGTGTTAATGCACAGTGAGATGTTTCATTTTATACAACAGTAACATGAACAGCTGATGAGATTCAGAATAACACTGCAAGTAACTGTGTGTATAAAGTGCTTACCTTGAAAATCATTGTTTTGACTTAGCACTGACAGCACGTTATCCGCATTCTTAGTTATGTTTTTATACTTACATATAAAATTAATGTCTTCTTGTGAATAAGTTAACTATTGAAATAATTCTGGTTTCAGTGAACAAGGATTTGGCCTTATTTGCACAAACTGTTTGACTGATAACAGTGACGATATTGATTGCATATAAACTAAAAAGATAAATTAGTTTTTGCAGAATCAAGGCCGGTTGAAGGGTTCTGTCAGTTAACTGTAAGATCAGACTACATTCTGCTACAAATTTAGTGGCTGCGCAGTGGTCTGACTCAGAAAGTGAAGCACAAGGCTGAGACTTTCAGTGGTGACCATTTTCTGCACATAGCACAGCATGCAATGAAAACTAAAAATTCCATCAGTAGTGCGAACAAGAACACCTGAATTCTATTGCCTCCAACCCTTGCTAAGAACTCAGGATATAAAAAAATACTTATCTTGTATTACTGTGAAACAGCTTTGTGACTTGAAACACTGCTACTTTTGGATCAGTAGTAAACAACACATTTCAAAATTTTAAGACATTTAATAATGAATGACAGTCTCTGTTGCCTACAATTTACTGCAAAATAACAGACTTTTTAAAAAGCATCTGCTGTGTTTTTTTCCTGAAGTAAC
The DNA here is from genome assembly GCA_013398955.1 of Callaeas wilsoni. Classification (NCBI taxonomy): domain Eukaryota; kingdom Metazoa; phylum Chordata; class Aves; order Passeriformes; family Callaeidae; genus Callaeas; species Callaeas wilsoni. Next base: position 50,898 of record VWPU01003308.1, on the reverse strand, counting down.
TAAGATTTGGACCTACAGGACTGATTAATTCTAGACGCTCTTGCCAGACCTTGAATACAAAGCTGTCACCTTCTATATACTGAAAAGCAGGAAGGAATTAAGAGTACATTGGCTGCTCTCAGAATACAGTGTACGAATAGCAGAAAAATTTCCCTAATGATTCTGGAATACTACTGTACACCTAAGTTACAAACAACTGAAAACTAATTATGTAATATTTACATTGTGGGAGACTGTAATTGTGTGCAATGGCCCTTCCCTTACTATGTACTCATCTGTGGGAGTACTGTCTACAATACAATACTTGGTGATATTAGCTCCAAGATTATGCTCTCTTTAACTTATGTGTGTAAAATTAGAGCGAATTCCTTGAAAAATTGCTATAGTCATTTTATTAATAGAGTCTCATGGTTTGCAGCAAGCCAACTTGCATCAAATCAAAAAGCCAGCCTAACACACGAAGTATCACACTGGGATTGAAGACTCAAAGGCACAATAACCTTCTTGAAACAAGCGTTCTGAAGTCAGTGAAGCAGACAGGAATAGAAGCACAAGTGGGCTTTTTTCCTTGAGATTCCCTCATCCTTTTTAGCCAACTCTGCTTGAAATCATACAAAAGTAAGGGAAATTTACTTAAAATAAGTGACAGCTGCTTACCTGTAGTACCAAGAAAAAGCAGGACTGTGATCCAGTATGTCCAGAAGAGGATAAGCACAAAGAATGTCCAAAATGGCTGGAAGACTAAGAGTGGCAGGTGAATGAAGACCTTGCCAGCCACGTGGAACAAGGCAATGGTGAGAGCTACTCTTTTGCGCATAATTAACATGATCAAGAACAAGATAACCTAGAGAGGGAAGTTTCCAAATCATATTTTAGAGTACTGAAACAAAATCAAGCTATTATTTTGCACAGCTAGGATATTCAAACACACTAAATTAATACATACTCTTATATATAAGATCACAAGATCAAAACGTAAAACCTCTGTCAGCTTCTTGTGGTGATAAACTATTTTCCAAATTATATTTTTGGGGAATTCCATTCTCATAATTATGTATTTGGAATCATCATCAGCCTCAAGCTGATGAGATAAGACCAGGTTCTATCCTCAGTTATGTTTTACAAAGCAGTGAAATCGGCAAGTTTTAACCTTTAATTACCTTTAAGAAAGGTAATTTTAAATTTATATCTGGCCATGGTGTAGTGGTCTTATAGGATGTATGTATATATGTGTATAATAACATAGTAAGTAAGAATCTAGGAGAGGGAATGGAGAGGAACTTTTGGATTAGGATGTGGAACAACAAGAACAACAGAAGAGGGAGTCTACAATTCCTGTGAAATTAGTCAAACATTGTTAGTTTTTGGTAGCAAATTTAGTGACTCTGAGATGAACAGCAAGGTCCAAAGAAAATAAATTGGTTCAATAATCAGTATTAGTATTTCAGTTCACAATGATTTGAGAACAACTTCTTTCAGAAGTGGGCTAAGGACTTTTAAATACACTGAAATGACTAAGTACCCCTTAACTGAGAACCTAAGAAAAATCTCTTTGGATTGGCAGTCCAATATCGTACCTATTCTTGGAAGTCCCTGTGGACATTTTACAGTAGATGAATGTAGCTGCAGGGTTAGAAAGTATCTCCTGACTCAAAATCAGATATTAGAGAACACTTCCTAGAAAGTCTCCCCTGACTCATAATCAGGTATTAGAGAACAGTTCCTGAAAGTTAAAAAAATAACATAATGAAAGAAAATCACTTCAACAGAAATTGTGGCAGACATAAACTGTTCCAAAATGTGTGCAATATAACACTTTCACCTGAATTAAAAAAAAAGAGACCAACAGGAAGACAAGAACAAGAAAATAATACAGTCATTAGCAAAGCATACCGTGAAGACTGTAGCTGCAATGGCATAGATCAAGAGAGTCTGAAGGTTGTCTTTGGCTATTTGAGTCTCAAGAGCGCCGGCAGATATTCGCTGTTTAGCGTAGAGCCACCACAGGACTCCTGTACCACCTATGTTTTAGCGAGAAAACAAAAAGGATAAATGAATGATCCATCTTCTGTGTGACACATACTACCTAGTCTCAGAGAAATAAAACAGTTCCTTCCTTTTAAGTCTAGTCTGGTACTGAATACTCAAGAGCACTGATGCTCAACCCAACAGGAACTTGAGAGGAGGGAGAAGTACTTAGGTCTCCTCTGTTGCACTCTTCTCAAGTGAATATACTGTTTTCACAGTCTCACCATACTGTGACCACTTAAGAGACTTGCAGAACCTTGACTCTGTGTTTCAGGGTAAACTGCATTGAAGGACTACTTCATGAGGAGCCCTAACAAGGAATAGCACAGTTCCCACTAGACAGGTAATAGAGGAACAAAAGGAAGAATAAATAGTTCTTTGGTAGGCTGTATGTATGAATGTATATTTGTGTATAATAATGCAGGGAATAAGAATTTAGGAGGGGGAACAGAGATGGACCTTTGGATTAGGATGTGAAATAACAAGAACAACAAAACAAGGAGTCTACCATTCCTGGGAACACTAATCAAAACAACAAGCATCAGCCTGATGCTGGAAACAGTGCCTTAATGATATGTAGCTAAACTTCCTTCGACAATGTCTTGGACATTGGAAAAAAACATTAGCAAAAGGCACAGGAGGCAAATACAACATGAGTTACTATCTTCTGTTAACCCCTGTTATGAAATCCTAGCCTTATGGCCAGAATAACATTCTCCTATTCCAGCTGCCTTTTCAAGGCAGAACTTTGCTTGAACACAGGTATCCAGTCCCTCAGAGAGATAACCTCTCCTCTCTGGTACATTTCTCTTTTAAGTGTCCTTCTCTGTTCTGCTGGTATTTCTGAATTAAATGCATAAGCTTAGTAAGGAGGTTGGACCAGATGAGCCTCTGTGGTCCCTTCCAACCTTACCCATTCTGTGATTCTGTGATCACATGTTTTTGCTGAAGGTACTCTGTTCAGGTCTAAAATGAAGAATGCTATTTTGACATCTCCTAAACAAACAGTCAAGACAGAATAAGCAGTATGTGTCATAAAAGACAGGTTTTTATTTAAGCTGTATAATGGATGAAACTTTTTAGAACATAGTAACAGATGCCAGTAAGATAAGTCATTCAACTCTTTCACTCAAAATGGTTGCTCAGTTTCTTAAGAGAATATAAATGAAAAAAAAAAAAATCTGTATTTTTCCTTTTCCCTGGTCATAGACTGTGAGGCCATTAAGCAGAAAACCAAAGTGATCCTGAAAAAATATAGATGGTCTGCTGATTTCTTCCATCCATTGCAGTCATGAATTGCAAGAATTAAATCACTAGTGCTTCCTAATATGATTATTCTATTTTTTTTCCTTCCCTACAGTCATCTGCCCAGATATTCTGGCTTAGCTACTCAGTAATAAGTGTAGAAAACTTTGGTTTTACAAATTTAAAAGCTAATGTGATAAAATAAGGCTATTTTCACACAAGCTACATCATTTTTCAAGAGACAACCTTTAGTCAAAATGGTTGGTTGCATTTCACACATGATCTAGGTCATGCAGGTCTTCCCAAGACATATGGAAATACAAGGATTTTATTAGAATTGCTAGACAAGCACCTTTACTTCCTCTTTTCAGGAACAGATCTTAAAGAGCTACTCAAGGAACAAAAGAGCTGATGAACATGTCAGAGCTGTAAAGATATTCAGCTGCATAAGCAATAGCTGCCCTTTGATTTCTTCATGCACCAGCCACGGTGTGGGAGTGCCATCAGACACACCCAGGCTCAGCTGCCTTAGTGACCTATTTGGAAGGTACGTTAAGAGGTAGGCAACGTTTAGGCTACAAGTGCTGTGAGGGATCTCCTGCACCGACACTTGTGGGCTCTAGTGAGCTAGGCTGACACAAAGATTGCCTGCCAAACAGGGTGTGCCAATATTCAAGAAGCAATGTACTCTCTGAGAGAAGTATGCAATTACTAAGGTGGCATTTTTGATGTGCATCTTGAAAGGGACTCAAAAAAAAAGGCTGAAGGGAAATGCACGATCCAAGTTCTGTGTGAAATGTAGCTGGGCTGAGGACATGGAGCACAAGGATTAGAACTGGGCAGTCAAACTGGGAGACAAAGAAGACTTACCAAGTGATCCCAAAATGACAAGAATTGTTAAAATCCAGACAAGTACTCTTGAAATGTACCTTATTATAACCATCAAAATCATGGACAACACTGCAAAAGAAGACAAATAAAATAAGCAGACTAATTACTTCAAGTAGATAAAGCCCTCCTGATTTTCCCACTGCACTAAGATAACTGCCCTCCAACAGAATTTTTACAGACGGATTTCTTTTTTGAGGCTTACAAACTCACTGAATAAATAGTTAAGAAAATTAGGCACCTCTACAAATTCTGCTTTGATAATGTTGATTAAACAAAGAGAGCATAAATACGTTTACACAATACATTAAAATACAAGACATAATGCGTGCACACAGACAGAGATGTACTTAGACAATGACCAAACAGACAGCAAGACATGACAGTACTTTGAGTCTGGTAACATGAGCACACCTCCTGAGGACCAGAGCAGAGTCTGCACTCAAATACACACATCAAACAAGTGCAGTTAATACGGTATCTGTGTATTCCAAAATGTCATGCCAATCATAAGTAAAAAACTATACAGCCAGCTAAGGCTAAGTGAGTGGTGTGTACAAGTACATACTCATATTTTAACATATACACTTTTGTGTTCAGCAGCTACATGCAAGCCACTGGAACCTGGCTTTTTGAATCAAAGTCTAACCCACTGTTTTAAAATTAATAATTTCTGTTTAACTATGAAATTACATAAACTATTTTTTAAATTAACTGTATGTAAATTCTGCATTAACTTCTGACTCTACCTGAACAGCAGCACTGAGAATCCAACACTAGCTTTCAGATTCCGAACAGTTTTCTACCATTATAACAAATACTGAAGCTGTCAAGATGTAAAACTAAACAGCTTCCCAGTTACAGTTGAAAACATACACAGTGGTCTTGTGTGTATGTGTGTAGAGGGTGTTAATGGTATCTAGAATCCTCTTCTTTTTCCTTTCTTTTTCCCTTCCTCCCCCCTGCCTTTTTTTTAACCACAAAAGTAAATGGAAAACAAAGGACCTCTATATCTGATACAGCTTTGCAGTGTGCTTCTTTCTAAACAATACACTGCTCATAAGCATAGCTAATATCTTGATGCTCCCATTTTAGGATTTCAGATTTTATACTTTGTATGAGTAAAATAGATTCACTCGGAAAGCAATTTATGTGGGTGGGAAACATTCCACCTTAAACAAGATGATTTTGTTAAAACAGCTCTTCAGTCTAGCACAAAGTGTCACTCTATAAGCTGGAGGCATCTCACAGCTATAGAAACAATTCAGCATCTCTGTACTGTTGGGCATTTCCAGCTCTTCAGAAAAGGCTGAGATTTTCAAAGATCTGAAGTTTTTAATTTTGGAGGAAGGAGAAAGAGGTAACATACAATGCAACAAATGGGCACCTAATTTTCTTGTTTTCACTCTGAAAGTTCTCATATCTTTGCCCAAGTATGTTAAATGAAATAAATTAAATCCCCTACATCCAACAGGAGTGTGCTATTGTGCATTTCTCAACCTGTTCTTTTTATCTGGAAAGGGTTTATTAGGACTTGAGTTGGTAGAAGATGACTACTACAAATGGGAAAGGGGAATACTGTAATAAAAATTAGAAAAAGAGGATGCTCTCTTAACTATATCAAAACTAATGCTGGCTAATTAACAGCCATGCATCCTCTATCTCATAATCAGTGGAAGAGAAACAAAACCAGGAATGCATATATATATTACTTCTGAATAAGTTACCCAGCTCTCAAATAAAATTTTAAAAAAGCATTCTGAATAATTTTCTAAGGGATTGTTGCTATCATACATGGGTTTTGCTCATACTGTGGTTAGAGTGTGTTAACAGTCTCCTAATGGAATACACTAAGAAATAGCTAGTAATGAGAAAAACAATTACCTAGTGATAACAAGCAAAGTCCCATTATAATCTCTTTGCTGGTCATAACTCCACTAATCAGCCTGTGTAAGACACTACTGTCACTGACAAAGGTGATCAGGGCCTCTGCAAACTTGGCATAGCAGGAAATGTTCACAGGAGCACAGCGATGGAAGAATGGAATAGGTGCACTGGTGACACAAGAAAAAAAAAATCAGAAAAAAAATTACTCCTACTTAATATAAATGCCACATCAACACACAAATGAAAGGTGAATAGATGCAATCATTCCACCCTTATAACATCATAACCAGAAACCATGTGTTGAAAGCACAAGTGCTGCTGAAATGAGGATGATCATAATGGAAAGTGATGCAATTCTTACAAATAACCCTGTGAGGCTAGAGTGTACATTCCAATAGGATATTATTACCCTCCCACCCTTAAATGACAAGGCTCAGAAAGTATAAGTCTCTATTTGCACTTAAATGTCTTTCTTTCAAGTGTCAGGTGGCGAACCAGCAGCTGAAACAATGCCTTTCACTCATGTTAGAATGGAATACTGGCCCATATTTGCAGCAAAAGAAATTGCAGAATAACAATACTCTTCCTGAGAGTATATATTTTGTGCGAAAGGACATCAGCATTCACAACTGCTGCCAAGCAAAACCAATGTATTTATTCCTAGTCTTTCCCCATATTAAGCTTGTCCTTGTATTGACTATTACAATCACAGTGTTTATATTCATTAACTTTGTTCAAATTATGCAAAACATGCCAGGATGCCTCTATCGCTTTGTAGAATTTTGAAAACACCCTCATGAAAAACTATTGAGACTATGCACTAAACTTTGCAGAATGCTCTGAAAAACCTGCTATCAAGTCTGTCAGAGAAAGATAAAAGGGAGCAAAAACTTTCCTTTAAAAGTGGGTAATTTTGTTTTCTAAATGTCTCCCATTTAGTAGCAGTCTGTCTTGCTCATAAACTATGTCAGATCTCAAAGTGGCCTATTACATCATTTGATCAATTCCCAATTACATTTCAGACATGAATTACATGTTCCTTCCTGTAAGTGGATCCAATGAAAAAAAAAGTCTTTTCTATTGTTTCACCCTGCCCAATCTTCCTTACTGAAAAGATTTCAGTGGACTGTAGCAGCAATGAACATAATCTTCTGCAGTTTCCCCTTTTCAGCAATGACCTATAAATCAACAATTTTCTGTCCTCAATAACTATTTTTTAAGGCACTATCTTTCCAAAATTCTAACCACCATTTTAAACACGTAGTGAGTAAACCAGCTGCCTTAGGCACATCTTTCCCATCCACTGTTTTTCTGGGGAAAAGGATGACATGCTGAAAACCATTAATGTGTAATTATTCTGTAAAGAAATTGGGAAAAATTATTATCACCTGCCATATCTAGGTAATTAGTAGATCCTAGGGTTTTTGTTTAAAGTCACTGATGATTGCAAATTTTATGGTTCTGGGATTACTGTGCTGAGTAGGTAAACACATTTGGAGATGCTCGTATTGATGATCTACTTTTGGGTAGTAACGAATACAGCAGTTAAGCACAGCAAAGTAATTGTGCATTAGTCACAGCTGTTAAAAAACAAATTGAACCTATAATGACGGCTGCCCTACTTAAAAGGCGGCCCATGTATCCTCTTAGCTTCTTAAAACATAACCTCTTTTGGAATACTGCTGCTCATTATATGCCATATTACTGAAAAAGACTGAAATTTGAGAGGTTTATTTAATTGTTAACTGCTACAACTTTGCAGAAATCCTAGAGCATTTATAAGTTGTCATTGCCAGGAACAAAGTCCAAATTTTGAGGTGGGAGAAGGCAAAATAATGTTATTCTTGCATCTGAATACAAAAATACTCACTTTGAAAAGGGAACTAATGGAATTGAAGTATTCTTCCAAAATACATCCCAACAGAAGAAAACATGCTCTTTGCATCAGAGTTTATATGACTCATCTAACATCCCTTAACCTAAAGCAATTTCACTACATATTTTAAGTTTCATATGCGGTAATTAATTGCTGAGTTTGTTTTAATTAATTAAAAAAAAATAGGTTAGTGGTTCCTACAACGTTTCTTGAGTAAATGGAACTCCTGAGAATCCACTTTTGAGATCTGCATCTGCTTCAGTGGTTCTGACTGAATGAATAGGTGAAGTAAAGTGTCTTAATAAAAAACACAGTAATAAATCTATTCTCCATGACCTGTGCTATTCTATATGACTTCTTGATTATATCTTGGTATATTACTTACTGAAAAGGAATTACAGATTTCTAAGAATAGCAACATGATGCTTAATCATAAACAAGAATGAATAAACTTCAAGCCAGCAGACGATGGTCTCAGAAGCTGTATTTTTAAAGCATTATTCAAATGAAGTTAGGAGATCCATCTGATTACTCAAATACTAGATTTCAAAGAGTTTTTTCCTCTCACTACTACCTCTGTGTATATACAGGGGTAGTACAGCAACTTGTGTGAGGGGAGAGGGAGTCTGACTGGAATGCCACTGCTAGCTGCTCTACAGGGCAGTCCCTTGGCACAGCTCAGCACAGCTGGTTTATAGATAAATGCTGCAGGGACTGGACAGATTTTCCTCCAGGGTCCTTTAAACATGAAGTCATGTCTACTGAGGCTGATATAGGCTGGGTGTGGAAGAAACACATACTGCTGACCACACTGCTAGACTGTACTGCTCTGTCAAAGCATAATGGACATAATACCTTGAAGACGGATGGTAAGAGTCCACTGACAGCCTCAGCTGAAGGCTGTGAAGAAGCCTGGTCATCAAACAGAGAACATCAAGACACAATCTTCACACCATATGCTACCTCCATCCCATGGAACTAATGGGAATCAGTGGGTTCATAACCCTTGACAGATTGCGCTAGTTTCAGCTCGAGTAGGGTTAATTTTCTTCACAGTGGCTGGTATGGAGCTTGTTGTGGATTTGTGTTGAACACAGGGTTGCTAATGGAGAGATGCTTTTGTTATTGCTGAGCAGGGCTTACACAGAACCAAGGCCTTTTCTGCTTTTCATATGGCCATGCTGGGGGTGCATGGGAGGTTGGGAGGAGACACAGCCAGGATAGGTGACCAAAACTGACCAAAAGGATATTGCAGACCACACGGCATCATGCACAAGATATAAAAAGGGGGCATGAAGAGGAAGGAGGGCATGTTTGGAGTGATGGTGTTTGTCTCGCCAAATAACTGTTGCATGTGATGGGGCCCTGCTTTCCTGTAGATGGCTGAACACCTGCCTGCCCATAGTAAGTGATGAATTAATTCCTTGTTTTGCACTGCTTGTGTGTGCAGCTTTTCCTTCCCCTATTAAACCATCTTTATATCAATCCACAAGCTTTCTACCTTTTACCCTTCCAGTTCTCTCCCCGATCCTCCTGGTGGGGAAGTGAGTGAGCGGCTGTGGGGGTCTGGGTTACTAGATGGGGTTAAACTATGACACAGATCAAATATGACTGTTAAATAAGTTCTTCCTGAATGCCTCAGTCAACATGATGTTGGGCTTTCATTTGCTTGTCTCAACAGGATTCCATTTCTCCTTCAAATTACACTTACTCAAATAATTTAACTATAAAAACCTGAAAACCAGTGGATTACAGATACAATCTTGGCCTTTTTTCTCTTAGGGCATTAAGTTCAGACTTTTCAATCTCAAAAATACTCAAATATATTGTACATTTTAGTAATACCATATGAAAAAGGGGAAATACTCTACCTACACAATAGCTTTTTAAAAATAACTCGAGGTAGTTTTTATAAGGAATTCACATAGCATCATTAGAGCTTTGACACATTGTTCTATCCTTCTGTTTTCTTACTAAGCTATATTCATTGAGACTGAATGACATAGGAACACAACAAGAAGTCAATATAATTCTGGCAAAAATTAGGACTAACAAGCCTTTTCAGTATGCAAGCTGGCACTGAAGTATTCATTTGTTTTTGTACTACTGCTGTAACTCCTGGCTAGCTGCATGGAATGTTAATCTATACAGGGAAAAGTAAAAAAAAGTTAAAATTCCAGCTGCCACTAATTGTCACTATAATATAAAAGAAAAAATTCAATGGGTAGGCTACTATGTGTACAAGAAAGACTTAAAATCAGAGTTTGTAGAACTGATACAAATATAACATTTACTAAAAACATAATAGAAAACTATGCATAAGAAAAGATTCTGCAGTTACCACCCACTACTGAGTATATTTGAGATGCTAAATCTTGGGAAAATACAACATGGTTCTTCTCGAGTTAGTGCAATTACTGACAGAAGGCTGTGCACAACAGCTAACAGATCACTTCTTTTCTCAGCAATGCTCATCTCCACAGGTCCAGGCAGCATAGCTAGAAGGGTTTATGAAGCTATGAACTTTGCAATCCTATTTCACAAACAGCAGTCTAATGTAACATTTAAAACAATAAACCTCAAAATGATCTGTTAATAAAATACAGCCCTCTTTTGGTACTTGACTATCCTTATATTAGTCATTTGCGGACTGAAAGAGTAAAGAAATGACGCAATTTGCATCTATCTGACTGGCTGAGGTAAGGCATAAAAAGTGAATGCTGCAGAGAGCTGTGCATCCCTACATTACTTTTCCTCCCAAAGATTACAAATGTTTCATGACTGTCTCAGATCTGCATTGCTGACAGGCAGCTGGCGATAGGGTGAAAGGCAGTAATACAGCTAATACTTAGAACAGTGTCAGTCACATGAGACAAGAGAATTTGAAGATATCAGCTCAATAGTTTCAGTAACACGTACATGGATAATTTGGGTTCTTCTTTGACAGTTATTTTCACTATCTTTTAAAAAATAGTATTTTATAAATACATACAATAATACACTAAAACATCTACCTGGTAAGAGTGAACATGTGTTGATATTTTCTAAAGAACTGTCACGATCAAAACAAATCTCTGCTCCCTCCACCCCAAATTAGACAACTTGTTAATATTACCTCTCTGGAACAGGATATTTAGGACATAACTTGGCAGCTCTTGGGTCTGTAGTATATTCTGATGGCTGTAGTTCATAGCTACACAGAGCAGATCCTGTTGAAAAGCAAAAAAAAAACCATATAGGTGTGGAAAACAAATGAAAATCAAACATTCATATTCTTTGCAAACAGCATTAAAACTGATACAGGTGCTGATTCTGCACATCCTCATGTTAATATCACAAAGCTTTGCTACAGTTCCTCCTGTAATGTAGTGGTGAATCAAGTCCAAAACAGTCGTCAGTATAATATAACTACATTCTCCATCTAGTTTTGGGGTTTCCAGAGTTTGAGTATTTGAGTGGAAAAGACTAATGCACAATGCAGTGTAAAAGAGAAGGACACAAAATAGTGTGAAGTTCCCCTCCCCTGCTATTCCACCATGTTTTTCTTGATAATTTTTAATGCATGAACATTGCATAACACAACATTCCTGACAGAAAGAAAATATTCTTGGGTTTGCAGGGGTTTTTTTTGTGTGTGTGTGTATTCAAAATACAGCTGGTCTATAGATTTCAGGGAGAGGAAACAAGAATCCAAACTGATAAAGTTAGAAAGTTGGTTGAGAAATAACAGAAGCTCTGCATTACATATCCAAAGCTCCTAAAAAGCTGAACTCTCTCCAAAAGCAAATTGGTACAGCACAATAAAGATCAAGTTGTCTATAACAAAATTCAAACATAAATTAAGTTTTCCTTTGTACCTGACACTTGCCTAATGGAAGTGCCCTACCTAGGAGAGATTTCTTTCAATTTATCTATAATGAAGACACTGAACATCTGACCCAATGCTTCTAGGAAATCAGCAAGTTCCAAATCAGATTGGAACCCTGTTATGTCAGAAACTGCAGAGGTAAGGAAGCCTCCAATGATATAAGCTGCCTATCCAAAGACGAATTTCCTTCCAAGCTTGTTTCCTAAATAGATTGCTTAATTCCAAGTGCAAGGGCTTTTAATACATAGCTTTTAGTCTCCTTTTCCCCTATGCAATACACTAAGGACTTATCTTAATCTTGATCATCAATATAAATATTCAATTCTTTCCATTATTAAAGTCTCCTCTTCAGGAATACTTTGTAGAAGACAGTTCTGCAAACTGGATCTAGATAATATATATACACTATTACCCAAAATAAACCAAGACTTTTGACAAACAGCTTTATCTTGGCCTGCATTACACCAAACAGAACTATTATTTGTAGAATTTGTAGAATATTATTTGCAGAAATTTTATCTATCATTGCTACATTTCCACCTATACGAAGAGACCTCTTCTATTCACAGACTGAAAGAGTAGAGAGCCTACTTAGCTGCCTCAGCTGCTCACTATCTAATGCAGCCTCTGGAACACTATTTAAGTACCACTTCTACAAAGCAGTTTTCTGGAAGCCAGTCCAAACCACCAAATGCACTATTAAAGAAAGTTAGATTTCCTACAAAGAGAAGTTACAAAGTGAAACATTGGAAATGCATTTTCAATTACATTGTTAATATGAATCCTTATGCCTCTGCTTGCTTATGTGAAAATCATGGCATGAGATAAACAGACATCAGACAACACTACATTCTTTAGATCTTAGTTGTAAATGTAGTATGTAAAATATTTTGTCCTTTTTGGACAGAAAGGTCTACACTGCTGCAAAAATTTTTAATCTGTTCCTGTAGATAAGAAAACTTCTGCATCATGTGCATTTACTACCAACGTCATCTGATGGAGGGCCAGCAGAAGAGACTGTTACAGGATTATCTTAAAAACAGAAGGAAAAAGAAGATTGCATATATTTACATTTATTTTGCTTCAAATATAGGTAAAAAGATAAGTTACAAAGATGGTTGACAGCCAGCTGAACACGAGCCAGCTGTGCCCAGGTGGCCAAGAAGGCCAACGGCATCCTGGCCTGTTTCAGAAATACTGTCGGCAGCATGACGAGGGCAGGGATTGTCTCCCTGTACTTGGCACTGATGAGGCCATCCCTGAAATCGTGTGTCCAGTTCTGGATGCCTCACTGCAAGAAAGATACTGAGGTGCTGGAGTGTGTCCAGAGAAGGGCAACAGAGCTGGTCTGGAGCACAAGTCTTATGAGGAGTGGCTGAGGGAGCTGGGGGTGTTTAGCCTGGAGAAAAGGAGGCTCAGGGGTGACCTTATCACTCTCTACAACTCCCTGAAAGTAGGCTGTAGTGAGGTGGTGGTCAGCCTCTTTTCCCAAGTAACAAGACACAGGGCAAGAGGAAATGGCATCAAGCTGTGCCAGGGAAAGTTTAGATTGGGTATTAAGAATAATTTTTTCACCAAAAGGGTTATCAAGCATTGGAATAAGCTGCCCAGGGAAGTAGTTGAGCCCCCATGCCTGGAAGTACTTGAAAGATGTGTAGATGTGGAGCTTAGATAAATGGTTTAGTGGTGGACTTGATGATCTTAAGGGTGTTTTGCAGTTTAAATGACTCTATGGTTATGATTCTATGGCAAGAACATGGAGCTCTACAGGAAGAAGTGGGATAGGCATTATGTGGACGAGTGTATATAGATTCATGATACACAGTGTTTGGGGCCAGCTTGGCCATTCTGCCAAGTGACCACTGTGAACTACAGTTTAAGTATCTTACACAAAGGCCCCCACATCTAAACAAGCCTAAGCAACAGGACTGGTCTGTGGATGCCCATGCTCCCTTTTGACTTCTAGCAGTTCAGGCAGGAGAGAAAAAGGGTAGGATTTGCTATGGAGAGGAAAGGAAACACTTTGTACAAATGTGCATCTGAAGACCTGTCTGGATCACAAATGTGAACGAAGCAAAAACAAATGCCAGACCCTGATCCGCATACAGGTCACAAGCCATTCAAGTAAGACCTGTAGGGTAACCCAATATGCTCCTGGCTGTAGAGAAAACTGGAGACACCTTGACAGGTCCCTCTGGAAGCCAACAGTATATTCCCTCCTGTCATGCCTGACAACTCAGTCTGCCACTACCATCTCTTGCCTGGGAAATACTTTTGGGCTACTCTGGATCTTTTCCGTTCAGCTGCCAACCTCATGGCACACTTCTTTAGTCACAGCTAAGCAGAAAAATATTTTCATGGAGCTTGTCAAACAAAGGATATTAACTACCTTGTATTTAAAGAAACTACCAGTCCCACAGCTGATATAATGCCCATGAGATTATCTGTCCTTTTGTCCCATATAATTAGGCAGAAGCCCTAACTATTTCCATAAATATTTATTTATTTATATTTTGAAAACCTTCCGACTTCTCTAATACTGTGTAGGAGAACTTCAGAAACTCAAATGCTTGAATAATGTCACTTTATATTAAACTTAAATCTGATTTCTTAACAAAAGAGTCCGTGTGCTTCACTAAATAGAAGTTTTCATTTTCTAAGGTGAGAGAGAAGAATGAACTGCATTGTCAAACCTTCCACTCTCTATTAGTTACTCAGGGTTAGTAAAGACTGTCTAGAACAGCCAATCTTTTTGTTGCTGTGCAAGTTGGTAAGGCCTGAAAAAGCTGAAGGAAATATTTGAGTCATCTACCTTGCCGAGATAATTAGTTTACCAATGACACTACTTTTATTCCTAAATTATTATCACTCATAAATGTTTCAACAACAGTTTGAGCAAGATACAGAGAACAAACTAAAAGATCACTGAAATAATACATCCTTAAACTAAAAGATCACTTAAATAATACATCCTTTGCTTCCTACAGCAATGCACATATTTCTTCTAGAGAGACCCTTAGGAAATGACATTAAACTGTCCTACAAGGATTGGATTTCAGATCCCAAAATGTTGTAACATTAAGAAAATACTTCTAAATTATGCAGAACATAAGTGTTTGGGCTATTGGTGAGCACACAGTAGTGTGCCCGACCTGTGTGCACACTTTGGTCCTACAATTCTGTATTTGGTGATTTCACACACAAAGTGGTATCATGAAGACATACCATGGCTTTTGTCCATGGTTTCTTTTCAAGCCATTAGAATATATTGGAGTCATAACTGGAGAAAAGTACCTCAAAAGACAAACTTCCAACCTAGCTGTAGGAACCTGTTTTGTTCTGTTTTGCCTAGGCTTGGAATAGTAAGGAGCTAAATAGCCATTATCTCTGGCATTCATAGAAAATAGCTATATTTAGCCCAAATTTATATATAAAGATGCTGTAGAAAGCCAGGACTTCAAAGATTCTTTGTAAATGAGAAGGCAAATTATTGAAGGTCTTGTGTGCTCAGAAGACAGTGCGCAGAAGATATAACAGCCTGCTTTCCACAGCAGTACAGTAAACAGGAAGGTCCAAACTAACCAAAGGTTATTAGATAAAAATACTTTTAGAGACCAGAGCTTCAGTTCAGCTTTCCTTCCTGTATTTGCTTTGCTGTAAACCAACAAACCCCTGCTAAAGCGGCATTACTATCCTGAGTTTACAGCTTGAGAAACGGTAAGATTTCCTAAGTCATCCAATAAGAGGAGTAGTCTACAGAGGACACCAATGACATTTATATTCCCTGACTTTTTATAGCAGTGGAAAGCATACCAGGGGTTTTGGATTCCATTCTGGGAGCTCAGAGTGTCCACCCATCTATCAACACTTATTAAACAGCAACTAAAACAAGGACTTTCAGATCTAGAAACATGGACTCATATTCAGAGTCAAGGATTTAAGCAGAAAAATACAGAACTATGCAGAGACAACAGGGATAGCTTCAATACCAGGAGCAGCACAGTCACCTTAGGAGTTTAGAAGTATGTTCTATTTAAGTTACAAAAAGCTCCAAGTAGCTCCACATATCGTTCTCATATACACATGTCAAAGCACAGCCTGAGAGACTACAAACCACAGTTTTGATAAAATAATTTATATGAACTTCCATTCTGAGTCTGACTGACATTGTGCATATATTGTGCACTTACGTGGCATGACATATGTGACATGTTTAATGATTTCTTTACCTGCGTCTTTCACACTACTGGATGGGCTTAGAGGGTCCCAGTGCCCACAGCCAGAGGACCATGGCTGGGAGAATTACAAACTCCCAGCTGACCCTGAATTTTCTGTGGGATCTGCTGCTCCAGCTGGATCCTCATGTATCTATGTGGCTTCATGATGGGATTCATTCATGTATACTCAAAGAGCAGGCTGATGTCATTGTGAGGCCTCTCTAAATTATTTTTGAACAGTCTTGGGTATCTGGGGTGTTCCCAGCTAACTGGAATCTGGCTAAGGTTGTCCCAATGTTCAAGAAGGGCAAGAAGGATGACCCTGGAAACTACAGGCCTATCAGTCTCACTTCAGTGCCTGGTAAAATCATGGAAAAGATTATTCTGGGAGTCCTGAAAAACACCTGAATGACACCGCAGCCATCGTCACAGCTGGCACAGCTTCATGAGAGGAAAGTCCTGCCTGTCCAACATGACTACCTTCTAGGACAGGGTAACCCACCTGGTTGATCAAGGGAAGCCAGTTGATGTAAACTTTTTCAGTTTCATAAAGCTTTCGATACTGTCTCTCTCAGGACCCTTCTGGAGAAAATGTCCAGCCCACAGCTGGATGAATACATCATGTGATGGGTGAGCAGCTGGCTCACAGGTCAGGCACAAAGGGTTAAAATTAATGGGGTGACATCAGACTGGTGACCTGTCACAGGCGAGGTTCCACAGGGCTCCATCCTTAGCCCTGCACTTTTCAACATCTTAATAAACAGCTTGGACACAAGACTTAAAGGCCCAAAGTAAGTTTGTTGGTGACACAAAATTGGGAGGAGCCATCCACTCCCTCAAAGGCAGAGGCCTTGCAGAGAGGAGTCTGGGTAATCACCAACCGTATGAAGTTTAAGAAAGACAAGTGCTGGATTCTGCACCTGGGACACGGAAACCTTGGATGTATGGACAGACTGTGGAATAGGACCACGAGAACAGTGCTCTGGAAAGGGACCTGGGGGTCATTGTCAAGGGCAATTGAATTTGAGTCAGCAGTGCCCCGGCAGCCAGCAGGGCCACCCATGTCCTGAGGGGCATCAGGTACAGCATTGCCAACTGGGCAAGAGAGGAGATTGTCCCTCTCTGCTCCTCACTGCTCCTTATGAGGGGCAGCCTCATCTCAAGTGCTGGGGGCAGTTTTGGCTGCCACAACATAAGAAAGATATTAAGCTCTTGAAGAGCGGCCAAAGGAGGGCAACTAAGATGATGAAGGGCCTTGAGGAGAAGGTGTGTGAGGAGCGACTGAGGTCATTTGGTTGGTTCAGCCTGGAGGAGACTGAGGGGAGACTGCACCACAGTCTGCAATTTCCTTGTGAGGGGAAAAGAAGGGGCAGGCACTGATCTCTTCTCTCTGGCGACCAGGGACAGGACCTGAGGGAATGGTCTGAAGTTGTGTCAGGGGAGGTATGGGTTAGGTACTATGAAAAGGTTCTTCACCCAGAGGGTGGTCTAGCACTGGAACAGGCTCCCCAGGGAAGTGGTCACAGCACCAGCCTGTGAGAGTTCAAGAAGTGTTTGGACAATACACTCATGCACATGGTGTGATTCTTGGGGTATCCTGTGTAGGGCCAGAAGGTGGACTTCCTGGTCCCTCGTGAGTCCCCCCAGCTCAGCATATTCTATAGTGATTGATATAGTGATTGACTTCTAAAAAGCCATATGATGAAGCAGAGCTTATAGTTAGAAAATTTAGAATCTGATTTCATTGTCTCCTTTACAAGTAATGTCCTATTAGTTCATTAAGTTCTCTGACACAGGCATAAAACTTACAGACACAGAAATATGCAGAAATGTTAGCAGCAATAAGACTGTTTAAATCACAACTCCTCACCTCTGGACTTTCAGCTCAGTCCTACTTTCTCTTGAGTTCTGGGTGTTTTATCTCTAAGTTCATCAATTAAAACTTAGTTAACATTGTGAATATATGAGTCACAGATGATTATGCTTACCAACCCATGCAAGAGTATGGCTAGAGTAAAGGCTACAGTATGATATTGATACTGACAGAGGTGGAGTTCACTGGTGTTCAGGAAGGACAAGACTCCAAGGCTCTCTCAAGGATAAAATTCTTAACACTTTTCTACATTTCTTACCCCAGAACTTGCCTGAAATCTATCTGTCATACTCTAGCAGCTCTAAACTGTTAATCTGAACCACACTACCCATTCAAAGCTTCATGCAATGAGACAACTTGGTACACTTCCAAGAATTGGATATTACCTTAGCATATTATGGACCAGCAACACAGCATAGAAAAGTGGGAGCTTAAAACACTGTCTCATGTATCTGGCTGCTGCAAATTCCCCAGCCAAAAACCACAGAACTGGTAGGATGCCAAATAAAATTTCCACAGAAGGTGGTAGTTACTATCAGCAAAGGATAGTAACTACCACCAGTTAAGAGTAAAGAGAACAATACTGCACAACCCCAGAAAAAGCATGCCTATTGCAATTAACAACATGATCCTCTCTTCATGGACCTGTCAAATGGAAGAAGGTTCAGATCACCATGAACAAGCCACATCATGTTGACCAGACTTTCTTTGTTCTTTGACTGCTAGGCCTGACAATAGTAATTATAACTCATCTACAAATATAGGAAGTAATTCTACTCAGAACAAAAGCACTAAGCACAAAATTTTAGGATTGTATAAATTTCCTGTTTACCTATTTTAGAACAACAAAAACATTCCAAGAGCAGACACATTTGATGCTTCATTTAGGAATGAAGTAGCATTTAGTTATGCATAGGTTAGCATCAGAGCTGGAAATGACTGAGAAAACAAGAACTCCACTTCTTAGCCAGAGATTTTAATGTGGTCTAAAGTATCACATAAAGTGGGAGCACCAGAGGATTGCACAAACATAGCTAAACATTGCAGCTATGCCTTTTGCAAACTGTGCAGCAATAGACTTAGAGGACCAAATAAGGATGGAGCTGAACCTTGACACCTGAATCTGATTTCTGGGCTCTAGCGAAATAGTGATGCCTTGAGATGAGCAAAAAGGCATAGGACAGACCACTTTCCAGTCAGGACTTCTCAGATTAATATGACAGAATTATTCTCAGCGAGAAAAGCAAGCTTCATTCTCTAGATCTACCCGCTGGTGTCTTTCAGAAGCACAATGTGTATTTTCAAGGAAGAAAAGTAAGGTTTATACATATCTTCTAGTTGTTGAAGAGAGATATACCACCACTTCTTTAAAACAATGAGCATCAAAGGACAGGAGTAATTACAGGTGCTTTTATAAATAAATATGGGACTGAAGTGAAAGTAAGCATTCTCCAGTGCCTGCAAGAATGATCAATCAAAAACCCCACTAGTTAGATCTTCAAAAGTCTCTAGAATTGAAGACCACAAAGAGAACTACTGTGACAGATATTACAACATGCTGTTACAACTAAGAATACGGAAAAAAGAAAATCCTAGATTCAGAATTTTTATATATATATGTATATATATATATATGTATATACACATACATATATGTATTTTGAGTTACAATTAAAAAAGAAGACAATACTTTTCATTTTCTCCTATTCTTATTAATAGTACAGAGAGTTGAAAACAAATATTAATTTACCTATTCCTCCACTCATATTTCTTCCAGTGCTAAATAAAACCAGCTATTCTGGAAGCAGATTAAGAATCCAACTAGTCAAGTAGCAGATGTTTCTCCTACTGTCTCTTTAGCTCTGCACAACTTAGAACTTCAGGATATGCTTCAGTGCTAACTAAATATCCAAACAGAGTCTGGATTTTCTATTCTAGGAGAATTATTCTAAGAGTTTATCTTTCTGTATTTAAAATATCCTCATGGCAATAAGTTTTGTAAATTAAGCATAACTTGTGTGCAGAAAAATCTGTCTCTTTGATGCTTAGTGATTTCATTTTTGATCTTTAGTTTCACATTACTCAGGTCATGAGATGAAGGAATAATAATTTTTCAACCTTCTCTAAGATATTCCTGCTTTAAATGACCTATTCTTCCTGACAGTTTTCTCTTTAACAGACTGAGGAAATCACTGGTCCTTTTATTATGGTAATCTTTGTTTCCCTTCTCAGTATGTATATACATACAGTATGTGAATACATGCTGAGAATATACATATGTGTGTGTTTGTATACAAAACAAAAACAAAAACAAAAAAAAGTCAAGGAAGGACCAGAACACAGCCTTTATGATGCCAACAAAGCAGAAGTTTACACAAAATGCAGTCCCTCTTCACAATTCATAAACATTACACTTTCAGACAATGCTGTGCCTCCAACCTAATCCTCTTGTGATCCTCAGTACTTTCACAATCTCTTCCCCAAGTATCAATAATCACTTTAAATTAAAACACTACATGCACAACAAAAAGTTCCCACCCCTTCATTCTGAGGGCACTCCTTTTGTTTTGATGTTTTATTCCACTGCAATTGATAGCAGGGGTTTTTTTCCATATAATTCTAAATAATTCAGTAGTCACAACAAGATTTATAACCTCACTGTTTCTTCTCCTTTCCAAATGGTTTATTAATGTAATCAATAACATAACACAGCATTACTGGAGGACTCCACATGCTGTCACTTTCTGTTGAGGAAACAATTTCATTCTAACTAGAGGATATATTTCCAATACAACACAAACCTGATGGACAGTTCTGGTAACAAGACAGAGTACCAGCAGATGACTCTATCTCAAAATTGCTCATAATGTACTTTTACTCTAGTCAATAAAAAAAAGACACTCAGAATTAACATACCCAGGTTTCCAGAGACCTGTGGGTGCAGAATTGCATTAAGCATAAGATATCTGTAACTAACACAGTACAACACACTTCAAGAAAATCATGGGCAAAGGACTAAGTTTTAAACAGCATACTTTCACTGAAAACAAAGGCAGGGGGAACAGGAGCAGATAAAAAATCTCACAGTGACCTATGTAACAGCTATTTCTAAAGCAAGTGCCAATGGGAACTGCAAAGATGTACTTTGACTACTACACATGAAGATGTCATCATCTTCAGACACAAGAAAAATCCTTTTTGTTTCCCCTGTGGTTCCATCTAATAGCTCAGAGATACCACCTGCTCTGACTTAGCAGACTGGTTTCCTTTATTGATCTCTTTCAGGTCATTCTCTACAGAAAATTTAATGAAGCGTTCCCTCTGGCTCTGTGTCCACCCAGACCACAACTAGCCTGGTCTAGCTACAGAATTCTCACAACAGAGACACCTGCCAAGGTGCTGCAAAATAAAAATTTCATTTTAGGTTCCTAAATATACATCCACTTATTTAAAGAACAAACAGGAATAGCAGTTCCCACACTGAGCAGATACTGTAGTTATCACTGAATTAAATACAACAGAAATTATAGCCACCTGTCTAGTGTTTCTCTTTAATAATGACATTTCATTATTCATTTGGCACAGTAATAGATTAATTATATCTTCAAGGATATTTCAAAATGCTTTAGCAAGTCCTTGAAAACATCACTGCAGTATTTCACGGACATTACATTTTGAAGCATCAATTGTGTTTCTGGGAAAAATAACTTTCAGTCACACTACTCAAAATACATAATTTTTTAAGGGCCAAGACCAACAAAAATTGAATCTCAGGTACTCTGTGCCTGAGGTGTTCTACTGGGTGAGAAAATCCTTGGGAGAGCAACAGCAGTCAGTTCAAAACATAGAACACTTTCAGTTGTGTCCAATCAACAGCTCTACAAACTCAAGTACTAGCATGGCTGTTTGAGAACAGCATTGCGACATTTCTCAGGTAACACTGCACCTTCCTGTGTCACTTCCAGGAGCTGCTCCAGAATATTTCTGTATTTTACTGCGTGCACCTCTGTCACGGTCAAAGGTGACAAGTCAAAGATTTGAGTGGTCAAGTGCCCAGCTTTGTCTTTCCCTTCTTCCTTCTCTTGTAAAAGGTCTTGTCTGGTTCCAGTTTTCTGGGTGTCAATTATTGTGAAGAGATTAAAGATACACATTTTCTCGCTTTCTTAAAATCAGCTTGGCTTTGCAAGGGATGGGTTTCTTCTCTTCCTTGGTGGGAAGGTATGCAAATGCAGGACCTGACTGTGAGAGGACAAGTGAGGTAGGGGTGGGAGTGAATTTACTGCCCTGTTATTCACAACATCAGCTCCTTTTCCCAAATTACAGCAGAAGAGCAAGGGCATCATTACTGATTCAGAAAGCTAAAAGGCTGCTTTATCATCAAATGGTCTTCTTGCCTCAAGCAAGTAATTTCCCTGCCCTATACGCTTATTTATACTCTCAGTTGCAGAACTGCACAATAAATATGAGCTCTGCCATAAGTGTTCTGAATCTTTGGGATTGGCAGTTCTGTCTTGAAGTAATCAAGTGCCTGTCTCACTTTAGTAAAAATACCATAAATGCTAAGCTAGCTGCAAATTCATATGCAGTATTGATAAAATCACTAGTCAATACAAAGATGTTTTCATGTGTTTTACATGTTACAGCTCTTGATAAAGATGTTTAGATTAAAAAATGCATTTATTTGAACCTACCACACCACCTCTTGATGGGCAACTGAGGCACAACAAGTGATTTCTTTGGGTTGAGGAAGGGTTCTTAAGAAGTAATTCCTTAAAGAATTTCAAGGTGCATGGACAAGTAAGATGATTTCAGGGATGTCATATGAGCCAGGTGAAAATGGCCAACTCTACAAAAGCACATGCAACAACCTACACAGTCTGCCTCCAGACAATTGTTATTTTCAGGATGCAGGAAGGGTTAAAGCTTTCAGAAAGGCTCAACAGAGCAAAATTAAGAGTTGACTGCATTCTTTACCCATAAATTTAAAACATTATGACATGGTTTTCTTTTTGAATGTTAGAAGTTGTGAGCCTGAGAAAATTCAGTACCAATTATCACAAAACCAAACACAGTTTGCCCTCCTTCTTCATAACCTGACATCTAAACTCTATATTCTAACTATATCTCATCACAAACACAGAAATTGAAATTAATATCTTTGCAGTCATGTTCAAGGTCCTCAGATTTCATTATTATTATTACTACTATTATTTTTACAGTGGAGTCAATGACCACTTAAAACAGACTGCCAAACCTAATCCTAGTATTAATCAATTTAAATCCATGATCATGGTTACAAAGTGGATGTCATAAAAATTTTTCTACTTACTAAGCATTATTGTTTTGGTACTAATTCACTGTTCTTGCTCTGCTAAAAGGCTGAATCACACTTGAACTTTTACTATATATACATATATATATATGCAACTTTTGAGATAATCAACAATTAAGCTGTTCATTTGCTGCAAAATATCATTTTTTGAAACTTCCATAGGTTGGTGAGCATTTAAGCAGAAATGAAACCATGAGGATGACAATATTTCTCTGAATGGTGTGATTTCAGTCATGCAGAAACTTCATCTATAAAAGGAAAGCACAGTTTACTGTAATACCGGTCTTTGATAAGTCAAATATATAATGAAAATTAGGAATTGAATTCATTAGTGATTTTGTTCTGCTCCAGCACCAGGTTTCATACTTTTGACCAAGCTTCTGGAAACTGGAAATATTGCCTGTCATAGAAATTTTTTTAAAAAATCATCTTTAGGTTTTAAAATCTAAAGCTCTAAGGAAAATAGAACAAAGGATCATGAGGACAAGACAGAGCACAGCATGTTTTGGGAAGAGTGTTTTTTGTTGTACTTTAAAAGATAGTTATACTGAACATATGTCAGGCACAATTAATAAGAGATTTGACTTCATCAGAAACAATGTTGGTGATAAAGAAAGACACAGCTGAATTCCACTACTTCAAGAGGTACTTAAACACCACCACAAATTACCTTCACTTCATACTAACAAAGAACTGGCCTGCATTAGTTAAGAAAAACATAGCGTGCTCAGAGAAGGAGTAAAGAATGCAACTGTAGATATTGACTACTTTCACTTGTTATCGACAATGCTGCACAGACCACACGAGGAAGCTGTTTGTGCAGCTCCGTGAAAGCTGTGATGCCTCGTAGTAGTTCAGCTTCCTGGTTCAGATGTCAGACACCCAGGCGTGCAGGTACAGTGCCGTGGGAGATCAAGGGCACTAACAGTGTCCCAGGGCCACTTCAGCTCGCTCTGCTTTCAAACAAGACTACTCACACAACCCGTGCTAGTACAAAAGTAAACATTTCAGTTTCTTTTATGAAAAGTAATCAGTTCCACTGGTTTGAACTGGGTCATCCAGACTGACTCATTTTTAGTCAAGTACCTTGCAAAGAAATATTACTGCATCATTTTAAAAGATAAGATAACTTTAGGACTGTTCCCACACATTAGGAAAATGTTGCCCCTTGAACAGCTGAAAAAGGTTGAAATTTCCTCAAATTAATTTTCTATCTTTACTTTATTTTATATATCCAAAGACTGATTACTTCTCATGCATTTTATTCCATAGACTGCTAAAATAGGAACAGTGTCAGTAATGTCAGTATTACTACTACTACTACGGAGAAAAAGTACTGTTCTTAAGGAAGACAAGATACAATACTTTCATTTTTAATGCAATTAGTTTCCTTTACATTTCTTTTTTAAAGAAAAGCATAAGAAAACCAAACAAAACCAAACCAAAGAAGAACTGTGCTGTAGCACTCAATAAAAGCAGGAATATTTTCACACACACAGCCATACTCTGTGCCACAAGTGCCATTAACCAGTAGCACGGCTCTCACTAACCCCATATACATGAGAACATTTCAACAGCACTACTGTTAAGCAGCAATGTCAGAATATTTCCTCAGGAGCTGAAAACATATCATATAGTCAGACATTCTCTCAAATGCTTGTTACACTTGGTACTCCTGTTTTAAAAACAAGCTTTCCAAACTGCCCAAGACACAATGGAACAGTATCATACTATAAGATACAGTAATGTTTTAGTTTAATGAAAAGAGCATATTATTTCTATTCATACTTCTTAATACACACTTCATTTTTAGCTCAGCTAATGCATGAGTCTTTTTTTCAGATCCTATAAAAATATGAACAAAAAAAACCCCTATTTTTTTCATACCATTAGTTTCTGCAAATTTCTGTATATCAGCCAGAGTTTTGAGTTCTTTCCTTGGGCAAGCTGATACACACAAGGCAATAGACTTAATCTTCTGATGTACTAGATCAATGTTGCATGGATCCAAGAAGAATACATACCTAGGAAAGGAAAAAAGGTAAATTACTTCTATTTTAATTAACAATTACACTGAACAAAATTTCAAACGATGCGATTCAGTCAAGACTGAGTGATTCAGTCTACCCAGAAACACAGGAAATTTGACACTATTATAACTGTTTGGATCAAAAGAATTTGTGTACTCAACATATGCGCAACAAAGGTATGGGTATTTATATACCTCTGGATCACACAGAAAGGATGTTTAACTCTTCCTGATTCAAGTCCATTCAAGTGATGCTACGCATAAAAATAGCAGTAGTCCTACCATGCCTCTTCACAGATGAGTCCAAACATTCACAAACCTAACTCCAACCTTAAACTTGACTTAAGAGATTTCCAAATTTTTTCCAAAAAGACCCAACAAACCAGATAAAGTCACTCTTAAGCTGCAAAAAGGAAAAGGTCCACAACTACATTAATGAATACACATAATACCAGTAATTAAGAACAGCTTTTTAGTTTAGATTGATTTTCCATGCCATGAATGAACAGATTACTTTAGTATTTACTTAGAAATAAAAATCCTTCAGATATTTCAAGTAGAATTATCTAATGTTTAAGTGCATTATTTTAAAGAGATTCTACTTACTAACTTTTCACAATGAGAGTCATTTAAAAATCCAATGCATGAAGTACGTATTATAGATTCTTAACTAACATCTCCTGGCTATGTATACTTTAAGACAAACACTAACCCTACAGAATTTCCACTGATGGTATAACAGAGATGCTTTTCTATTTGGTATAATAGAGATGCTTTTCTATTTGAAAGTTGAACAAGTCTTAAATCCCTACAATTCTGGTGATATACTATGCATTGAAATATTCTCTTCATATTACCTAATGTCATCATATGACAACACTAGATATCTGCCCTATAAAATGTCATTTCTATTTTTGCAGTCCTCATGATGGGAATTCATTCTGTAACCAGTAAAAATCCCTTCTGCTCCTAGAAAGCATTTAGGTCCTGCCTGAACACCTTCAGTCTCTATGCTAATTGCTGTCTACCGTTCTATTACCCAGTGTAAACGTACAAGAACGATTACTACGTAGTACAGTCTTCCTTGAAAGTCCCTCAAACCTCAAGTTGTCTAAATCAACTGTAACGTGGATTACTTGCATTCTAAAAAACATTCTTTTCTTTGTCAACATCTCAGTGAAATCATCCACCCCTACTTTTTTTTTACTTACTACACACTGTGCATCTTGGGACTTCACAGACAGACCACTGAAGTCTGAGGAACAAGTGTAAACATGAAAATTCTGTCCTGCAGTCACAGTAAAAGTAACTGCATGTAAGCAATAAGCCACTTTTTTTCCTTATTTCAAAGAAAATACTCCTGAGTTGATACCAAGACATATAATAGCTGTTTTAATTGAAGTTCCTTCAGTTCTTATCCCATACAACAAGGGTACATGGAAGGAGAGTATCTACTTCTTTGAGGGTATTTGGTCAAAGAAGCTACAAAGCAGAACCTACAGAGTCAAACCTGACTGATATGGCAAGGGAGGCTAGGATGTAAAACAAATGTGGTCAGTCTCACTAATTGGGAAGGATACGTGGATTGTGAAAATTATGATTTTTCATTAAGACTGTGTGGCTAAGGACCTTGCCAAATTGAGATGAGGAAAAGGAAGGAGACACTCAGACATAAAACTTGTACACTTAATGTTAATAAAAACAATAATCAGAAACAAACCCAGTCAATCACAGTAATTGATAGGCTATCAAGAAACTGCAGACAGGGACTTTGAGATTGATAGGGATGCAAGCTCCTAAGCGCAGAATGTAGGAGGGGTTAGTGGGACTCTGCCAGCAGCTGAGGGAATGTGCACGGGACAGAGTAGCAGACAGTGGTGTAAAAGGGAATGGTTACATTCAAGTTGATGTTGGTCAGTACATTATCTGACCTCAGCACCTGGTCACTGCAGTCTGTCTTGTCCTATTACTAAAGCTTTTAACCCTCTCTCTGCATAATTCTAGTCTCTACCCCATGTGCATGGACGCTGCAAGTGCTGCAGGGATTAAGTGCCAGCTACTGGGGGGACTGACACGAGTGTGAGGGATTTGGTGCCAGCAGCTAGAATCAGACCAGGGGTTTGGGTGCACAAGGACTATGGTGTCAGCTACCAAAGTGAGTGGGGTCTCAGCGAAAGTGGCAGGGAGGGGTCTTGGCAATGAGCTGCTGGGATGGGAACAATGTGTGTCCACAAAAAAAAAGCAGATACAGAGGTGATAGACTCAGCAGAGGTGGTCACAACTCTTGTGGTGCTGGCTGTTGACACGGCTGAACACCTGTACCTTGCCCAGAACAGATCTATGCAAATTATAGAATCATAGAAAGGACCATGGAGTCCAACTCCTGGTATAACTCACTAGCAAACTCCAAGCTGTATCAGATGGTGAGTAGGGAGCTCTGGGTGAGAAATACTGGGTGGGAAGAGGGTCTGTGGTGTTATTTGGGGGAAACTGTGGGTCTGGGGTGCCTGTGGAATGAGTGTGTGAGTGTCTGACAGTTAGCATCAAACTGGATCCACTGCTGAGTAGGGGGAACCCATGAGGTGGATAAGGGACAGAGGCGCTGTGCTGGTACTTGGAGAATCCACAAATGTATGTGAGCTTGTGAACCTGGAAAGTGTCACATGTGTGCCTTCACCAGTGACCTTCTGCCACTGTCAGCCCGTGAAGAGGAGGGGACATGGTTGGCTGTGCTTGTGAGTGCCACTGTTGAAGGCAGCACCTTGTCACTGCCAGTGTGATCTGTATAACCAGCTGTGTCAGTGTCCCATATGTTACTGTTCATCCACATCTGTCAGCCTAAGCAGAGACCCTGGGTTCTGGGAGCTGTAGGACTGGACTCCAGTTCTTGGACAGGACAGTCATCTGAATTTCCCTAAGGAAACCAAATTAGGAATGTTGCCATTAGCAAGCTAGAACTCAGCCGACTTCTACAGTGATTTCAATTCAAGGGTCAATCTATAATTTTAATGGCCAGAATATTTTGTAAAATAAACGCTACAATTCTAACTCAAACTTGGAAGTTTAGAAATACAGTGCAATTACACCGTCATATGCAGTTTTGACAGAAGTGTGGGCATAGCCTTAAACAGAGACATGTAATTCAAATACTGCATTGTATGGTACAGAGACAGTTCTGACAGCAGTAAGGGAGCTGCACAGAAAACTCCAGGCTATCAAATCTGTGGCTTCAATCTGCGGCCTAGGAAGACACAAGTAACATTATTTTTACTTTCTTGCAGCTAAAACAAGAACCAAAATCCTAGGCACAAGCATTACAGGAGAAAAGTTAAAATTTTTTGTTTATAAAGCTTACGTGTAGAAAATAAGGGATTTTACTGCAGAAAATTTCCTACTGTGTCAGCACAGAACAGGTTTTGTTTCTCTCTAGAAGAATGTCATTATATGCTTTGTGCTGTGATTTCAGTTATTTACAATCAGCAATAGAGTAATTTTCTAATAAGGAAATAACTTATATCAGCAATACGAAGATTGATGTAAACAAAGTAATCATATTGTTAGAGATGCTTCAACACTGCAAATGAAAATATGTTTGCTATTTGAAAATCAATATAGTAGACTTACAACATATGCACATTTATGCATCTTTATTAAGTTATCAGCCCTGCAGAGAAGGACTTGGACGTACTGGAGCATGAAAACTCGGACACAACATAGCAATGTACATTTGCAGCCCAGAAAGCCAACTGTATCCAGGGCTTCATAAAAAGAAACATGACTAGCAAGGCAAGTTTTACTCTGCCCTCAGGGGGGTCCCCCAGCTGCACCCAGCTCTGGGATGCCCAGTGCAGGAAAGACATGAATCCATTCCAACAAGTGCAGAGGAGACCCATGAAAATGATGAGAGGGCTGGAGCATATGAAGACGTGCTAAGAGAGTTGGGGCTGTTCAGCCTGGAGAAGAGAAGGCTGCAGACACCTTTTGGCAGCTTTCCAGTACTTACAGGGGGCTTCTGTAAAACGCAAAGTGACTTTTCATACAGGCAAATAGTGAAAGGACAAGGGGAAATGGCTTTAAACTAAAAGAAGGCAGATTTAGAATGATAGAATAATTTTCATTGAAAAAGACCCTTCACATCATCTGCTCTTAACTGTAAATGCAGCACTGCCAAGTCCACCACTAAACCACGTCCCTAAGCGCCAAATCTACACATCTTTTAAATATCTCCAGGAATGGTGACTCAACCACTTCCTTGGGCTTGATAACCTTTTTGGCAAAAAATAACTTGTCAAAATGTCCAATCTAAACCTCCCCTTGCACAGTGTGAGACCATTTCCTCTCATCCTGTCACTTGTTACCTGGGAGAAGAGATTGATTCCCCCATCCTTTCAGGTAGCTGTAGAGCAATAAGGTGAAACCAAGAGCTAGTAATCTGAACATTAATAACACTTAGAATAGACAAAGCTAGCATCTCAAATATTACCTAAAAATTAACAGCTAGAGTGTATAGCCCATAGGGCGTGGTATAGGAACTGTAATGACCATATTGCAACACGGAGTACAGAACCAAGTGAAACCCCCACAAAAATAAACCTAAGAGGGTATGAAGATGACCACATGGCAACCACTAGGTAACACAACAGCAAACCAATGAAAAGCAAGACCACTCCAGGCTCTAATAGTGCTGTTGGTCCAGGCTGTCATGTAAGGAATAGGAAATTCAGATTGCAAGGGAAGTAATTCCCCAGGTATTTCTTTGTTCAGGTTCTCTTTTTTCAAGGCACATAGATCAAGCTACCAGATATCAGAATTGATCTGTGCTATGTAACGGAGATGAGAGTCTAGTGTCAAAAATTTAACAGTAGGGCATATACGGTTTAATTCAACCAAATTCTCTGTGTATATGCTGCAAACCATTCCTGGGTTTTCCCATTACCTAAACTCCAAGCATTACCTGGGGTCAAAGGCATGTGTTCAGGTAGAATGCCATCCTGACTATTCTCCATGGCACCATATGTGCATCTCCTTGTACCTGAGTAGACAGCACAAACTGAATTCTGTCCAAAAAACAACATATTGGTGATCGAAAACCAGACTGAACTAGCATTTCAGGGACTTAGATTTGGCTGCTGTGGTCATAATTTATTTGCAAATAGAAGGCCATGTTTTTAACACCCTATAACTACCAGACCTTGTAAACCAAGGAGCTTACTTGAAGCAGATAGGTTTAATTAGAATTCACTGCCAGATCTAGAGTATAATCCTACGTCTGACTCTATAACACAGACTATTAAAGTGTGTTGTGGTTTCTCTGTAAAAACAAAAAGATGCCTGATCCACTCTTTGTTCATGAGACCAGGTTGTAAAATCCTCCTTCCCAACATTTCATCTCACTGGTTTCAGCATATCTGATGTACATAGAGCAAATCATACCCCTGTGAGAACTCTGCTCTTCACCCTTACCACCCAGATTTCCATATCCACACAGACCACATCAATTTGACTTCCACATGACAGTGCCTATGGGTTGCTGTCATATACAAGGAAGAAAATGTTACTTTTACAGATGATTTAGCTTTTCAGCCCTTGAACTAGGAAATGAAAATGGAATTACACTTCAAGCAAAATGAAATGGGAACAACTTCATGTTTCCAGGGCCCCATTTGTTGAGCTTAAAAGTCTTTTCTTTCTCTACACAAACTGAAATGTACAGGCAGGAAGAAGGGTTTATTTTTACAGTCTGTCTGCAAAGTGCTGCTATAAAAATAGCATTAAATACTCCCATGAACTCCACCTCAGACACTGTAGGAACTCCATCTGCTAGAGACAGATGCAAAGCAGACAGCTTTTTAAATTTGCTTGGCAATTTTTCAGAAGAAACTATGGGGTGTGAGAGGAGAAAGGATCACTCACTTATATAAGAACCAATCTCTTCCAAAACTGGATGCCCTGGACTATACCAGGAACTTCATGTTAACAGTTAAGAATAATCTGCCTTAGTGGAGGGTCTTCTCTTAACCAGATAGAGATGATTATAACTCATATGTGTGTATTTATTAATTTATTTAGATCATGCCTCAAGCCACGACATCTTTGTTAAAAAAGCATAATTCTTTTGAACCTCATTAAGACTTATTGAAAAACAACACGCTCTGTCAAATAACTGTGTTAAAAACAGTCTCTTTTTTTCTGCTGTCTTGTGAGGTTGCATTTACAAGAGGAATTTACTTAGTGGTAGATGTTTCCCCACATGATGGTCTGATTTATGTCACATGTAGAAGACAATCACAATATTAATTATTACATTTCCAGAAGGTGTCTGAATTTCTCTACCTTTACATGAACTCAGACACCATTTCTTTCTAAAGGTAAACATAAAATTATGATTTTAAAATTTGCACTTTTTATCAGAACACTAGAATCTCAATTTTGTACTGAATACATATGGGTCTAGAAAGTGCTAAAAAATTTATGTAAAAAAATAGGAAAATTATGCTGCATAAATTTTAACCCTTTCAACCTTCTTGAAAGATGGGATTAGATTAAGAAATTATTTTTCTGACAAAAGATATCTGTAAAAAGTTCCAGACATTTTACTTATCTCAAATATTTCTGGTAACCACCAATTAGCTATCTACATTAAATCTTAAATGAGCTATTTCAAAGTCTTTAAAATAGCAACTCAAAATACGCATATCTCAGGAAAGCACGCTTCCAAAATAACTTCTGAAAATAATCAATTTTCTGTTAGTCTGAAAGTGTGAAGCAAAAGGCTATCATACTCAGAAATTAATAACTTTTTAGCTCCTTGAAGTAATTGACGGTGAAAGAAACACTTTTTTTTGTCAGTTAATACCACTGTATTAAGAACAGTTTAAGTCACCCAAGTTGTACAGAAGCACTCTGAAAAATGACTGACAAGACAGATCTCAACAGAAATTCACAGGTTTTCAGCCTGTCAGTGCAAAATTCTTGCCACTGCTCCGGTACTACTACTGCAGTGCGATGTCTTCCTGTACAACAGATAGGAAGTACCTGAACTTTGAGTACGAGTTTTAACAGGACACTGCTTAATCAAAGCTGTGTGTGCCTCTAAAGTTTTGTGCATTTTCTCCACAGGTCACTGACATATATTCTGCCTACAGTTTAAATTTTACAGTATTATTCTAATGTGCCGGGTATATCTAATATTCCCTTACACCTCATGGCAGAAACTGAGCATACAACATCGAAAACAAAACAATTCTACATTGATATCAAAACCTGCTGCCAAATCTGAGAATACTTGTCACACCTAATACTCTAACAAACAAGACTCTTTAACAGCCTAGTACAATATCCTACATGAAATGGATACTGAGAAAAAGTAATTCCTCAATGTCTTAGCTGTATTCATACTGCATATCTGCCAATATATAGTCTAATGTTGTTGATTTTTACAAAAGACTGCTGTCCTCTGAGTGAGAAAAGTGTCAAAGGACAAGTAGGAATGAGTTAGCATATGCCTTTTCCCACTTTATTTAAAACCACTCTCAAAGAAAGGTTTTCCCTTTCCTGGTTTACAGAATGCAAAAATTGTATCACATACTTACTTCTTGTGTGTGAGGTCCAGACCACTGTTGACTATTCCCTCCACCTTGACATTTTTCTGTCCACATATATTTCCATAGCTGTCATATCCCGAAAGCAGTCTTGCAGCTGCTCCTGTAGCTATTGAAAAGCCACAGATAAAACCCTGGAGGAATAAAAACACCTCACAGTTTAGCAATACTCTGTTTGACAGCTGGGAAAAGTCAGTTTTATTAATTTATTTCTAAGCAGAGGTTGTCTAAAAATTCTTTCAGACTGGAAAAGGAAAGACAATGATTATTACAAAGAACTGTTGTGCAATAATAAAACTCAATGCAAGCTAAAAGAGGATTCAGACATCTAACACTGGATATTATACCAGCACAGTTAAGACTCCTGTATGTGGTTTTTTTGAAAGTTATATTGTCAGCAAGTGAGCATGAAGCAGAAGGGAGAAGTCAGCAAGTGGGCAAGGGCAGGCAGTGAAGGAGAGCCACAAGCAGAGATGGAGCTGTCAAGGATTGCTATGCATCTTAGAGAATTCCCCACAATCCAGATTTTCTTGCTTTTAGATTTTTTTTCTTTCTTTTAAATTAAGTACTTTCAAAGATGAGCTAGAATGAAGAGGCCTATCTAACACGAGTTTCTTTTAAGGAAATCCTCTTAAAGCAAGTGACCAGGTCAAGGCCACTATGGTTTCAGATGCTGGTTTTTAATGCAGGAAAGAAACAGATGCAAAGCAAGATGGTTCGGACCATGTAATATGGAAAATACCCTAAGTGGGCAGGTCTTGCTGTGAACTTTCAGAGATATTTCACAAGCAAAACCAAGATTAAGGCAGTGATTGTGGAAACAAGAGACTGGCCCAAAAGCTTCATTAGCAAACCACTGACAGGGAGAAATGAACTATCAGCTCACTCCACTACCACTAAGGAACTGTTTTTACATGTGAGACAGGCTAAGATTTGAGAAGTGGAAGCGGAATAAACAGCTGAGACAAATGTATGGAGCAACAGATGGCAGTGGCAAGATCAGATGAAATGATGACAACAGGTAATGACGTTGGCATGGAACAGTGAAAATGTGGGTGGTTCACCCTGCAAGGGAAGTCTCCTAGAAGAGTAACTATGTGACCCAGTCTCTACAGATTGCTCTGTATATTACATTGCTTAGACAGGAAAATTTGGGACACTCATACACAAAAAACTCATTTATAATTGGGGGAACAGGTGAGTATAACCGAATAATCAGGGAACATCAACAAAACCAGAAAAAAACCAAACGCAAAAGAGCTACTTGTTTCAGGAAGTGCTGTGCTTTTTGCACTTTTAAGATGCTCACACTACAGTGACACTGTAATTCATATGATTTTAAATAATCATCATAATTTTTGCATTTGAAGCCCAACCATTGAAAAACACCCCAGGGAAAGTAGAAGAAATTTTTCAGTGGAATCTTTCTAAACACCAGAGACCGAGGGAGAGCAGAAAAGAAAGCTGAGAGCACATAAGTCCCTCTAATGACAACTGCTTTAAACACAGCAGTAAAACACAGCAACGGACATTCTCTGTTTAAGAGCAGCAAACATAGGTCCATGAAACGAAACAAGATGGAAAGACGTGTACTTCTAGTTGTCACTAATCTGCAGCTTTTGGAGGCTTGGTCTTTTAATAAAAAGTGTAGAGTGTTGTGAGGCTGACTTGACAAAGGTGATGGTTTCATCACAGAGGATAGAACTGTTAAAACTTGAAAGAAATATTTTATCATTAGTAATATGGTTGTTAACAATAGCTGCTTCTACTAAGTATCCAATAAAAACAAATAAATAAATTAACAAATAAAGAAAATCCCAGTTAATTCTTTGATAGTCAGAATCTTTGTTTCTCACAAAAAGTTTACTGTGATTCACGTAGTTGTTTACCAGAGTCCCAGCTATCATTTCAGGGACATGCAGCGTCCCACAAGGAACATGAGTAAAGAGATAACTCACCATGCTGAAAAATCACTTACCACTGAAACTGCAGTTTCAGGGGAAGAGAAGTTGGAGCACGAACTGGCACCAACAATAAATTATGGATGCCTACCAAAGGCCTTTGATATATACATACTACCCATTTCTGTTCTACAGCTGATGGTTCCCATGCAAATATATCCTGATCTTTACCAGTGATTAAGTTCCTGACAGGTTTTAAAATTCCTTTCTTATAAATGCAAACTCTTCAACTATACAACATTTACAAAATCCTCTGAGTTTTACTCACCATTCCTATGCAGAAGAGGATGAATAAGAGCAGCCATGGTACATCTGTGCAGCTGTGGTCTTCCAGAGGCTTCCACTCTCGCTTGGAACTCTTGTGTGAGAAGAAAGAGATGAGGTTAACAACACTTTAATTGTCTGCTCACGATAGAAGAAGAAAGAAAATTATTCTACAGGGCATTTACCTACAGCAGGAGCCATCTTTAAGTGCCAAGATAGTTGAAGAAGCTTGATTGAAAGACTTAAAGAGTAAGGCTCATGTAAGACTCCAAGAAAAGTACCTCCCCAGGAGCTAGATCACCAAGTAGTTATTTACTCAGAAAATAGTTAATTTATCCAGACATGTACAAATATTTATCCATGAAACAGGTTATTTTTGCTTGTCTTTTTATTAACAGAACACAGAAATTAATGGCATGAAATTGACAATATCTCCTATTGCAGTCTTCCACAGCTACCTTTCAGTAATCTGATTTCCAGGAAGGATAAAGGATTAAACTTTTCAAAAACCCCTGTTTTCAAACACTGTTGGCAGGTTGAACAAGAACTATGCATGTAGAAATGAGGCAATAAATTGCTGGTTAAGGAACAGTTTTCTACCTGCCGTAAGGCAGCTGAGCTTAACATTTCAGTGAAGAAATCCTTCATCTGTATTGCTATGGTGCCAGAAAGGAAAGTTGTATAATTAAAGGTTGAAATACTCAATGATGGAGGTAGTTGTAAGCAATTCAGATAGTTTGCTGCTCATCAGGTAAAAGGTCTCAAGTATGTATACATTCCTAAGATAATTAAAGTCTTATAAACAGTAATCTAGGCAAAAAGGTGACAGGAAAAGAATAAGCACTAGCTATAATACAAAGCTAACAACCAGATCAGAATTTGTCATAACGAAAATATCAATTACAGCTACTTTTAAAAACACACAGTTACACAGACAAGTTTTTTCAACAGGCTCCCAAATACTGCATCTTCAGATATATTGACTGAGACCCAAAAGCTGCAGTGTTTTAACCCCTGAGGAAGAAAAGACTGATATAAGGAGACTACATACACAACTGTTCTCTCCAGAGACAGAGCAAAGGGGATAATGTATTCAAATTTTGAATTTATTTTTTTCTCTGAAGACTCTTCAAGATTTTGCTGACAAGGTAGCAAATGTCAGTACTGAATTAAAACAGAATGGTTGGATGAAATGTCAACAGCATTTATCCCCAGTACATATTTTTCACATTTTTAATTTTAAAAAAAGCAATAGCATGTAACTTACATGATAGTAGCAAGGTGATTTTTTTGTTATTCATGACTTTGGCTTTTGTTAATTCACAAGCACGAAGCAACCTTTTCAAATACTACCATTAGAAAGCTAAAAACTGAGTAAACAAATGAAATCCTGCATGCATCACACTTCAAAAAATGCAGTTTTCTAAGTAGTCTGACTTTGCATTGGGGAATTCCATGCTAATTTTGCAATCTTTTACTAAGGAAGTTCCACTTACAGATGTGATAAATATAGTTTTACAGGTATGATAAATACTGTTTTAATTCAAACTCCGAATTCACTGTAGGTTGTGAACAGTCAAACTTCTTCAGATTCTATTCAATAATCAGTAGCGAGAGGTGCTAAAAGGTCACATTATGCACTCTACAACCCACATTCAACAAAACTGAATCTTCTGATCCTGGCAGTTCACACTTAAAACTAACACATTCTTCGAACTTAACATTTACAACAAGATTGTGACATTTATGTTGTTATAATTAGCATAATCGTAATTGCATAAAATATGTAAGGCTTTGTGCTTCCTATCCCTAAATTCACTCCAAGAACTCTAGATTCTTTAGAAATTTACTTTTATTTACAAACAGCAGCAATAAATTTCAGCTACAGCTGCTGTCTTAAGAGCAAACTGCCCTTGGCAAAAGAGGGAGCAGCAAAATGCACTGCAGAGTGTGCTTTGTTTGTTTTGTTGGGGTTTTTTTATCCTCTCTCTACCATCTGCATACAAAATCTTTTAATAGGATTTTTAAAAGCCTCTAGAATAGCTCTGGCAAGGACTTCAGTTGTCTGACTAGTCACAGTTACCATAAGTAACAGTTACCATAAGTAATCCATTTTACTTACTAAGTGGACTGCAACTTATATGTCAAAAAGAAACTTGAAATGCCATAATGTAGGACATAGTCAGAAGGTTACACAGATAAATTAATTCTCCGTCTATAGTTCTTAGTCTGCTAAAAAAAAAAAAAAACTTAAAAAAAAACATTAACAAAACAAAATTTTAAAAAAAGCAGGAAGGTGTTCTAAACAAGAAGACTCCTTGGAGGAAACTCAACAGGTACTAGATACTTACTAACTTCCAATTTAACCACTGAGCATGGTAACAAGGTAGGAAATTATATACATTTAAAACAACACCCCTCTTCTGTAGCCTGTCAAATCTTTCTTGTCCTCAGACCTCACTAAAACCCAAGCTAGCTACCATTATCTCTCTACTATTTTCTTCCCAGTTGCTTCCTTGTAATCTGGATTCCCAATGAATCTTCTTCCATAGCTTCACAGTCCTTTATCCTTGTCTTTGATGTTGGTGTCTGTGTCTCTCTAGTGACTGCTCCCTGTCTACTCTATACCCTTAGGCATTTACTCAGACTGTGATTTTCATGCTTTGGCAACATAAATTGTTAATCCACAGTCAACATAAGGTCTAACAAATGTTGTTTGTCCTGCAATCTGTAAACTACGCTTTGTCTCCATTGTGACTGAAACATCATAACATTTTAGAAGACATGCTTTGCCTGAAATCCTAAATCAGCACTTCTACTCATTTTTCTTCCAGATAGATTAGGAGCCTGCAGCATTTGCTTATGCAAGAAAGCTAGAGAAAAAAAAATTTTTTTGGAAATTATTTGATTCATTTCAAGTTTTCTCTTAAACTAGAGCTTTTGTAATTTACACTATGCTCTCGAAGGATATTCTTGCCATTAACAAAGCATGTACTGCCATAAAAAGACAGAGAATCTGGAGCACTATCAGTCAGAAGTGGAAGGCTGGAAAATGAGCCTTTCTCTCCAAGACAAACTTGCAGGTTGGGAACACTTCCTGCTCAGAAGAGTTTTACTGTGCTGATTTTATGAATTATTTACACAAGAACCCAAATGAGTGTGTTCAGAAGTTTACATCTGTCCATTTTGCACAAGACTTAGCAAACTCAAAACCAAGTCAAAACTCTTGGGTGCAGCAGTTTTACAGTCATGTTTTAGTACTACACACCTAGAAAATTGGATGTCTACAGTTAAGCCTTCTCCTGCAGAAGAGGAAGTGAGAAGAATGTCAGGACATTAACTACTGGTTTTTCCTAGTTGAATTCAGAGCTACACATTGACAAGACTGAAAGTACTTTCATGAAAATACAAAATAAAAAGAGGTTATTTTCTTGATATTCATTGCATCCAATCACTCCAAAACAAAAAGAGAAATCCCTCTTCCAGATTTCTTTCTTGCTGCCACTTCCAAAATATACATTTGCAGCACCAAAGAGTAGGTCTCCTCTGCATACTGCAATATACTTCTGTACAGGAATAGCCAGACTCAGCATAGCCAAAACAAGTGGTTACCACTTTCACTGTTAACTGTAATAGCAGTACTGGATGCTGCCATACAAGCAGTCACATGCCATAACCAGAGTGAAACATATATAAAAAAAAAAAAAAAAAAGAAAAAACACAGCATTTCAATAGGAGACTACAGATGCAGGGAGCTACAGAGAATTTACTTTGAACACAAGCTGTCTCATGCAATGTAAAATCTGGAAGGGATGAGACTGAAGCAAGAAGCCTATTAAAGAACATCTGCAGCACCACATATACAGATAATCAAGCTGTGGGCAAGTAGCAAAGATGTGAATAAGATAAGGATAAAGATGGAATCTGCCATCAACTGATGACGTTGCAACACCATGATGGTACAGGCAGCAGAAAGAAAAAGTCTTGTCGTGGTCAGATCACACGTTTCAAGAAGAAGACAATTAAGGTACTAGTGAAGCAGGTGGGCTGAATTAAGGCCAACCCAATGAATAACCTGCATGAGTTACAACCACTGGATCAAAAGGAGTTGCAGGTCAGAGTCTAAAGGTTAGACTCTAGGCTCCACTTTGGCTAATGAGTATAAGTTAGCGGCTGGAAAGTATAGGATTATTCCAACTTGCATATTAACACAAAGGTTCTAAGAATAAAGTCACAACTTCATTCAGATAGTTAAGGACTCTGATGTTAAGATAATTTGTTACAAAACCCTGTCCCAGGAATCATATTAACGTAACTACATCTCCTTTAAATTCTCCATTGTTTTATCACCTTGATGTAACATCTTGACTCAGAATACATACAACTGGAGTTCAATACGGAAGAGTAAATAGACATAACTGCTCTTTGTTTATTTAAATTAGAATTCAGAAATTATTGTGTAGCTAACTATCTTCATAGAAGACAAACAGTCACAGAGTGCACATAGCATTAATAAATGGCCTTTAGAGGCAAAAAAGGACTCTCACCCTGATTGGCATCTTTTGTGGAAAATGCCAGAGTCCTGCAACATCCATCTTTCCTAGAAGGCAGACTGGATTTGATAAAGTACCAGAGATTCAACTGATCATATAAATAGCATTTGATTTATTCTGTTAGCACTGTGAGTATAGAATACAGAAATTTTATACCTATAATGTAAGTTCAATCCTTCAAAATTGGAGAGTCCATTTGCAATACTGTGCTTACCACCAAATGACATGTAAGGGGCACGGCTCCTTGGGAAATGGGCAAGCCAGGTTAAAAAGGTGATGACCAAGAAGTCACCCAGTTCAGAAGCTGTCCTGCAAGCCAGGTTTAACCCTGCACCTTCAAATGCTATTGAAACATACCGACACAGAAGAAAAAGACACTACTTGAAACATTTATCCGTGTTTCATAATGGCCATTTAAGGAGACAGTATTTTATTCATTTTGCATCTTTACAAGCTATAGAACAGCACTAATCACATGTGGACCTTTACTGTGAATCATTCCACCTACAAACAAGATGAGCCACAATTTACTAGTTTACCAAACTGTTTCCAATGCAAGAGAGTAATTCTCCAGGTTTAA
Organism: Callaeas wilsoni; assembly: GCA_013398955.1. NCBI lineage: Eukaryota > Metazoa > Chordata > Aves > Passeriformes > Callaeidae > Callaeas > Callaeas wilsoni. The sequence goes on along the minus strand of VWPU01003308.1, from coordinate 10,696 downwards.
CAGATACGGCATTTTTTTGTCCAAGACATGGCAGACTTTTCCTCACTATGCAGCTGTTTAAAAGAAGAACTAGCAGCAGCTGCATATTATCCTAATGAATTATCCTTCTTCCACCTCTGAACAGACCTCGATCCTAGAGCCTAAAGAGAAAGAGACTATGACACCTGACCCCAAGTGTACACACTCAATTTCCCACACAAGTACACTTCTGAGAACAAAAGTAACAAGTCAAGTAAACTAGCTCTCTCTATAGAAGAGAGTTTTCATGTGGTGAATCCACTGTTTAAGTGTGCGGAACAAAGTGTTGAAGGATGAAACCTATTTTTAACTCATGACATTACCAACCATGTCACATTTTTATAGAAAACCCTTAGCTTACTCCACCAAGAAGTCTAAGAATGCTGTACACAGCTGACTTAGTTAAAATGTTCACCACTACCTACAGACTTCCTGTGCATGACCTACAGATGTTCAGACAAAGCACTAAACAGCAGCTTGCATTACTCTTTCATGAGTTCAGACAATCTTTCAGGTTCACAATAAAACTTGTTTATTATACAGCATATTATTGGTACACCTCCATTACTAGAGCAGGAACAGGCACCAGCAAGTGAAAACTTTTACTCTACTAAATTATACCAGTTCCCTGGAAGAGTGAACTACATTGTATCAATTAAAATACCTCCATAAACACACTAAAATAATTGTTAGTGTAGACTTGGCCTGAATCTACCTCTGGGGAAGAACAGTATTGCTCCAACGACAAAGAGGTTGCTAACGGTTGCATTCTCACAGGAGGCAGAGGCCTGAGTTGCCCCAGACTTACACAACTGAAGCAATGTCTCCCACTTACAGGGACAAAAGAGCTTGTCACTGTAACACTACTGCAGTATGCCTAGCCATCTCTAGAAAGCCAAAACACTTTGGGGCAATTACAAAAGGGACTGCATAATAGGACACGTAACTCACAGTGGAGTCCAGTGTCCATTTTTGTGGAACTTTTGCTTCAATCTCATTACAAAACAGTGTATTTTTCAATTTACTGCAAAGCAGGTACTAGTCACACTTTGGACTTAGAGCCATATACCAGGATTTTACATACAGGCACCTACATCCTTATTTTCCTAACAACGTCACATTTCACCACTTGTTCTCCAATGCCTTGTCCACTGAAAAGATGCACCTGCCTGTTATAAGTATGAAAGTCCAAAATAATGCTAGGAAAAGTCTTCTGATGGTGTAATACTGCTTTTTCCACTGAAAGGTAATGAATTCATACTTTGCTTCTCTTCAGAGATTAAGAATACTGCCAATTCAGTATGTCCACATCTTCTATTTCTCTAATGTTCTCTGACTCCACTAAGAGTATTTATAAGTTTTTAACATAACATAAACTAAATTGAGATCACATAAGGTATCACTTACAGTATTACTAATGGTGTAATATAAGGATATTTACCCTGAAAACTCATACATGGGGACTTCACTCTTGAATGTAGCATGTGTTGTGTTGTAGATCATCTTCCATTCATCTTTACAGTCAACTCATATTAAACATTGCTTCAAAACTCCTTGATTACATACCTCCACCTCAATCAACAACTTAAATATTTATCTTGAAACATAACACAGCTGATTAAGTAAAGAGCTGACATGATCAGCACACCTGCTGCAGTTTTGAAGTTTAGAGATCAGACCATCTGCAGACAAAAGCCCTTTTTAAGTCTCAAAGTATTTGGTTATTGTTTCTTTTCTTCATTATACGTTATTAAGTATTTATTTCAAATGAGCAAGAAAGGATACTATAAGAATATCACAGTAATATTTTTCAGGGGCTTAAAATATCCATTTCAATGCAATTTTGGTACTTCCATGGTTCTTAATTATTAATTAAAAAATCAGTCATGGAAACAAAACCAAAACAGCAACAATAATAAAAACTCAAAGCAACAAAAACAAAACAAACCATAAAAAACCTCCAAAAACCTACAACCTCCCCAAACCACAAAACCAAAAAATCAAAACATTTCTTCACTTCTGAACACATTTTGCACGTACCAAGTTACTGTACTACATTTGAATTTTCTACTTGTTCATCAACCTGTTTCACAGAATTTCAAATGTTATTACCTCTACAGACTGCAAATACTAAATTACAAAATATTTTCTAACTTTGGACTTGTAAAACATACTATTAAAAACACACTTTACTTTCAAATGTTAGCTTTATCACAGGACATTGAGACACACCCAAAAAACCCACCAGGAATCTCAGGTCAGAACTCCCCAGTTACTGGTCTCCACATGAGATATGGAGGACATTCCATAGAAAATGCTGCCCCTGCTCTTTGCATTGTCTTCATGTAAATTCAAGACCAGAAGCATCACAGCTTACTAGGAGCTCATGGCCTGCACAGCACTGATGTGAGAAATGAGTGTTGCCACTCAGAGCCGTTTGATACACACTCCTTCAAAATTCATCTTATATTCAAATGTGTTTGCCAAGTGAAAATCATAGCTGCTTAAATACAAACTCCTGACTTACAGGTTCAAAATTCTGGCATAACAAGAAAGAAAAACACTCAGGACTACAATAAGAGGGCAGCACTTGACACTGAAAGTATATTAGATTAACAGAACTAATACTAGGAAAGCTCTATGTGATTTATGCAAGAAAAAGTAGGAGGAGAATGGAAAAGGAAATAATATGTCAAGCCCTTAGCTTATTACATAAGCATACTTCCTTATAACTAGGCAATAATTTTGCAGTTTTCAACTGCAAACTATCGGAAGTCTGACAAAGCATTTGCAGGACATGGTTATCGTGACCTTGAACAAAGTACTTAAATGGGTTTCCTGTTTTGTTTCTGTAGATCTGTATACAACATTCAGAGGTCTCTTCCTCAGTCAAATAATATATCTGGAGAGCAGGAAGAATGGTTTCAATTTAAAACCAAAGCAAAACAAAACAGGCCAGTGCTCATTTCTGCTGTAGACAGCTGCTTAATTACATTAATTAAGAGCAGGCACAATATGTATTATCAGGTAGAAGTCACCATGTTCTGCTCATCACGCTTTCCACCATAGTATAGCAACATTACTGATAAAAATAGCGGCTGCTAGAAACTAGCATGTAAAAATGCAGTACGGAATCAGCTTTCCAATATACAGCAATCATCTCCTATTCTTATAGTGCATTGCATACTGGGTGTTGAAATCATATTAAAGCAGAGAAAACTAAATCTTTGGACTGTAAAGCTGAACTTCAAAACGAAGCTGACACTTCTCTCTTCTTAAATATATATAGAGATGCTCTCGAGGCTGTTGTCATACAATTATACACTTTCATTCCACATTAGAAAATTGCTTACCTAGAAGATTTAAAAGAAGGAAAAAAAAAAAAGATATAGATATATATATATATAGGGGGCCTAACAAAAGCAGGCCAATCAATGCAATGACTTTTATTTACTGCCTAAGTCTGGGAAAGCCCAAAGTGGTTGAAAGACCTAAAACAACCCTATTAGATATTCACCAACCAAAACTCTTTCTCTAAAAATTATAACAAAGTTCTCAGTACAGTTTAATAAAACGAAGTTAAAAATTAGCCACCAGTTTAGTTAACAGAAATACAGCAGAAGTAACCTGACAACACTGCATAACCATTTTTTAGAAGGTAAGCATAAAATTTACACAATTTTCCAAAAGCTGCTTCAAAGGGGGAAGATACAAATATAAAATATCAAAGACACAGTTTCTGTTAAATTGGTTTGTAAGTTCTACTTTTTACAAAAGAAATCACTGAGCTAAGTTCATAGGAACAAAAATTATAGTCAGCCCAAATACGGAAAAGGCATGCACAGTTACTGCCAAAACTTCCCTTCCCTAGAGGAAGCAGCATAAAAACGGTTGACAACTTCACTACTTAACAAACACTGTCACTTCTTCATAATGACAAATAAAATCAGTTGGGCGATACTGAACATACTCTCACAATTACTAACCTAGAACTCTGATGGCTGACAGCAGTGTTGATGCCAAATAGATTAAAGTAACATAAGGTTTGGATCTAGCATTCGCTATTAACAATGCAAGATAATCAGTCTTCTCCAAAACTGTTCTCACTTTATCAAAAAGAATTTTGTAAGAATGCTATCTCCCATGCCTGTTCCCAGTACAAACTACCACTTTCTGAAGCTCTTAAAATGTTGATGTTTGAATTACCTGACAAAGTAAAGGAAAAAACTCGCTACTTACAACTTTTAAGAAGTGATACAGCGAAAGGGTAGTCTGAACCTCAGATCAGCTAGTCCTCAGTAGGAAAAACTCAATGAATTTTATAGAGTACTCACAAGTATCTATGTAGTTGAAATATTTCTATGTTAAGATCAAAGGGAATTATTTGCACAGGTTGTGCAGTGTCTTGCGATAGCATTTATAAAAGGACATCTCATGCTTCACAGGAAACTAACAGAGCTTACAGATCAGAAATACAGAAGCAACTCCAGGAGATGCCTTATCATTAGCATGTTCTTGGATCCTGCTTGTACACTTCATCCTGATCCTGCTTGTACACTTCATCCTTCATACTGTATCTGCTTACTAGAGGCTAGAACAGCAAAGCCTCATCTACTGTCAATGTATTGATAGCAAAATCAAGCTTCCAATCTCCTGGAAGGAGAATTCACAACTCATTCTGTTTCTCTTTATCAACACCACTGGCTGTCTGGTTTTCTTCCACAATGGTACCCATGCCCACAATGAAACAGGCGTGTTTTGATGCTCCTTCAACTCACTTAACTGTGAGAACCTCTGACAACTGTAGATACATGGCTGAGGTACAATCAGTAATTTGTATTGCCCATAATGGTCAGAACAGACATTCCATCAGAACCACTCATTTTTTCAAAAAATTAGGAACTCCAGATTTATTCAATGTTGTTTTGATAGCAGATGCTCAAGGGAAAGTTAAGGGATGATCTGTCTTCATCTCCTCTTATAACGGGAAGTTCTTACAGTCTTTCAAAAACCAAAGCCACCACTAAAACCACCAAGAATAACATGTGCTTTGTTTTTCCCAGTCATGCCTCCAGTTTCCAGCAATATTTCAAGCTTCTCTCACACATATTGTAGATTAAGTAACTAATGTAAAAAGCTGTAAGATTATTTTAAACACACACCATATTTCCAAATTGCAACATGAACACTAAGACTTCAATAAATTACCTTGTTTCCTATAACATGTTGCCAAAGCAAACACCTTTTAACTACAATCAGCTACTTCCACGGCAGAACAGCAGGAAGGGAGAAATGATTATGAGTTATAACTGTTCCATGAGAAAGCAGTTTAAGGTCTGTCTCTCCCCCCATCTCATACCCTTTCACTATCTATGAATTTCTATCCCCTCAGACATAACAATGTAAATGTCACAGAACTGTGCTATAAACTAGATCAGTGAAGCAATTTGAGTTATACTGTAAAATAAGTTTTCTTGCTTAAAACTAAACAAAGAAAAAACCTCTATAGATTAGTTCAAACAGATTTACAGCACAGCCTAACTGTTGTGGCAACACAGGAGTGATGAACTCCGGCAGTTACTTTCTGAAAATCCAGTTTTACAATGGATTGATGCTGTGACATAGAAGAAAATATCACTGATAAAGGAGAAGAATGAAAAGCAAGGGAAGAGAATACCAGCACTCAATTCCATTTTTCTTCCTCAGTAAAATGGAAGATTTGAAAGAAATGCTATTATTCTAACAACTCAGAACTTCTGCACCATTTGCTCAAAAGATCTCTACATTTAGGTAGAGAAGACCATTTCCAGAACAGCACAAACATAAAAAAAACCCCCCCACAAAGCCAAACTAGAGTTACCTCCATCAAAAGTAAGAAGAAACTTAAGCTTTGTTGCACAGCAGATCCATGACAATAGAGATGCATCCAGACAGAACCACCCATCTTGAAAAAACATCCAACTCATGATAAAGATATGGTCAAGAGAGGACAGTGGGCTGAAACAACGTGATGGTACTGACAACTAACAGCAATACCAAACAGGAGATAGAAATCCCACCTCAGTATTTGTCCCTTCCTTTACGGGTTTTCATCTCATATAGGATAGCACACTTTGGCTAAACTACAATTCAAAGAAATGTCAGGAAGATCTGCTCATGATAACTAACAATGAGCTAACAAGACTGCTTTAAGACAACCGCTAAAATGTAGCCGACATTGCATAAGCTTTTCTCCACAAGCTCAAGGTTCAAGATGGTGATAGTAAAGAGACAGCAAGCACAAAAAAAAACCAGCTTAGTGGTCCTAGTAAGTACAGAATTGCACAAGCCCCTAAAGAAAAAAAGAAGATGACACCCTTGTAACACCAAAAAGAAACAATAGGTAACACTGAAAAGGAACAAGAAGTAAACAAGAATTCTAGTTGTGATGATAAAGAAGTAGTGGATATCACAGAAGATGCTACACCAGGGGAAGTGAAAGAACTTTGTGTGAACACGGAAAATCAAAACAAAAATAAGAAAGAAACTAGAAAAGAAATACTCCAGTTCTAATCGCCTCAGCAGGCAAAACAGTAGTGGAACAACAGAAAGAATTAGCTCATCTGGAAGAAACTCTGGTATGGTTCCATAAAGTTTAATTTAACATGACTCTTAACAGATAAAGCTGAAAAATTTGGTGAAATAGGAAGTTAACGAAAGGGGGGAAAAGGCTGGAAGTATAACCACAGACAGAAGCAGTGGCAAATAAACAATAATCAGAAAGCAGAAGGCTGTGAATAATTGCAAAAGGTCAGTACTGTCCCTGATCATTCACTTAAGAGTTGGATTCAATGATCAAGGATCCTTGTGGGCTCCTTCCAACTCAGAAAATTCTGTGGCACTACAGACATCCCAGGGAGAATAAGACACCATACGGTAGAGGATTACATATACTATCAAAAGCAACAGAGACCAAGGAGGGTAATAAAGGAGTGGAATCCTTGCAACCGGGGCACAAGAAGCCTGTTAGAGATATTAATTGAAGACAATTTCAGCACAACACAGAATCTGGACTGGAATTCATTTGGTATGAAGAAAGAGGAAAGAATGTGTGAAAATGAACATACATTCCTCTGTTCAGGAATTTCAAAAAGAAGAGAAACAGACTAGAGTGCTGTTATTTTTAACGATGGAGAATAGCAACTCAGAATAAAATTAGGAAGGGAATAAGATGGCAGCAGGAGGTAAAAACCTGAAATTTGAAATTAATACAGAAAAACTGGATGAATGGGGTTTTGGGTAGTTAAAAAAGGCAGAAAAAACAGAAAACAAACACAAGAATACATCTCAGTAAGTAGCAATCAATAGTGCTGAATAAAGGTAAACATGTCAATTCTAATCAGTTTTTCTCTGGAAACCTTTAGATTCTGCTGGGGAAGAGGCATAGGAAAAGGCCTAGGATAAAGCTTTAGACAGCCTGCAAAAGCAAAGGAAGTGGGAAACACATCTAGGGGAAAAAATGGATAACTGAGTATAAAATAAAAGCTATGAATAAAACTACAAAGAAATCTATCCAATTCAACAATCAGTCACAGGTAGATGCATTATCAGAAATGAGAGGAGAAGGTGGCAGTCATGAGAAAGGGACTTGGAGATGCAGTAATCAGATAAAATGGTTGGCAGAATCAAAACAGAAGCAATCATTTCTGTCAGAAACAGAAACAGGGATTAGCAGATGAAGATCAAATAGGCTAGAGAACTGAAAAATAAATTTAATGAGAAATCTACATGAAAAGCAAAGTCACAAGGAATGAGGGTGTTCATAAGAGGAAAGATTATGTCAAAGACCAATATGAAGCTACAAAGAGAGAAGCAAAATGTAGGTGAGGAAACATGAAGGAATGTCTGATGGACCCCTGTCCAGGAAAAATATAAGCGGGAGAAGTGCAAAGACCATGGTAGATAAGGAACACAACATTTATTTTTAATGATAAAATGGATGACAGGACTGGCATTAGGTCCTAATATAATGCCATATTGTAGGTAGCAAGGTTTCTGTAATCCATATACCAGATAAAACTGCTGATAAAATATTCAGCAACTAGACTTTGATTTGGATTTCCTGAGGAGACATGCCATTGCTTATGGTTAGGAAAATAAATAAACTGCCATTCTTTTTACTTCAGTCATATGTATATGGGGTATAAAGCTCAATTGTTGTACTGCCTCTCGCCACACATAAGGAAGACAAACAAAAAGTTTTGCAGAATACTATTAACATCATACAACCTGGCAGCAGAACACAAATTTCACTAAAACCCAAAATCAGTCAGCTGAAACCTAAGAATAGGCCAGATATGCAAACCAACTCATCCTCTAACATTACCCACAAATAAGCCTGCATTTTCCTTTAAGAAAAGAACAGTGAACTGCAATTCAAATTCATACAAAAGAGCTAGAAAGGGCCTACAAAACACTTAAGAAAAGCAATTTGGATAGGAATCACACAAAATAATGCTGGAAAAGTCTTCAAAACATTACTTCACAACATCAACTTCACTCTCAGTGCTCCAAGTCTGTATCAGCTTTCCTTAAGCCACTCCTGACAGATGTTTATCTAACATGTTTGGGTTTTTTTAGCAAACCTCTAACAATCCAGACTTCACAATATCCTCTAGCAGTCTACTGCAGTGACTGAACAATTTCAAAATCTACCCCTAACATTTACCATACATCTTACTCTCTTAATTCAAACCATTTGTTCATGCACCATAAAGCTGATTGCCTTCCTCTTTGCAGCATATTTGCTATACAGAAAGGATGTTCCCTATTGCAACTGGACAGCTCTCCGCAGTGTTCTGCATTGGAAGGACAGAGCTCTTATATAAAAAAAAAAGTCTGCCTGAACAGATGAGCTACAAAAACTCATCTCTGTGATGAGTCATCTGGGACAGCAGAGACGGACTTTCCCACATAAGCCGTCTGCTGGAAGCTGGATTCAGCCACTGCAAGTGATACAGCCAAAGGAAACTAACATTTACAAGCGAGCAAAGCACAGCCAAGGCATCAGTCGTGATCGTTTGTACTACAGCCTTCAGAAAAGAGCCACGCGAAAAACAGCATAGCTTTGGCTGTGTTGTTCAAAGGGAAAGTTAAAATGGGAAGCAGAGCCGCAGACTGGAGCGTTGGGTGGAGCACCCGATTGTGCCTTGCCTGGCAGCACCACTCTGGGGGAAAAAAAGGAGTCAGTAAGGGCAAAGCAGAGCGAAGGGGGAGGGGGAAGAAAGAAAAACCGACCTCGGAAACAAGAGATGTGCACGGGACCAATCACACACAGGGAAATGGATGTAGGGAGGCACCTGAACCCTTGGCCATGTAGTGAGGAAGGAGGCTGGGATTAGGACTGTCTCCCTTTCCAGAGGCAGTGGACTTGAGGGATGCCCTGGGCATGATGACTTTCCTCCCATGGAATAGCTTCTCTCTCTCGAGTGGGGCAGTAGGGACTCCAAAGAACACGCTGCAGGGAAAAGCAGGGCATGCAGAGCTATCTAGGGAGATGTATTGAGGCATGGCAGGGTGGGAGGTGGGGTGGGGATCACAGGACAGTGGTGCAAGGCACTGCGAGGATGGCAGGTGAGAACTGGAGGTCTGCAGCTGCAGCCATAGTGGAGCAGGGTATGCCAAAGATTGCAAAGCCAAAGGAGGGCTGGGGAAGAAGGGGCAAGGTGAAGATGATCCCCAGGGGAAGCAGCACACAGAACAGTACGCAGAGGGTGGAAGTGCGTAGCATGGTAAGGAGCAAGGCTATGGGGGGTGCTGAACACGGGGGTGCATAGCCACGAACGGGAAGAGCACAGCTACAGAGGGAGCAAAAACGTACACAGTTCATGTGCATGAAGGCTTGGGGCGACTGGATGCAAGTGGGTTATACCGAGCCACGAAACAGCAAGGCTAAGGGAGGGGAAAGCAAGGCAGTCACAGTCACGGGAGGGCAGAGCTGTTGGTGGAGGAGCGTGAAGCGGGGAGGGAAAGCAATGGGTTCCCAGCCATGAGAGAGTATGATTACAGACTGCCAGGAGAGTACGCAGCCACGGGAGAACGGCGCTACAGGTGTAGCGAGGGGACGCACTGCCACAGGAAAGCGGGGCTCCGTGCTGGGAGGCAGTAAAGCGGTGCGCAGCCTGAGAGAAGCTGTGCTGCGAGGGGCACAAGGAGATGCACGGCCGCCAGAGAGCGCGGCTATGGAGGGGACACGCAGCTGCGCAGCCACAGGACAGCGACAGGGGCAGACCCGGGGCCGGGGGGGGCAAAGCCGCGGGGCGGGCAGCGGGGCCGCGGGCGGGTGTGCAGGGCCCGGTAGCGGAGGGCGGCGGGGTCGGAGGAGGGGAGGCGGACGCGGGCCACTCACCTGCGCGGCGGAGCTGCAGCAGCCCATGGCGTCCGCGGGTCTCGGCCCCGGGGGCGCCCGCTAGGCATCCACTCTCCGCGATTCCCCCGCCTCGGGCGGCGGCGCGGTGCGGGGCGCACGGAGGGCGGCACGGAGAGAGCGCCGGCGAAGCGGCGGCGACCGCGAGGCCCGGTCAGACGAGCGCGGCTGCACCACAAGCGCCGTCGCGGCACCCCCTCATCCTCCTCCCCCCGCCGCGGCCGCCCGGGGAAGGGGCGGGGCCCGCGCGCAGGGCGGGGCCTGGGGCGGGGC
>VWPU01003306.1:13480-47836 GCA_013398955.1 Callaeas wilsoni | reverse complement strand
AGAGGAGCCCACATAGGGTGACATAGGTGATTAAGGGACTGGATCATCTCTCTTAGGAGAAAAGGCTGAGGAAGCTGGATATGTTCAGCCTCAAAAAGACAAGATTTAGAGGGGACCTCATCATTGTCTATAAATGTTTGAACAGACAGTGGTAAGAGGATGGATCCAGGCTCTAGGCTACCCAGAGAGACTGTGAAGTCTCCCTCACTGGAGATATTCAAGAACCATTTGGATACCCTTCTGGGCAATGTGCTCTAGGATGACTCTGCTGGAGGTGGGACATTGAACCAGATTACCTTTTCAGTGGTCCCTTTCAGCATGACCATTCTCTGATTCTTTGAACTAAAGGTTAATTAAAACTTCAGTTGCTGTTTCATAAATGTCTCTAAAACGGTCGCCACCAAAGCTGACCCATTGTTACTCAATATGTTTAAAGATAACAATGGGCTTTCGGCTATTAATAGATTATTTCTGTTTTATTAGTGGATTCCAAAAATACTCTGATTTCCAGAAAGGTTGAGCAGTGAAAGCAATAAGTCTCTTACAAGAGTGCATCAGTTTGATAATAATTAAGGTTCCTGCAATGATATTCTTGTACAGTTTCTTTACTATGCTGTCCCTAAAACAAGCTGTATTTATTAATAGCATTTAATATCTAGAGATAATTTAGCACAGATAATTAATATTCAACAGGACAGAGCTATATGATCTGTAAGCTGACAAAGCATTCGGTTTGATTGAGGGGCTCTATGCTGAAATACACCACAAATGCTCAAATGTTACCATTTAGGGCCAAACATAATTAGTCAAATGCAGTTTCGACTTACAAATTTTAAAGTAAGTGTGTATAACATAGCAATAATGTTAATACTATAGTTACCACTGTCAGCAGTAGTAGTAGTAGTAGTAGTATCAATATTATTACCTCCTTGAAATCGGTGGGTGGGAATAAATGTATGGTTTTGTGTTATGTTAAATAACAAACATTCAAGAGCATAGAAAACTCTTAAAGGCAATAAAGGCTTTATTTATTTTTTGTTTCAGCTCCTGTTTTGTTTGTTTCTTCAGGAGCGTGTTCAGTATTGTTTCTTGTCTTTTGCCTAGAGTAAATGATGAGTCACAACATAATTGGAGTATGATTAATGTTCAAATGACAGACACTTTCCAGATGAGCATGATGTCCCAATCAAAGGTTGCATGTTTCCTCAGACTTGTATTTTATGTCAGTATTTAGACCTTACCACAAGTATAAAGTGCTAAAACCCCAAAATCATAACAGGTTGTGGTCATTCTTTCTTAAAATATTACGTATCTACATGCTATAAAATGTTTGGAAAGTCATGGCTGAGTCCTGAAAATTCACAAAGCTCTTGTGAGGATCAATTTCTTCTCAGAAAGAAAAGTAACACTGATCGTATCACTCCTTCTTTTGTATCCAAGTGACTTCATAATTTCTGTCTCAGTGTTTTCATAACCATTATAATACTAAGGGTGAGGTCAGGAAGAAATTTTTCTGCTCTTGTTTTTCTCTGGTTTTAATGTCTTCTGTTACACATCCATGTTTTTGTTTTGGTCGTGTAGATGACAGCATTTATAATCATACAGGTTTTTGAGAACTCAGTTATATAAATTATCCAAACAACTTAATACACTGAAGCATAAAAAGGAAAAATAAAAGTAATTTATAGCTTTTTCTTTTTTTCTTCAATTATTAATTATTATGATAACAGAGGAAATAACTCACAGATGTCTACCTTATATGGGCAGAAAGAAGCTTGTATATGACTAAAATGACTTTAAAATTTAATAATGTAGCTAAATATTCAAACACAATGTGCAATCATTTAATATCTTGGATACTCATGTTAAAACAGCACAGAGATTCTTCTCACAGTAGACTTGATGTTGTATTTTTCTGTACATACTGTTGCTGCAACACTTTGGAATGGTGGTACTCTATCCCTGTATCAGGTGAGTGCAAACTACTTGTGCTATTATCTAGAGCCCATGAAGGTAACAGAAAGACTCCTTTATCTTTACTGTATTTTGGACTGCATGTTCTTTTGCTGTTCCCGTGTACAAGCTGAACTTGTACAACTACAGATTCACAGGTTCTCCCCCTATCGCCCCTGTCAAGAAAACAGCAGGAGACAGGGGTGTCCTCACTCCTATTTTAAAGATAACTGTTAGCACATTAGGTGCTCCAATTCACTTTTAAGTTAACAACAGTAGTTTTTAGCAAAAGAGCAGGTTTTGGTTTGGTTTTTGGTATTTTGCATTCAGATCATTAGACAAATCTTATTTAGTAGACTATTTCAGACTACATTTCTGTTCACAGTGAACTAGCAGGATCTGCATTCCTCATGAGAATTTTAACACTACTTTTCTGGTATTTAGGCAAACACACAGGATTGCTTGAGAGAGCATCTCACTGTAATACAGGAAGTTCTTACTCTGGTAAATTCTTCTTTACTGTTTGTTAGGGTTTGGTTTTGTTGTTGAATTAGCTGAATGCTATTTTAAGTTCCTACTGTGTATTGGCCTAGTCATGGGAATTGAATCTATGTCTCTTCTCTATTTTTGTGTGTCAAACAAGTAAAAGGAGCTGGAATGAGATGAACATACCTTAGTGAAAGCCACAAAGCTGTAACAGCTGAGCTAATGCAGCACTTGATTGAAAGGAGACTAAAGTGTCCAAGGAGAGATCGGGGGGGAAAAAAATCTGTTTACTGCATTGGAGAGAGTAACAGGCCAACTTTCTACCTTTCTCAGACACTAATAACGTATTCAGTTCACTTTTTTTGTTTCATATCTGGGCTTAAGAACATGCAGTACCAAGTGCACCTATTTGTAATTCCTTCAGAAATGAAACCAAGAGTTTTTCTTGTCCAGTCCACTGCACAGCAGTGTGGTGGTTAACCCTTCTTTCAGTTAACACCATCAGCCACACAATCCTACCTAGACTACAGTAAAAGTCTTTTACATAATCATACCTGCTTTGCTCTACACCACACAAGACCTCAGTTGCTGAAATAATAATTTCCAGATGTCTCTGAATAAGAGTTTCCACTTCTGAAACTTAAATACAGACATTCGTTCTTTTTTTACTCTTGATTATCACAAGACTGAAAAGGCAGATACAGGTAAAGAATTCCTAGCCAAATATTAGGGGCTATTAAAATGGTCAGAAGTGTATTTCCTAATGATATCCATCAGGAACACCTTATTCTAAAAAATTAAAATGAAAAACCAAGCTCTTCAATAGTACAGATCTTGTTTGGTTGTCAAGCCATGCCATAATTCCATCAATTCGACTGGAACTTCATGTTTTCAGCTGGACTGTGGAGAATGGAGTTTTTCCTTCATTTTAAAATGCCAGGGTAAAGTTTCTCTCTTCATAATCTTGCTCTCAACTAGCAACCGTTCTCTCCTAAATGGGAAGAACTAATCCTGTTAATATAACTGAGAGATATTAGAGACGTGAAGAGCCTAGAATAAAAAAGGAGGCTGGATGAAGCTTGAGAAGGGACAGGGCATATAATCGAAACAGGGATAGGCCAATAAGTGCAATGGCAGCTAGCTCCCTATTGTTTCCAAGTACGCAGCCAGAACTCCTTACAACATGAGTTTTCTATGTTTTAAGATTTCTATGCTTGGAGCCATAAACTATGTCAATACTTTTTTTTGCACTTTCCTAAATCTAGATAGGCTCTCAGTTCACCAGCACATTTTGTATACACAATACCTCATTGCGAAGACTTTCTAGATTTGAGTATCCAAATGCCAGCTGCCTTGAATTCTACAGCGGTGCTGCATATCTCGTAAAGCGTCTCAGCAGCTTAAACGATGTCCTTCTTAGAGCTCCTCTCTCTGATTTATATTTCACAGCTTCAGGGTCATCTGATCAATAGAACAAGAAGATAAAGATTTTTAAAATGTTTGATAAGAACAATCACTCTTCACTTTAGAAACCAAAGAGATTCAGATCTAAGAAAAATCCCAAGTACTCATATTACTAGCCTTCATTTTATGCATGTAAAATAAGATGAGCTGTATTTCAGGAATGTTGAGTAATCACAGCTCTACATAGAATTTTTCAGAACAAAAGCTGCTCACTGGAGGCTTTATAAAGATATGACTTCTAAACCTTACTTGTTTAAAGGTAGGCATGAATAGGCAGTATTTGTAAGATTAGAAGATATTTCCTTCCTTCAGTTGTCTAACTTCTCAACTTGTGGTTTTATCGATGTAATAGTTTCTTTAATCTTTTAACTGAAACCCATAGGTTTCAAAGACTCACAAGAATTAGAATATCTTTAAAAACAAGCTAAAAACAAAACAAGACCGGAATTTTTTTTTCCTGTATCATAAAACAGAGAACAAATACTCATTGTTCGTTTTTTACCTGTTTGTGATCACTGTTTGCTAAAACATAAATCTCCATTGACAATTAGCTGCAGCAGTAAAAGAACTTATCCCGTCCTATCCCATTCTGAAGAGTGAGTTGTGCCATTCAGAGCCAAATACAGATTGTCCTTTTCATGTTTCTTTAAAGGTTAAAAAGGGAATTAATAGAACCTTGAGACATAAACTACTCAAATTAACTAAAATCACAAGAACCACCATAATTTACCTGTTCTATATTACGCTTTCTTTTCCTATGAAACTGTGAAGTTTTTTTGTTTAGATACCTTCTGCATTCAGTATCTGTCCATTTCTGTATTAGGTATTATTCCTTTCTTGTCTGACTTGTTTTAGAGAGATGCATGTGTAGTCATATACCCATACTTTGTTCTAAACTGTATAGTATCAAATATGCATACGTACATATGGCTTGTAACCAACTACACAAAGCTGCTAAACCTTAACCTATTGGCTTTTTCTCTGTGGCTATATGTTTATTAATGATTTCTAAACATACAGTAGTAGTACATAATTATGAAATTACATTAGCCAAGTAGATACATTGGTAGACCCTCATGCTCCAAGTGGAAAAAGTACCAGCAGGTGGGCTTTCACTTAAAATATTTTATAATGTAGTCTTTTTCAAGTGAAACATTATCACTAGGTTATGGACCTGCACTCAAAACCACAGTTAATCAGTGATCTAAATAATTATTCTTTTGATGAAGAGAATCAGATATAGCCACAAATACCACAGTGTTAATGCGATAGAAATGAAATTGTCAATTGATCTTGATGACCCTCTGAATTAAATCTGAGATAGCATCTGTATACTGAATCCATGTAAATCAAAACAACTGCAGCGCAAGAGACAGAGGCTTGTCCAAGGCTTTTCCAATTCCTGTACAAAATAAATTTTGTAGTTTTCATATAAAGAATGCTCTTCTGTTTAGTTTATTAATTTTGTTTGGTATTTCCTATGACAATTGGTTGTGATGTGATCTCTTAACAACTTCCTCAGACATCGTGTGTACTAAGTCTGACCATTACAGAAGAGTCTTGAATCATAGGAATCTTAAGAGTTAGCATTCGTGAGCCAGATCTAGAAGAGCATGCACCTTTTTACTTCTTTATGGTATGAAAAACATGTTTAAAAATGTAAATTCATATAGTTTCGTTACACATATTTCAAATGTGCAGACTTCGGAACAACAGAATAAAACCGATTTTGATGAACAATACGAAAATGTGTGTTGTGACATTTCCACATTTACTAGCGCTTTTGTATTCTCTCACCTTAAGGTGAAGAAGAAAAATGTCCACAGTGAAAATCTTATTTGATATATAACTAAACTGAAAAGAAATATTAAATGGCTTTTTCTGAACATGTATTAGAAAGAGGTTGCCTACCAGAGTAATTCTAAGGGGTTTCTTTAGTTAACAGATTTGCAGTCTAGCACAGTAATAGTTCAGTTCAAATTAACTCAATAAATGCACACAGAGCATTCATTAGGGATTCAGCTAGCTGGAAAGCACTGGGGAAGTTAGAAACAGATGTGATAAGTCTCCATAATAAAAACCTAAAAAACCCCTCTTTACATACATACAGACAGATAAGTAATAAGTATATGATAGTAGGATTTTGCATACATGTAGTATATATTTTTCTGTGCTATAGCAGCAATAAACAAAACTTTGAGACTCCCCTAATGGAGTAAGTACTCCTGTACTGCAGATGAGAAATTTTAGAGAGAAAACTATTTAGTGATTTTCCCAAAATATTGGAATTAATTTTGAAACTTACAACTTAGTTTCCAAGTCTAAGATTCTTTTTATACTATCCTACGTAACTTCTCCTATTTAATAAATGGATACATTTTATGCTGCCAACCTACCTATAATTCACACTTTTCTCTGGAGGAACTTACAACTAAGATGGCATTGTAGGTCTGTGCCTTCATGTTGGGAAGGCATTTATGTGCTGTACAGGGACACAAAACTGTTGAATGCCATCTTGCTTCATTCTCAACCTCTCACCAAGGACTTACAGGGACTTCTTGGCTAACAGCATTGCCATAGGTATAAAAATCACACTTTTCTTTGTGTGACCCATTCTAACCATTTGGGGCTTTTTCCTCCAAATATCCTTACATGCAATTCTCAGGTGGATCCCATTTGCGTAGAATTTATTTTGGGCTCATAAAGTCCTATTCACAGTTATGTAATCACATATAAAAAGATAGAAACAGCAAAGCAGCTAAAACCCGACACAGTATTTGAAACAAACACTGCAGATACTCACTTTGCTATTGTCTACATTGCTAAGACTCTACAAATTTTATAACAATTATTATTTAATGAGCATACTAAATATCTGGTCAGATCTATGGTGACCCAAGAGATCAGAAAAGCTCTGAAGGACCCAATACAATCTCTTCAAGTAATACAAAGTTAATAGTAATTAATAAATATTTTAGGCATTCAGATTGTGTCTTAGACAAACTCAAACAGTTCCAAAGGAACCATTCCATCCTCAGACCAAAAAAAAATGTGCCTTTTTAAATTTTCCATAAAGCATATTTTTGCCTTAAAAAATAGAAACAAAGCTAATAAATTACATTTTAGAACTCTGTTTAAAGACACTCACAGAGAGACTTACACTAATAGAACTCAGAAAATTCAAATATGGTAGTAGAAACATAAATATGAGAGGAGTGTAATTCATGCCATTATACCTGTTTGAAACACTTTGTGTGAGTTAAGGATAGAGTGCCAGCATAAACTTTGAATTTATTGGCTTTTGTTGCTTTAAATCAGACCCTTCACATTATTTAAATATAGTTTTTGTATTTAATATTCAGAGTGATAGAACATGTACATTTGGATGCAGATAGATACATAATTCATGTTGGTAGAAAGCATACCTTATAACACTTAAGTGGTTTATTAAACTTGTTTCATCTGATATGGGATAAATTCTGTAATTGACAGCAAGTCATGGGCAGATCATACATTTATCATATTTAAGATTACCTTATATCCTTATGTTATAGAAACTATTCTGCTTTAGCCTCTCCTGGGTTTGGGATTTTTTCTTCTCTTGGAGAGAAAATACATGAAATATGTTAATGTTGTTTAAAAACTAGTTAAACCTGAACTCCAACATGAAATTAGTTTAGTGGCCTCAGCTCAGTCCATGGGAGACAATTGAGTCTATCAGGAAAACCATCACATGTACTTTGGCACCAGTCAGTAGGACCAGCAGCCTCTGATCTAAAGAGACCTAGGCAATGAGCCTGGGGAGGCTGAATGACATCTTATTTTAGGGACCATGAAATCTTGAAGTTGGAAGGGGGGTTATGTTGTACAGGGAGATTATTTCTGTACTCCTTGCTCCCTGTCAAGCTTGTAGTTCATAGGGGAATTATTTGAAATTACCCCACGTACTTGATGAGGAGGGATAGAAAAAAAAAATAAAGAGCATTGCTCTCTCAGACAGTGGATTCTACTCAAATATGCTGACACTTGAATTTTCTTTCAAGTCATTTATGTTAGCTGTATGGCTTTACCAATATGGACTGGGAAAAGCCTTAGTGTGGAGCAGGCTACAGCTAGACCATATTTTTA
This sequence comes from Callaeas wilsoni, assembly GCA_013398955.1. Classification (NCBI taxonomy): domain Eukaryota; kingdom Metazoa; phylum Chordata; class Aves; order Passeriformes; family Callaeidae; genus Callaeas; species Callaeas wilsoni. Next base: position 39,805 of record VWPU01003306.1, on the reverse strand, counting down.
AAAGCATTATGACATTTAACATTTCAGCTGTCTGCATCATAATGGATTGAAATGTTAAGAGCCAGCGATAATTTGTTTGACTCTTTGATCCTGCTCTTGGCTGTTGATTACTATAAAGCAGTATTTTGGTATGGAAGTTCTAATGCTAACAAGGCATATCTAAATTGAGTAGATGGGTCAAGGTAACTAAAATACCATAATGATTATGACACGAGAGGGATTAACCCCTTATTTTTTAAAGAACGAATGAAGTAAGTAAATTCCAACTAGTATCGTTTTCTTTCACTTGCTTTTATTTGCTTGGCTTTTTGGGAGTCATGTTGCACCAGCCTGGAATAATGTTCATTTAAGAGACTTTTTTCTCAAAGAAAGATACAAGCTGTATAAAACAGTGAAAGAACATCACAGCTGGGCTATACAAGTAATATTTCTCTTGATTGTAGTATTTGTACCATGTACCATTTTTCTTCATTTTTTCCAGAAAGAAATGACTTATTTAGTGAAACATCCCAAGAGGATTTTAAAAAGGCTTTGGGCATCATTAAATGAGCAAACCATCATAACTAATTCTGTCTGGATATGTATTAGTGTATAGATATATAGCTACCTGATTGTTTTCCTTTGAGTTTATGCTAAGTTTCCACGCTGTGAGTTTTTTATTTGACTAGTTCCTCATTGCATATCTGCAAAAACAGGTTACTCTGGTTATAAATATGATGCATTTACTGACTTTCTTGACTTCATGTTTTATAAGGTACAGCCATTTTCAGATAGGTGGTGTTTGAATTGCAGGAGAGTAATTTAATTTCTGTTTGGTTTTGCCTTTCTGTTCATGTCTAAGACTCTGAATAGATACAAGGGGCAGAAGGACCCGCTGTACAGTATCAACCTGGATAGCACTGTAACAAATTATTTTGTAAGGAAATACTAAGAATATTAATGGTAAAGTTGTTACTGGAGCTCTTGTGAGAGCAGTAATCTTTTTTTCTCATTAGTAACTTTACAGACAAAATAGATGACTTAGGAATCTAAATTTCATGAAAGTAGGCTCAGACTTCAGGTGAACATTCATCTTCTCTGTTAAATATTTTTCGTAATTGTAAGAGAATAATAATATTCTCATATTTTTGAGACATTTTGGAATGATTTTCAGTTTTCTCTGATAGATACTGAATTTATCAGAGCAACAGAATAAGATTTTAGACTCTTTTCTCTTAATGATCCATTAAAACATTGTTAAAAAGGGCTCTTGACACTCAAAGAAATCAAGTTTCTTAGGAAAAAGTAAGGCTGAAATCCTATGGAAACACTTGTTTCTTTTCACCCTGTATCAAACCAAGATGATGTTCATAATCTGGGATGTGAGAGACAAAGGGATTGACCATTAAATAAAGGAATGGCCCATTTGCATCGGGCCATTTCAATGATGCCATTCAGTGTTGGAATAAGGAGATTACTTGAAACAAAGCTCTTGAATGAGGAACGTTGTTGGCCTTGAGGTGTGACTGTCTGAGTGACAAGTGGAAAGAAGCTTATAAGTGTCAGTAGAGTGGAATATTCCAGTTGAAGTAAAGAAATAACAAGGACACAGCCCTAGAGTCCTCAGTAAAGAATTTACAGTCCTCAGAAAATGTGTCCAGGTGTGATGTTGTTCCTTCAGACCTCTAAAAAAAAAGAGAAAATTTACGTCTATTAGACAGATGAAAATTGTCATATTTGTTATCCTCCCAAAGCAGACAATCTTTTTTGGCTTTAAAATAAGAACTGATGTAAAGATTAAGATAATCCTTTTTTTTTTTTTTTTTTCCCAGAGATTGCATAAATATTTTGCGAATAACGTACTTTTAGAAACTTTTTACCATTATAACAGCAGTTCACATAGATGATTCTTTTTGATTCTTTTCCAGTGGGATGCAGAAAACAAGCTGCTTTCATACTCTGTCTTGCTGTTTATCCAAGAGACCTCCAAAGTTAACATTAGAAAAACAGACACAAATCATCTAATTCAGAGCAAATTTCACTGGCACTATGTTTCATACTGATGTGTCCTGGGCTTAATTTAATGATGGAAGGATCAGTTTGATGTTATTGGCTATTGGCCCTGGTCTTGAGAAGAGAGGAAAGACCTACTTTTCTCCTCTTATCTTGATTGCAAAATGCTCAGCTAACTCTAGACTCCCATTGACCTCAACAGAAAAGAAGAAATTCAGGACTCTTAACAGTTTCCAGGATTGGGCCCAGATGAGTATGGCTATCAGTTAATTTTACTGCAATTGTGAAATAGGAACCATGACACACCTTTTCTGAACAGCTGGAAAATTACATTGTAACTTACATCCCATCATTCAGCTTTCCATGGAATGCATTTTACTCTGGGACCTGAGAGACAGTCTAAACAGTGGCTAGATACACTTTGTGTTGGGACAGAGGGATGTTGCTTTAGGACAAGGTCATTTTTTAGTAACATTCTCTTTACTTTGTATTTAACAGAGGATTTTTATTGCCTTGTACGTATAAAAACAGAAAACCAGAAGTTACATAAAAATAATTTTAACATCCTTTTGGTAGTGTAATCAGGCATTCTATGCACTCTTACTTTTCTCAGTCAGACTATAAATCTTTAGGGTTTTTCCCTTGTGAGCCAAATTCTTCTATCTCTACTAATCTTGATGTGTTGCTACATCAGCCTACAAAGTAATCTCAGTGGGACAAATTCCTGTCTCCAATACTCCCACATAAATTGAAAGCAATCCTATAATTATAATTACACCAAAACCAGAGTTTGACCTAGTGATTTGAAAAAGCCAGGCAGGCAGTATTTGCCTTTGAACGCTTAGTTTTCTTCTTGCGTTCAGAACCACAGTCCTCTGTGTCTTCACGTGTCCTGTAGAACTGTATGAACAGAAAAAAATGTGATGAGTAATGTTTGCAACTTCCATTCTTAGCAAAGTTGTTGCCCTTTATTTCCCACTGAAGTCAATGGAAGCTGAATGTGTTGGAAAGAAAGGTGGCACTGAGTTTCCACAAAGTTAGGTTCCAAAGTATTACAAAGTAGTGATGGAACGGGATTATTACTGTTTAGGATAGTCAGCTAGTTAGAGCTGAAGATCATATCTAATTTATGTTTAGTTGTAACAATGGTCTAGGAACTGTTTTGGAAGACCTCAAACTCTGTCAGATATGAGGAACAGCAGCCCCTTCTTAAAGATCGATATACCATAGCACCCATCCAAATTGCCTGTAATATTGGAATTATTTCTTACAGTAATGAAATGATCTGCCATGACTGTGCAATCTACTTCCACTAAGTGGTGTTGCAGTATAGAATGATACTTACAAGCAACAAGTCCAAGTATAGACTAATCTAATGAGTGATTTTCAGCTTTTCTTTTTGATGCCTCTGGTTTTGCTGTCTCACTTTGTGGGTGCATAGGATCCCAAAATGTAACCTCAAGCACTTAGAAAACATCAGTTATGGCCAGAGTTAGGAATTTTGCATTAAACGTGGTTATTTAGCAAAATTCAACTGAATTCAGTGATCACCTGATCTTGCTATGGACTGGCTTGATTGAAGATAATGAAAGTTTTGAGTGAAAAAGAGATTAAGTAGCTACCACCTTAAGCATGCATTAGGGGATTTTTGAAATAAGGAAGGTAACATTTAATGACTTTTAACACTTTTATATTGTAGTATATATCACTTCTGTATAGGTTATTTTGATTTTCATGAAAATTAAAAGATTGACTACATTACAGGCCGTCTTCTACATAGCCACACAACTATTACAGGATAAGAGGCAGGGAGTGAATGCTCCTCATAGCAACAGAAATGTTCTCAAATTCTATTCAGGAGACACTGACATTGCAAGACAAGTACAAAACAATTTAACATCAAGTTCCTATATAAGCTCATGCATATGTTGAATTTTTCATGCATGAACAGTAACTTTGAAGACAATGACCTATTCATATTCACAAATACAGCACACAGATAAGCATTGAAGGATGATTTAATCTTTGTCAAAGCATGAACATTTTTTTTTATTTTATCAGAAAAATGAACAGTTTCATTGCAAGACTTTCCACATAAAATACACTGTTAAGGATAAATTATTGCATTTATGTGTTGTAACCAATATTGTGCATAAGCATATAAGAAGTAGGGTATATTGCCTTATAACCTAAATATTAAAATACTGCTGGGGAAGTTCTGAAGTTTTTTTCCCGAGGTTCAATTTTCACTGAATAAATCTGAACAAGAACTTCAAACTATGACCTCATTTTTAACTGTTTTTATTTACTTCTAACATATATTCTACTGATATTTTCAGATATACCTGACAATTCCTGGCCAAAGAGAACTGTTTACATTTGCAGAATCTCACTGGTATGGAGAGGTCTTTGTGAAAGAAGCCTTAACAGCTCTGTGGCTCTTAAAATGCCAGGTCTTTTCTTCTGTCTCTTTTTCATAAAAGCAGGACTCTGCAAAGATGCCCGGCAGAGATTTCCTCTAGCCATTGACACGGAGCAAGACACAAGACCACTGCTAGCCCACAAAGGGGGAATTTTGAGCTTCTGACTCCTCTGAGATTGGCAAGAGGTGAGGGATACTAAAATTCCGTTTGCTGTACTTTCACCACACAGTCTTTAGTGTCTTTTAACTGCTCTGTTTTCATAAGACCATTGGAGCTGTGCTGCCACCAGCATGTAAAAGCCTTCTGGATTTTGAAAAGTACCAACACAAAGCCTGTGCTTCTGTGTTGCATTGGAGATGGGCTTTTTACCTTTCTCTCAATATATTTCTGTTCATAAAGGCAGCAATCTGATTTTCTAGGAAATTTATTTTTAAACCTTTTGTTTATCCTGTATACACAAAAATGTCTCATAGTTTTCCAAAGCAAAACTTTGGGTGAAATATTTCATTACAGTAATCAGCAAGTCATCTGGTGAACATGGAAAATTTTAGATAGCCACAGATTGTATCAGGATAATTATAGAAGCATTGTACTAAGAGGTATCCAATGCTTTTACCTCCATAGGTCCCAACTGAACCAGCACAGCATGTATGTGCACTCAGCGAGAGACAGACAATGCTTCTTCCGTCTGTATTCTTTCAGGTCAAAATGAGAGAGAACAGTATCAATTCATATAAACCATACCATTCAGTGAGGAGAAAAGCCCACATATAGTATCTTCTGGCACATGTAACATGTAACTGGAAACACTTGTTGCTTAGACTGAAGATGAAGTGCCTGTCATAACCGGACATAATGCTGGAGGCACAGATTCTGGTGAAGAATCTCTGGTAGCCAAGCCATACCGTAGAGACATCTCACAAACCTTTACAGGCTGCTGTGGTCTGAGGTACAGCCCTCATCACTGTACTCAGAAGATCTGTTTGCTTGTACCCACTGTACGCATTTTATCCCACAGTGCAGATTTTTAATATTAAGTCAGTGTGGCTGAAAAGTACAGCAACTTTCCAGGGATATATTTGTGGGCTTAACAAGATACAATAATGGAGTGCACCCAGTGCAGTCAAGTTCAACTCTGCTGAAAGTCCAGTCTGCTTGTTCCCAATTTCCTGCCTCACACTTCTTGTCTGTCCAACCCTGGCACTCATGTGGACTCACAGTCAGATGCACACAAGACTCTTATAGAGTGTCCAGGTAGGTGATCCTTTGCTTCATAGATGTGTTTAATGCAGCAGCTCGACTGCACTAGAAATAATCATAGAAAGCTCCTGACACACTGACCTACAAGATCTGCCAGATGTAACTATTTTAACCTGCAGCTGAACCAGGCTTCAGACTGCAAATTTGGATGCCAGTTTCTCTGTTCCTTGGAGTACAATTCAGCACAGACAGTTGTCAAAGGAGACTTCAGGTAGCAGTTGCAGGCAGCGTTAAAGAAAGAAGGAGGAGTCTCAGGTGATGGGGGTATCAAATTCTTCCTGCCTTCAGAGGAGCAGCTGGCCCCTTAAGGGACTGAATCATGGAGCTGCAATTGCTAAATCAAGGCAAAGGAGCTCCCTAGACAGGACAAAAAAAATGGGGTTTTCTGCTGTCAACTTCACCTCTCCATTGTGAAAAGGACTGCTCAGTCTGCAACATAACCAAAACCTGAGTGGAACTCCCTTCTCCTGTTTCTTTGGTCAGGGCTTTTAGGAGTTTAATTTTCAGTGGCCACTTGCTTCAAAATGCAGCCACATTGCCATATGGAATTAAAGATTTGTCAGTGGAAGCAAAGAGTTAAGCAGAGCCTGAGGGAAACAGTACAGCTGCTACCAGTGGATCAGAGGGTCACCGTGTGTGACTCAGGTAGGAATTCCAATTTAATCCAACCTCCCACTCATAGCAGCAGAGTGTGGGAACCTCCTGCATTACAGAGTGTCTGTGTCAGGAATGCACACTTTATTTCTTTTCCTCCTATAGTGTGGTAGTGAAGAAGATTTGCCTTCCTTTTTCTTCAACAACATACCAGTGAAAGTAAGTCAAAACAGGCATTTTAGAAAACAATTGCCAGCCTACAAAATACACATCTGTATTTTTTCCCAGGAAATCTGAACTACATTAATTATAATTCTCATTATAATTCCTTTAATATTTTGATGAGTAATGAAAAAATATTTTGAGCTGTTACATATTTTTATTAGGATCGTGACTTAAGTCAGATGGGAGTGGCTGTACAACCATACATTACAGACCTACATTTTCTTTATTTAGGAATGTGGCCCAAAATGGTTTTCTAGTCTGAAAATCCTGTGTATTCACAGAACACAGTCAGAAGTGACCTTACAAAATGCAGGATGGTAGAGAACGATGCCAAAAAACTCCACATCGTCTAATGGTGTATCCTGGTTTTGGCCAAGGACAGGATTAATTTTTCACTGCAGCCAAGAGCGGGAGGGGCCTGAAGTCATGTGAGCATGGCCAGGACCCTCAGGTTATTTGGTACCATCTTACACCACTGCTGGGGTGGGGAAAAGGGGCTATGGCTTCGGAGAAGAAGGGCATCCCTTCCTGGTTGGGGGTACAAGTGTGGCTTGCATAGGGTCTATTTGCCATTGTTCCATTTTCCCAGGCTTGGTGAGCATTTTGCATATAAATCACCCTCTCTTTTTACACTTTTGTTATTAGATCTTTGCCTTTTGTGTCTCCAGCTCTCCTCTCTGACCACGCATGGGGAGAAGCGCGGTGGTGGGGGGGGGTGGCAGGGGGAGCGAGTGCTGGCCTAGTTTTGGTGGGAGCACTAAATTGAGGAATACTATTCCTAAACCCCAACAATAGTGTTGCCTCCTAACCCTAAGGCAGTCAAATTTAATGTGGATCTGGACTAGTTGCCTTAGAAATTCTGTATTTCACCACTGAATTGGTATCCAGGGGAAGTTGGGGACCATCAGCTGTTTTGTGTAGAATGGGCCTTGTTCTGTGTTTTTGCAGTTCAGCACTAACTGCTGTTACAGATTACAGGATACAGAACCTGAGACACCAACCACCTGATGCTGGATGTCATATTTTATGGTTTTATAATCTGGAGGGCTCCAGGAAGGGAGAAGATTAGATGCCACAGCCCAGCCAAAATTGACCTTAGGTACTGTACTTCCTCCTCTCTTTTAAGGACATTTGTCTGAAATGGTATATATTTTTGAATTTTATTATGAAAGAGGAATGCATTTCATTGGATAAAATAATCTTATTTTCCTACTGGAGTGTTGTGTCACTCTATCAAAAAAAAAAAATTCCTTCTGAATTTTGACCATCATTGGAACACAGAAAGATCAAAATGGAATTCTTACACTGTTTAAGAGTTAGCCAGTATTAAAGAATGATGGAATCATTTCAGGTTGGAAAAGCCTTTAAGATTATCTAGGTCTGACCATTAACCCAGCACTGGCAAGCCATGTCCCTAAGCACCACAACTACACATCTTTTAAATACCTCCAGGGCTTGTAGTCAACCACTTCCCTGGGCAGCCTGTTCCAGTGTTTGATAACCCTTTCCATGAAGAAATTTTCCTTCAACTCTAATCTAAACCTCCCGTGGAGCAACTTCAGAGTTTCCCCTTGCCCTGTCGCTGGTTGTCTGGGAGAAGAGGCTAACCCCTACATCGCGACAACCTCCTTTCAGGCAGCTGTAAAGAGCAATAAGGTCTCCTCTGAGCCTCCTTTTATCCAGGCTAAACACCCTCAGCTCCCTCAGCTACTCCTTACAGGACTTGTGCTCCAAACACTTCTCCAGCTCCATTGCCCTTCTCTGGATATGCTCCAGCAATTCAATGTCTTTCTTGTCATGAGAGGCCCAAAACTGAACACAGGGCTTGACAGGCAGCCTCGCCAGTGCCAAGAACAGGGGGATGACGACTGCCATGGTCCTGCTGACCACACTATTCCTGATACAGGCCAGGATGCCATTGGCCTTCTTGGCTACCTGGGCACACACTGGCTCACGTTCAGCTGCTGTTGACCAGAACCCCCAGGCCCTTTTCTGACAAGCAGTTTTCCAGTCACTCTGCCCCGGCCTCTAGTGCTCCTTGAGGTTATTGTGACTCAAGAGCAGGACCTGGCACTTGGCCTTTTTGAACCTCATACCATTGTTCTAGGCACATACGTCTTGGCCTCTGCAGATCCCTCTGCAGAACCTTGGAACCCTCCAGCAAATCAATGCTTCTGCCAAACTTGGTGTCATCTGCAAACTGACTGAGGGTGCACTCAATCTCCTCATGAACGATGATATTAAACAGGACAGACTGGCCCCAGTACTGATCCCTGGGGTGTCCAGTGGTGACCAACTGACAGCTGGATGTTACTCCATTGACCACCAGTCTCTGGGCCCACCAGTCCAGTTCTTAACCCAGTGAAGGGTGCACCTGTCCAAGCCATGGGCTGCCAGCTTCACCAGCAGAGTGCTATAGGAGATGGTGTCAAAGGCTTTGCTGAAGTCCGTGTGTACAACATCCCCTCATCCACTAGATGGGTGACTTCATCATAGAAGGAGATCAGGTTGGTCAAGCAGGACCTGCCTTTCACAAACTCAAGCTGGCAGAGCCTGATCCCCTTGTCCTGCACATGCTGTGTGATGGCACTCAAGAGTGATCTGCTTCATGACCATCCCTGGCATCAAGGTCAGACTGACTGGCCTGTAGTTCCCTTGATCCTTTTCCCAGCCCTTTTTATAAATGAGCGTCCCATTTCCAAACTTCCTGTCACTACCAGGACTACTGATCCTGGAAACTGGTAGTTTCCAAACTACCAGTCACCTGGTACCTGTCCAGTTAGCCAGGGCTTTTGGTTAATGATGGAAACTGGCTTGTGAGCACTTCCATCAGTACCCTCAGTACCCTTGAGTGGATTCCATCCAGCCTCAGAGACTCACTTGTGTGTGTTAAGTGATGTAGCAGGTCACTGACCATTTTCCCTTGGATTATGGGGGCTTCATTCTGCCCCATTCCTGTCTTCCAGCTCAGCAGGGCTGGGTACCTGGATGACAGCTGGTCTTGTTCCTAAAGACTGAGGCAAAGAAGGCAATCAATGCCTCAGCCTTTTCCTTATTCCTTGTCATAATGTATCACACCCCTCCCACCCCCTCCAATAACAGATGGACATATTTCTTGTCCCCCTTTTGTAGTGAATGTATTTGTAGAAAAAAATTTGGTTGTCTTTTATGGCAGTTCTAGTTGGTCTTTGGCCCTTCTAATTTTCTCCCTGCATAACCTCATGACAAATTTTTAGTCCTCCTGAGCTGCCGTCCCTTCTTCCAAAGGTCATAAACGCTCCTTTTTCTCCTGAGTTCAGCCTGAGCTCTGTTCAGCCAGGCCAGTCTTCTTCCCAGACAGCTCTTCTATCAGCACATGGGGATAGCCTGCTCCTGCACCTTTAAGATTGTTTTCTTGAACAATGCTCAGCCTTCCTGCACCCTCTTGTCCCCTTGGGACCACCTCCCAAAGAACGCTATCAACCAGTCCTGTAAACAGGCCAAAGTCTGCCCCCTGGAAGTCCCAGGCAGCAGTTCTGGCAGTTCTGCTGACCATCCTCCTTATAGCTCTGAGAATAGAAAGCTCTCCTTTCGTGGTCTCTGTGCCCAGGATGGCCTCTGACCACCACATCTCCCACTAATCCTCTGTTCACAAGCAGCAGGTCCAGCTGGGCACCTTCCCTGGCTAGCTCCCTCACCCACTGTGTGAGGAATATCAATGCATGTTCCACACAGTTCAGAAACATCTTGAGCAGCTCCCTTTCTGCTGTGTTGTATTTCCAGCAGGTATCTGGTATGTTGGAGTCCCCTATGAGAACAAGGGTCAGTGATTTTAAGACTTTTCCCAGCTGCTTGTAGAATATTTCATCTGCCTCTTCATCCTAGTTGGGTGGTCTGTAACATACTCCTGCCAGGATATCTGTCTTGTTGGTCTCCTTGCCGATGCTTATGTATCTTGACCCTATCATCACCCTATCACTGAGCTCTAGACATTTGAAACACTCCCTAACATATAGGGCTACCTCACCATCTCTTTTTCCTTGCCTATCCTTTCTGAAGAGTTTATAGTGATCCACTGCAGCCCTCCAGTTATGCCCCATGTTTCTGTGATGGCAGCTATGTCATAGCTTTCTTGCTATCTTCTCTTTATTGCCCATCTTCTCTTTATTGCCCATGCTGCATGCATTGGTATCAATTCACTTGGACTATTGATCTCACCTCCCATCTTTTTGGAGGCAGAAGGCATAATTTCTATGTGATTCTTCTCATGCTCTTTGTGGTTCCTAACATATCAATAACACCTCTGTCTTTGCTGCTGCATGGATCTCCATCCTCTACCTCCACTGAGAGAGCAGACCGAAGGAACTCACTAGCACACCATCCTTGAAACATTGGCATGCTGTCCCCAGGTCTCTAGTGTCCTTGGGATTTATTCCTTTCCTCTTTTAAACCTAGTTTAAAGATCTCTAATTTAACCCTGCTAACTCCTGTATAAAGATCTTTTTCCCTGCTTTGAGACAGGTGTATCCCCATCTGTCGCCAACTGGCCTGGTGTCATGTAAACCAACTCATGATCAAAACCACCAAAATTCTGCCAGTGACACCAGTCTTGAAGCCAGGTGTCATTCTGGTAGCTCTTCCTGTTTCTTCTCTCATCATTCTCTGCAACAGGAAGGATAGAGGAGAACATACTTGTGCTTCTGACCTCTTAACCACTCCCCTCAAGGCCCTGCAATCTCTCCATTCCCCTGGGACTTCTTATTCCCAAATTCATCACTGCCTACTGAAAAATTAATGCCATACCAGGGTGGGAAGCTTTCTCTTCACATCTTTAACCTCTGCCCCAGAGGAGGAGGGAAGTTAAGAAGTGGACCCATTCTATATGTTGGGTCCTCTGTTCCTATCAGGGAGTCTTCTGTGACCGTGGATCCATCTGTTTTTTTTCTTCAAGGAAACAGTTTTAATGCCGGGTGTAGGCTGACTAAACTTTGACAACACTTCCATGCTACATCAACCATTGTGGTCATTATTCTTCTGATCCACTTGCAAAGCCTCATACCTCATGCCAAGGTACCTGGGAAGGTGGGATAGGCAATTTTAGTCATTAGATTAAGTTAATGATCTCTTCAGTTTCAAAAAGGGGATATTGTGCACCTTCAAAGCTGTTCTCTTGTGCTTTTGGAGAAGGAGTTGCTGAGCTCTTTTTCCTGGTTTTCAGTGACAAGACGTGGAAATGGCTCAAAGCTGTGTCAGGGAAGGTTCAGACTAGATATAAGAAAAATTTCTTTACTGAGTGGCTGATCAAACACTGGAATAGGCTTCCTGGAGAGGTGGTCAATACCCTAAGTCTGTCAATGTTTAAGAGGCATTTGGACAATGCCCTTGCTTCATCTTATGGTCAGCCCTTAAATTGTCACGGAGTTGGACTAGATAATTGTACGTTCCTTCTAAAGGAATTATTCTATCTCTCATAACTCTATAATTTATAATGCTTTGATGTAACAACAAAAGTTTTAAAATTGTTCTTCTACATTCAAAGAAGTTTACAGTTCAGATAAAAAACGTGACGGAAGTCAAGTTCTGCTTAGATCACACCTCTCATTGGATCATGGTTACATTCCACACTGAAAGTAGCTTGTTAATGGAAATGGAAGTTCAATCTGAAGGTGAAAAAGAATCTGGGATGAATAGCTGAAAATGTGGAATGACTGAAGCCTGCATAAGTTCATCAGAATATGCTATGATATGGCAATTAAAAGGTAGGTATGTAGTTTTTCAGACTATCAAAGCAAAGGTGACTATTTACAGTATTCATGGAAGTATTTTGCTAGAATCAGCATCTTCCACTGAAAGTCTGTTGTTTTGGGGGCATGTTGTTAGTTTGTGGTTTTTTGCATGATGATCTATTTATATATTTGCTGAGTTATTTCATAAATTATATTTTTCTTACAGAATGAAAAACTCAGCATGAATGTCTGCAAACTGAGGAGAAAGAACAATGATCTATGCCAAAAACCTTTAAAAACTGTAAGCTGTAAACACTGGAGTATGTTTGCTTGGACCAGGAAATGAAAACAGATTGGTCAAATATTAACTGCATTTGCAGCTGCTAGAGGTAACAAGAGTCGGGGTGGTTTGAACACTAATAATTCTAAACTTCATCTGTATGAAAGAGACTGCAATCTGTATGACACAAATCCTGGAATTTTCCTTTTTAACCATGATGGATGGTGTACAGTTAAACATTTTCTTCTCTGAATTTGGATGCCATAAAGTTCACTGTTTTCTCTCTTCGTTCAAAATATTACAGACATTAAGATTATTCTACAGAATATTTTTTCCTCCATCATGTTTTACCATGAAGTGATAGTAATACAGCAGACTTCAATAATAACACCTCTCAACAGCATCATGTTTTAATAGTAAGAAATTGTTGAAGTTTAAAATATAACTTATTGTCATGGAAGTAAATTAACTCTATTGAAGACATCCCACAGGAATCTGTACATGCCATATGCAATATAGCTCCCAGAATGATTTTCCATGTATCTGTCTGACATGCTTTCTACCTGTGAAACATGTATCACAGAAGTAATAAAAATGTATTAGTCTGTGTGATTTCTAAGCAATAATTTCTAATATTCTATGTACGATGCGACCAATACAGTAAATTCTCCTGCTTTTGACATCTGTTTATATGAGAACAAAGCATTTTAAGAACTCTTATCTACATAATTTGTTGCTTATTTACTATGTAAAAAACCCTGTTAAATAATTCCCCTTCCCAAAGGATAACTGTCTGTACCAAGACCCTAGATTGTCATGCCGAGGCATAGAGAGCAATCAAAACCCCCATCTATAATTTCTAATTACATTGTCAGGCATTGATACACACCATTTTACAACAGCAGATTTCAGCCCTGATTTCAGCCCTGATTCAGTCTGTATTTTATTCAAGTGCACATAGATCAGTTCTACACCCAATATTATTTTTCTTGGCATGTAGCTGGTATATAGATTATTTCTTCCACATCGGTTTGAGTGTATTATATATTTGTCCATTGCTGTAATGAGTGAATCAGAACTTGAGCATAGACATGTAACTATCTGAGAACATTAAATTTACTGCACAGGCTCTCAGCACTTGGTGATAGATACAAGTTAATCTGCATTTCTTCTTGCATGACCTAATTCAGCAAAGCACTTAACTAAAGTGCTTGATCTTAAACAAACGCTTAAGTCTTTTCCTTTCAGAGATTTTTCTTTTTTAAATTAGTATTCCATTTCATCAAAATAGTCATATTGTCTAAACCCAAACAAATAAGCTAGAAGTTTTTCAGTCTTGATTTTCTGCTGGAACTCAGCACATGACTTTGCACATAAGATTAATGTCTTCTGTGACGCTTTAGGAAACAGTGCAAAACAGCCATCAGCAAGCCATATCAACTATCATTTTACCACTACCACTAAGAAGAAAATAATCACCTACTTCAGTTTAAAAGGAAAAAAATTAAGGACATTGTGGCTCAAATAATAAAAGAAATAAATGTCTCATTTTGCTGGGTGGGACTATAATAATCTAGGAATAATTTTAAAATTTCCAGGGCATAACTCAGTAATCAGCTTTTGAGTGTTTTGGAACCCACTTTATTGATTGAGGGCATTTTGTACTATCAAATGTTTTTTCTCTTGTATGTAGTAAATAAAACCTGTTTCACCATGAGAAACAGAGAAGAAATTCTGTCTTGGAATTTATCAGGACAGAATTTAGTTTTATTGTAGATATGCTTGTATGCCAAGATAGTAATCACTAAGCACAGCTGTCATTTGTTCTGTGATTATATTCAGTATGACACAGAATGGTGATGAGTTTTGTGTGTTTTGGAGATGGTCACTTTAAAGGCAACTACAAAGACAACAGAGGCTCTCACTTCTCCTGGAGCCACATGGAGAAGACAAGGGTCAGCAGATAGAAGTCGCATTGAGAGAGGCAAAGATATTTTTTTATAGTGATATGTTGTTCAATGGAACAACCTCCCCAGGGACATGGTGAATTCTCCATCAATGGAAGGTTTTTTTCAAGATATGACTGGACAGGATGCTCTGTATTCCAGGCTCCCTTTCCCATGAAGACCGGGAGACCTTTGGAGGGCCCTCCCAGGCTGGGCTGTATTGTTCTGTGATTGTATGGTTAGAATTAAGACCATCTTGTAGATTGCTAGAGAGAAGGTATCTCTTTCTTTGTAGAGCTACTAAAGTTTTGTAAATGGTGAACTTGCACAAGCTCTTATTTCAATGCTCTCTTGTAAAGAATACTATATACTGAAAGTTTCTAGACACCATTGTATAATTTGATGTATGTCTGCCACTTGCCTAGAAATTTTCCACAACTACAATATACCATTGATTGTGAACTGTGACCCACAGTAAAGAAAGACTAATCTGTAATTGAGAAACTTGGTACATAATTAGATTTGACACAGTACTTACTGTATTATTGTCTGATCTCTTCATACATGTTCCTGTTTATACACTCCTAATTTAAGATCAAGATGACTCTCTAAATGAGTAAAATAATTACATGAATACTGATTCTATCTGGCTTTTCAAACACGTCATTTAGTTTCACTGATAAAATTCAGTAGTTACAAGAAAGGTAGTTGAAAAAAATTGTCCTTTTGAACTTTTTTTCCCCCTCCTAAAAACTTTGCTATGTATTTCTTTTTCTTTATAATACAACTAAAGCCCACTTTCTATTCTCTCAGGACACTCATGGCACTGACAGACCTTACCAGAACTGCCCAGCCTGCTGCTGTGCCTCTCCACAACCTGTGCAATGCCCAGGATCCTATGTCAGCCCTCAGGGCCACCAGCCCCTGTTCCAGTGGTGCTGCAGCAGAGCTGGTCACCAGCCTCCATCAGCCTCTGGGCTGATGTCCCAGCTTTGTCCTGCCCAGCCTGGTCCCTGCCTGCAGCCTAGGTAGGGGCTGCCTCTGTCTGCTTCCATGTGGCTGCCTCTGTGTGCACAGGGAGCATCTGTCCCTGCCTGCACCCTGATACATTCTCCCTGTTTGGTATGCTTTCTACTTTGTCCCTATTAAATAAATACAAAATGTCTACCATCATTTAGCTTATACAAATCAATTTCCTGTGGAAAAGAGAGAGATTTTGAGTCAGAGTAATTTAAATGTTCCAAGAGAAGACTCCGCACAGACTGCCCACAGGTGCTCTGTGTTTGGAGTGCCTTTCCACTGGGGTTACAGCTGCCTGCTGTCACCACAGTTAAGCTGTTATGTTGTTTTGGTTTGGGTTTATTTTTTGTTCCTGCATAGACTCTCATCACGAACAATATTACAGCCTCAAGAAGACAAAGTTCAGTTGCAAAGTTGAGAATGTAACAGTTCTCAGAACAGTTTTTTTAAAAGAATGTTTGTTTACACAATACTCAATAAACTGAAGCAAAGGAAAATGTACACTCCAGACCACACAGCAAAAAACCAGGCAAGAGTTCATTATAAGGCCAGGAGCACACACATGTGTACATGCTACAACCTTGTTTTTTAAAAGGCTATTAGTAAGCCAAAAGGTAAATTATTGTTACAAAAATGCATTATTTAGTCCTGTATTTAAATACCATTTTATTGTGTGCATAAATTTCTGCTCTAATACTTGCCACCCATGCAGGATGACATTTACTATCAGATTTATTTTTTGGGAAGACACAATTTCTGTCTGCAATAAGCTTTAATCACGTAGGGTTTAGAGAAGGAATCTATTATTTTCTTTGCAAGTAGTGGCAATTTATAAGCTTTCAGAAGCAGATATGATTGGCATATGCTTGGTGGACACTTCTTAAAGAAAACTGTTAGACCTGTCTAACTAACTAGATAATTAACTTTTCAGACCTAATAAATATCTCAATAAAGGTTATATTCAAATCTTGGGCCAAGCAAAGCACCTTCTTTGGCATTTTTAGAGCCAGTAATGGAGTAAGTTCAGTAAGCTGAATACTGGGTATCTGTCTAACATTGTCAGATGCTTCTCTCTGCATAAGCCAGGAAAAGATAAGTGGTCAAAATAGAACCCACTGTAAAAAAGATAAAAGAAAACATTACAGAAGTCAGACAGAGAACAAGTTGAAGAGAAAGAGATTTAGATAGGGGTATGCAGACTTTGGAAGAAGGCATCACTCAGAGATGCAGAAGAGCTCCTTCTGAGTTTGTAATTTAGGCAGCAGCAGCAGAGGGGAAAGTCTACAGATGAAGAGATAGACAGCTGTTTAGAGGCATGCATAAAAGAGGAATGAATAAATCTCAAAGCCAGAAACAGTAGGATTAGATGAAAGCAAAAGGATGGGTCTTGGCAAAAAAGGAACTTGATATTTTTCTGCCCTTTGTATTTGCATTTATCTATCCCCTGTAAATACGATGAAACTTGTCAGCAAGAAAGTACATTACAGGCTTTTAAAATGCTGTTCCTTATGCAGAATAACACAATAATTCCAGGACAATTTAACCTGTTAATTCTAGTTTTAGGTATGGGTTCTGCACCTAATAAGCCAAAGATTGCTGATGGCACAACTTACATTTCACCTGATAGAATTTTGTTTTCCTTGGGCTTTTGATTCATTCACTAAATCGGTGGACAGGGTGTTAAATAGAGTTGTGCTCTTAAGCAGGTTATTGCTGCTGCAATCTCTCTTTCCCATATTAATATTGTAAGATACTAGTACATATATACAACATATAGTCTCTTGACACACCTATTAGGGCAGGATGTTTATAGAATGTAAGCTAAAGACATCACACAGTAAGGACTAATTTTTTGAAGCATATTGGTGCTGGACAACCATTGATATCCTTGGAAAACACGTTAGAAGACCTTTAAAGTCACGTAAAGTCACAAATAAAATGGAATTTTATTGATGTTTGATTCCAAACATTTAAAAACTCTATTTAGCAAGAGAACAACAGTCAGCCTCATTCTCACAGAAGATAAAACACTTCTCTTCTTCTGTAACCTACCTGCTGACAATTGCTCACAAGAACCTTCCAACATGTTATAACATTGAGAAATGAAAAACTGACCTAACATTAGATATGCAAGTAGAAAGTAATTATATACATTGCTAATGGCTTTAAAGAGATTTGAGAAACAGTTAATGAAGTACTGCAGGTAGAAATGCAATGTGTTCTTCATAAAAACACTCAGGAAGATGAATAAACTGTAGATACAATAAATTACTAATCTGCTGTTCTCTAACAATTAGTTTTAAGACATTTGCTGATCAAGGTTTTTTTTTTCACAGCTCTAGTTTTATGACAGAATCATAATTAATGCAGTATTATCATCTTTGTTATACTCTATACTGTATGTCTGTCTTTCATAGGCTTCCCGAGGGCTAACTAAAGCATGCTTTGAAATAATTAGAAATACATAGCTGATTTCTTTTCTGGCTTATTGTTCTACCTCAAGAAATCTTTCACCCCTCCAGAGCTGTGACTGCCTTAATTTTACTGTCGTTCAAGAGCAACTGTTAAACATTTGTAATTGAAGACTTCAGAGAGACATTGGTTGATATACCAGCTATTTATTCTCAATAATAAATCTCACCTTTCTTTCAAAAATAGAGTTTATTTGGGATAAAGCAGATAAACTTAGTAAAGTGCAAAAGTATTCAGAAGAAAATGAAGTTCTCTTCCTACCCATTAGTATAGCAACTCCAATGCAAATTCCTTTTTGTACTAGTGGTTGAAAACAGCTCCAATTTAATAATAGATTTGTAAAGCAAAACTGTACTGCACAATCTGAGAAGTCATGACAAAAATCTAGAGAAGAAGAGAGAATATAGAGAAAAAAGATCCAGAGAGTCTAGACAAAAATCTAGAGAAATCCGTACTTTGTTCAGATTTCACACTGGAAAGTCAAACAAAGATTAGTTAATCTTTAGATATGGATAATAGAAATGAAAATAGTAACATTGAGAACAGAAAAATGAAAAATAGTAATTTCATATTATTTGGGTTTGACATAGTAATCTGGAATTAAAAAATATAAAATATATTAAAATTATCTGAATTTTCTGATATACAGAAGAGAACAGCTGAAAACTAAGAGTTTTTCTATTCTGTTTAAGATAAATTTCCATGCCACTTCAGTATCTGTCATAACGGCTGCCATTCTATTTCCAGCACTTACTGAGTAACGATGCCTCAGTTTTATACCTTAACTGTGTGCTGGAAAGAAATAGATTATTTTCTGTATTACTGCATAGAAATGAGACAACTATACACCATTGATGTTTAAAACTCTTCCCATTTTTCAAGCAGAATATTCAGGGAATATTCTACCTTACAGATGAATTACACTAACAGCATTACATTTCTCTCCATCTCTGACTTCAGTTTTTAAAGCTAAAGCAAAACAGCTGCTCATCCAGAATACAGGAGGAATGGGAATGCCTCTCACTGCTTTGTTTTTCTCTTAACCATTAGGATGCAGAGGAAACTAGTCTATCTTGCATTTACAAAGTGAAATATATGCTCTAATAGGGAAGAATTCCATCTACCTACCATTAACTCATATATTGTAAAGGCTGTTAAAAAAAAAAAGATAATACAAAATTTTAAAATAAACAAAAGGAAAAAATTACAAATACTGCTTCTTAAATTCTGGCAGCTGAAGAGATAATGATAAATACACATAAACACACAGTTTTGAAATGTGATTGGGACATTCTCATTGCCACATTTATCATAGAGAAAACCTTACATTTAGAGGAACAATTGAAATGCTCGGTACAGAAGGATTTCTAATCATCTTTAGCAACAGTCTTTTCTCACTGGCTGGAATTGTTGGTCACCTTCAGGGAAGAATGAAGCAAATAATATTTCCTGAAAAAAGACAATTTGTCTGTCAAAAGGCTTTTCCTTCTACAGTCATCAAGACTGCAGGGCATATTTTTAATGTCGGTGCTCAGTTCACTCTGTGTTTGGAATAGAAAGTTCTTCAGATGTTTTGTCCTGAACCAGAAAACAAATATGCAAAAATAATCTGTCCATGATACACTGAGTGTTCAATGTCTGGCAAAGAAGAAGCTGGAACACTTTTGATACACATGCAGTGAGCTGGTGTGGAGGACTAAATCTGTGTAAGTGTGAAATGAGGAAACTTCAGAGGACATGATGGAAGAAGACATACTTTTTATATAGATATTAATATTAGGTTTATTCCTATTTCTGATCAAAACATGGTTTTGAACATATTTTATCATCTTGTGGTGAGAGCTACTCCAGTTCAAGCCAGAAGAGGGGGGTCTTCTCTTTCACCACAACTACCTGGGCATAGTAACTGTTTGTCTTGGGTTGGACTACCCTTGTTTTCACAGTTTGTCCAGACTGAACCTTTTTTTTTTCCTAAAAAAACGGACGTAGCATTCCATATTCCTTTTACAAATAAAAGCACCTTCACTAAGTCTATGTGTTTTGAAATGTGCCCCGTATGTTTTTTCGTAACAACACTGAAAATGCAGTACCAGCCTGAAATTCCTTAAAAATTACGTTGCATTAGACCTGATGTTCTGATTATGACAGAGAGGTAAGAGGAGCTCAGAACACAAGAAGTTAAGGACATGTTTTGAAAGTGAGATAACAGGGTTACTCATAGGTTTTAAGGCTATCTTATTAGATTCTATATTTAATTCTAATTTTTTTAATATTGCACAACTAACACCACCTTTGCTATAATCCTCTTATGAATACACTGTATGGCAGTCTGAGGAATAGCTGACTTTTTCTGTCTGGACTTCAGAGGGAAATAGGCTTTTGGGAAGCATTTTTGAGTAAAAAGGAAGATGCAAGCCTTTTACATTTTTTTCTCAGCATGTAGCACGGAAAGATATCTAGAGATGGGATAAAAAAGAGTGATAGAATGAATAGAAAGCGGGAAGATACAATGTATTTAATGCAGCACTCTTTATAATAATCTTAAAGAGGAGGAAAAGGGATCTCCAAAGTGTCTGATTTTAAGAGCTATTCAAATACTATAGCTGAGGTTGAAAATGAGGGATCTGATCAGATCGCCTCATGAAGACAATGCCATTAGCACGTTTGCAGAGAAACAGTTGGTCTGAATTACCATATTCAGCTCAGATCCATGACTTGAACAGACCATGTTATCACAATCGTAAGTGTGTCAACTTCTTCTGTAGCCAGATAAAATAGTGGTTTGACCATTTCAGCCATTACATGATTCAAATAAAGCCCAAAACTCTATAGGAATTTAAAAATATACAACAACCATCTTTATAAAACTTGCCATAGCCTGGGTAGAATCCAGCTGGGTAGAATGGTAAACGGCCACCACCATTGCTAATGTAGAAGGTCCTTGGAGACATAATTAAAAGTCTAAAGAGGAAACTGTCACACTGTTGGAAAGAAAGAAAAAAAGAAAGCACACTAGGGGACAGAGATCAAACAGAACAATATTTTACTCTGTTCCCTGTTCCATTAAATATAACAATTAAAACCCAATATTTTTGTTCCTACAGAAAGCCAACTCTGAACCAGTTTTGTATGTACAATGCACATTATACTTAAATAACGCGTTTCAGATGGGTCTGACAAGACAGTTCGCAGGTATTAATCTCAGAGATCAGTTAATCAGCTTGAGCCAAAGGGATCCACTGAGGTTTGAGCTCTGATCTAAAACCTGAAGTATGTTTTACATCTTATCCCTTCATGGACAACACTCAGTTTTATCTTTGAGGAGTGTAGCAGCCTCAAAGAGAGAGAGAGAGACACAAAAGATTCAAATAAATTTGAGTTGTCAAGCCGCAGGTCAGCAGTCTAAGACCTCAGGAGGTGAACTGCAGGCACACAGTCAGCAGACCTAGAAAGTGGATGTTCTGTACTGCACTATTGTTTTTCAAGTCAAAATGTATTCTTGGAAGAACAGTAAAACAAAGCGGTGCTTCTACCACTGTTTAAGCAATGTTGTGCGAGAGGCAAAAGCACGAGTAAGAGTGTTGCTTTCAGCGTTCTGCGCAAGCTGGAGCTTGTAGAGGGGTATATCTCAAACCAGTCCACCTCAGTACCTACACCTCTCCTACAGCTTAACAGCAGACAGTTCAGGCTACAGACTATGAATATTTCTAAGCTACTAAGCAAGTATATTACTGTCAATGCGTCCCTAATGGAAGCAAAAATCCCAAAGACATAACTAAAATATTTCTAAAGTAGCAAGTCAAAAGAAACCCACAAGGTCTTGACATGAGGTCAGAATGTGGCATTTATATTTCTTCTATTTTCAGTACAGAAGGGGTAAAAACTAACACATAGTATCAATCAAGTGAGGAATGAATACTAAAGTAGCTTAAAAAAGACATCTAGTTAATCTAATTTCAGGTGTTTTAAAAAACAGAACTAGAAATAAATGCCAGGGATGTGTCAAATAGAAAGAAATGGAAAAAAATGTGGCATCTCTGACAACTTGTGTGGCAGCACAGAAACATGAACATAATTGACATATGGGGAGATCTCAGGAAAGTCTGTACACAAATCCTATGGCAGCAAACTATCAAAATAAGATTCAAAAAAAATGGATGAAAACTAGTGTTTTGAGATAGAAAGGTTACACCAATAGTAAATTTAATTTACTTTGGTTAGTGAATTAATGCACTTAAAATTCCCAAGAGAACCTCATGGAGAAGAACCTTACCTTAGAATTTATGCTCAAGAAAATAAAGATAAGACTGAAGGTAAGGCAGAGAGAATTCCACAGAACTGCCAAATATTAAACTCTCTGAAGAAAAAAAAGCCTTGAAATGTTTGTTATTTACAAAATAATGTTTCTATAAGTAAATTACTATAATTCACTACAAAAAACATGTGATGTTAGAAAACACATGAAGCATCAGAAAAAATCTGCTGGGAAAATTCTGATCCTAGCAACTTCTTCAGGATGAGAATTTCTCCCTCTGAGAAAATTAAATGAGGGGGTGGCACCACAGAGAAAAGATCCAATACCAGCTAAGTGAACAGAAACAAATGAATTATAAAACACCAAATAAACATATATAACTAGTATGGGAAACAAACATTCCTCCCACAAACCTGACATGTATGTTAGCAAAAACTGAGAAGACAAAATGATTTGTGATAGAGATTGAATTACATTTGAGTAAGCAATGCTGCAAGTATCATTATTCATTAGAATCTCTTAATCAAATTTTCTTTAATACAACATAACATTTCACTTTTGCCATTTAAGGTAAGGCAAAGAAAAAATAATCACATATGCAGAAGTTTTTTTAGAACAAGCTAGAATATTTATCTGAAAAGTCAGTCAAGCTGTGGAGAGAACAGAAGGTAACACCCCTTTTCAGAGTGTCACTATAAACATGGAGTACGTTCTGGAAACTGAGTCATTCTAAAACACATGTGCCAGCATCCAAGGAGATTATCAGTTTTGGCAGGCAAACTGAAAGGAATAGGAATCTTGTTTTAAAAGGAATAAATTTCATGGCTCATTTACTAGTGAGAAAAAAGGAGAAGGACATTAAGAACAGGAACGTCCAGAACTATGTAGTGCTTGAGAAAGAAAGAAGTTGAGGAACCCAACGTTCTGTATAAAAAATTTATGCATCTCTTTTGAAATTAATTTATCATAAATCAACTGTGTTCACAATAAGAGATGTTTCAAAAATTACAGTGTTGATATTCCTTTAAAATATCTTCCATGCAATTCCATAGCTAGAAATATGTTGCAGGTTTTTAATTCCTTGATCTAAAAAACCTAAGTTTTTAAAACCTCAGCCTTCTACAATATGCATACTATCTGGATGTTTTTAGGCTTAATACAGCTATGGTCATAAAGACTTATTAAAATAGATTTTCCAAATTTAGATCATACTTTCTCCATGGCATTTAGTCAATCAATCTGACGAAAACAATCATTTGGGCCCATTTGGCCCTACAGCTGTATTGTATGATTTATGAAGCATTATAGAGAAACACATGTTTCTCTATAATGCACATGAATGTCAGGTTTATGTCTTGAGTTTGACAAATGCCATGAACCACATTGTATGGCTGTTTTCTTTTAAACACCTAAACGTGGGTCCCAAACTACCTGGATAGCAGAGACTGAAATACAGTGAAAAATGTAAAGCTGATGAAAACTTATTCTGAATTCTAAGCTAGACCAGTAGACTCCAAACTTTTTTGATCACACACCCCTATATAATTTATAGATTATATACATGCACTACTATATTAATATATTATGTATAAAATATTTTAAAATCAAAATTTAAAAACAGATTAAGTACAAACAGACAAATTAAGTACTTTATTTTTATTTATTAATGGTACAAGATGTACTTACTTCCTGCACCCCAGTGTATTATCTTGTGCCCACACCATTTTGGGGGCCTCTAGACTAGACTGCTGAGGAGCGAGAGGAATTTTTTATAGGACTGGTTGCTTTCACCTCATCTGAATGGGGTCTACTGTAAGTTACACCTCCATCTCAGCAGCATTTTCTCCCTTATTTTTTTTTCTCCTGTCTTAACTATGTAGCAGTTTACAGAGCTGTTACAAACAGACTATGTATTGCCTCTGCAGCTCATACTGTCCCCAGTGTTGGCAATTAGCAATAATAATCTTAATTAGCTTGACCCACCTGGCTATTTTGCTACTAATAAATCAATTAATTCAAATCACATGGAGGAACTTCTGTGTAGTACCATAGCCTAATCACTACTGGTCATCCTTGTATATGACTGTTTTATGTGCTAGAAAAACTTAGTATCCAGGCTGAATTAGTATTCTCCACTGATAGGCAGCCTGTCAAGAAAGTGTGGAGTGTGGTTAGTATTTTTAATGTATGTAGGGATTTGGCAAAAGCCTCAGCAGAGTGCAAAGGAGAAACTTGGGATGTAAGCTATAAACACTTTGGCACACTGAATTGGATGATCTTTACTTCTCCCTGAATGGTATGGATACTGCTCATTTGGGGTCTCAGTTTACTCAGGAGCCTCTGTTACTACTCCATTTCCTAGTTTTTGATATGAGAAACAGAAGCTTCTAAAACCAGGGTATTTTTGTCATTGGGATCTCTGAGGAATTTCTTTGGTTTTTTTTTCTCCCCTAGAAATATCTGCTCCCCTGGGGGCTATTAAGCTGCGTGATCATGTACTCATATACAAAGATGTCCCCTTTCTGTTTTCTTCTGGAAAGCAATTGCCTGACTTTTTCTTTATTCACCTTTCTTAGCCAGTATCAAGAGGAAACAGTCAAAAAATCCACTGTAACTAGAGACATTTTACTGTCCGGGCTTTCTTCTTAAGCACAACTATATTTTTTGCAGTTGGCCTCATGTCAGTCATGCAGAGTTCTGAGAAACATGCTTTTTCAGTCATCATGGTTTTCCTTGTCTTCTCCTCTCACAGAAGGAGCCTGAATGTCACTTTTTGCCCATGAGTTCAGTGAGATTTTCACTAAACCCACTTTTTTTTCACCAAAAATGAAGAATCTCCTCTTCTATACTGACATACCTTCACTTGCTGAATCAAAAATTATTGCAATATTGCTGGAAAGTGTGGAAAGACATGCAGGATACAGCAACTATGGAATAATTGAGCTGTTGGTCACAGCTACAGATGTTCACAGTGAGAAATTTTCACGACTCCCTGAAAACCTTGAGCAAATACCCAAGAAAAATCCTTTTTTCCATTTTCTTACTGCTTATTCTGACTAGATACTAACCAGCCTGAAGGTATATAGGAAAATAGTGTGTTCAGGGAGGTGGAAGAAAGGGCACACAAAGATTAACCAGGAGGTCAGAAGCTTGTCAAGACTAGGCCTTTTAGCCAAGGACATAGTAGTCCAAGGAATTTGACTTCCTGAGGAGTAGAATCAGCACTGTTTTGAGTAGCAAAAGCCTGATAGTTTATGTCCCTGCAGCTTTGTTTCTTGTAATGCTGCATCGACATTTGACAGGTTTCTAACAAGTGAATAACCTCGTCAATTAGCATAATACTTTCCAATTTCAGAAGAGATGGAATGACCTTTTATAAAATAAGGAATACTTTCAACTCATGCCTACATAGGCAGCATGAAAGAATACAGAACAAATTCCATAGGCTTCTATACCTATATTTCAGGGTTCCCTCTCAAGCTGAGTACTCTCTGACTCTCAGTTGATTTCTGCAGGCCTGAGCTTCTACTTCTCTGATGCCCTCTGCATTACTTAAGTACTTGTGTTTGTGGCATCTCTTTCGTCTCTTCATACAATTTTTCCTCTGATATTTACTGAGTACATAACTTCTGTGAAAATAGCTTCTTTGAAACACAGACTAAAAATCTCTAGGACTTCTATCAAGCTAAATGTTTCACCATGTGTATTCTCCTCCAAATATTTTCCATAATCAGTGACCCTACAACTAATCCTAACGTGGGCTTTTTTTCTGCTAGTATCAGTCTCTCGGCAGTTAACTAATTGCGTCTCTTCTCTGTGTCTCCTGTCCACCTGTGCCATGTGAGAATAGCTGTCTTATTCCTGATGGGTTCCTCTTCTCTTCTTCATCCCCTTTGAAATTTTTCATGTTATTTGCTTCAGATTTGCTGGTTCCTATTGATACTTCTCTAACCATTTGTAATCTGCTACCTTGCAGATTTTCCCTTAAGACTGAACACCTTTATTCCCAAATTCTTCACCCACCTTAATGAATCAGTACTGTCCACTAAGTACTCAGTGGCTTCTCTGAGTACTGTATGAAGATGGATAGAAGGAAGGAAGGAAGGAAGGAGGGAAGGAAGGAAGGAAGGAAGGAAGGAAGGAAGGAAGGAAG
>VWPU01003306.1:0-13471 GCA_013398955.1 Callaeas wilsoni | reverse complement strand
GAAGGAAGGAAGGAAGGAAGGAAGGAAGGAAGGAAGGAAGGAAGGAAGGAAGGAAGGAAGGAAGGAAGGAAGTCCAGTAATTATGCAGGAGGTTGTTAGAAACCTTGATGTTGTTGCAAAGACTTTTGATCACTGGTCATATTCTCAAGTAATATAAAGTAAATGGACCTAGAATAGATAGTAAATGGATCAGGAGCCTTTTTTGCTCCCAAACGCTAGAAAGACAAATGATTTGCTAGTTTGATTTAAATAGGGGGGGTTTTTTGCATTATTTTTAGGGAAGGAAGAAAAGCATCCACACAGAAAATGAAAAACTATCTTAGACATCATGACCATTACCAAAGCATTTTATTTTACTACATGATGCAACTCGTAGCATTGTGCATGCTAGTTTATCAATGCAAAATAATTTGATTGCTTTTGCCTAGTATCTATGTTGTATTTAATATACTTTTTGATAGTGTTAAAATCTTAAGGGAAATATTTCTTCAACATACAGAACTAAGTGCAAATGAAATTTGAAAGCATCAAAGATTGGCTTGGAAGAAAATGGAAAAGAGATGTTTGAGGGCAAGCAAATGAAATTACAGGGAAAAAAAAAAGACACTGTAAAAAAGCTTCCATATAAGATTTGAAAGACAGTTGAATAAATGCCTCAAATCAGGAAAGAAAATGTGTAAATTGCATTTTGGAAAAGGATTAAGTTACCATAATAGAAATAAAGTGATCAGATACTACCTTTTTCTTGGAAAAATTCCATGAAAAGTAAAGGTAGGAAGAAGCGACAGAGACTGTGCATCCTCCTCTGTTGTCTATTCCTGTTTACTTCTCCTGCAAGCTCTTATACATCCTTATATGCTCTACACATTCAATTTCTTTTCCTTTATCACCAGCATGATTAGTTTGTCTTGCATCCTAATCTCCATTTGGCTGTCTTGCCACAAGACATCAAATGGATTCTGTACACTGAGCTTTTTCCTTACTCTTTTCACTACTGCATCTCAGCAATGTCTTTCCAATGTAATTTTTATCTCTACTGTGCTCTTCCAAATGGCAGAAGTGTGTACACTGGAGGATTTAGAAATATTTCTATAACTTTATAAAAATTTGTCCTCCTGTATGTTTACAGGAGATATAACAAATATAGGAAATGCACCTCGTATTTGAAGCAGAAATCAGTAAGATTTGCACAGAGTTCCACCATGCCAAGAAAGCTGGATATCCTGTATAGATGAAAAATTTTTGTTTTTGTCAAAAGCTTCTATATTCCAGTAGAGTATTTGTAATGATCACTGTCTTAATCTCATAACTTTAGCTGAGCATACACGTCTCTAAACCTGTAAGTTGGAAACTTCTTGTAATACCCATTTGACACAGGTGGAACAGAACTACAAAGAGCTACATTGGCTTAGGTCACACAAAAAAAGTAGGAAAACAAAATTGAACCCAATTTTCTTAAGAATCCCTGGGGGTGCCCGAATAGACATTCCTCCTCTAGAGTAACTGCTTCTAGTATTTGCAGATTTGGTATGTACCTCTAATAGTAAATAAAATATTTTTCAATATGTAAAAACAAGTGCCATCTTGAAAAGTATTTTTGTTGATACAAAGAATTTATAATATACGTTAACTTGATGATATCTTTGATCCAGGAGATATGCTTCCTACTAATAAAAGGCATTCCAAAGTAAGAAATATATTTGCTAATCTCATATATGTTATATAAATTATTTCATGTGGAAAACGAATGTAGTAAT
The DNA here is from genome assembly GCA_013398955.1 of Callaeas wilsoni. Taxonomy (NCBI): domain Eukaryota; kingdom Metazoa; phylum Chordata; class Aves; order Passeriformes; family Callaeidae; genus Callaeas; species Callaeas wilsoni. Next base: position 11,714 of record VWPU01003306.1, on the reverse strand, counting down.
TTATATATTTCCATGTTTCCTTTCTTTCATCTAAATACTCTATCTTCTTCCTTATTTTTAATTCATGGAAGAAATTGTATCTCAGAATAGAAGGGAGGAGAGTGAAAGACCTAATGTGGCTTGAGGATTGAAAGAGAAGTTGTACTCAATATTATTAGTCTTTGGAGATTATTTCATCTAACATGCCATCAAACTCCCTCCACTTCTTTAACATAAAAGAAGTGGAGGGAGTTTGAGAATACAGCTCTATCTATGGTGACTGGAAAAGCAGAAGCCAAGGAAAACATGAGGAAATGGCCCAACTAGAACAAGGAGAGGAAGCACACAGTTAAATAAGTGACTTGGAAGCACTAGATTGGTATTGGAAGCAAAATACATTGGGACAAAGCATTTCTGAGCAATTCCACATACCAAGGAAACTCTGCAGTAGGATGAAACTAAGTGCCTGTGTCATGTAAGCTGTCTAGAAGGACAGCTGTCAGTGTTGCTAAGTATTGAGAGTTGAATGATTGGTGTACACAGGTGTTCTTTAAACTGTTTGCTTAAACACTAATATACTTTTTATATACTTTTGGTTGTCGATCAACCACTTTTTGTGGTTGATTTACTAAGAATAATGTAAACTACATTATTAAACAACATCAACATTAACTTCCTTGAAGTGCTTGAAAAGTAAACTACTTCCTGCGATGTATTACTTGTTCATTCTAGAACTGAAAGCAGGTACTTTCATTCACTTTTCAAAAAAATGTTGCATATTATCAATTTCCACTTTTTTTACCTTCTCTCAGTGTTATTTAGGGAAACCAAAGGCAGAATTTCTTCTCTTATATATACTGCAAAATATACTGCATATATATATATACACTGTTAAATATACAGCAAAAACTAAGCCAAAATATGTAGCAAATGTCTGCAATTTATTTTAAAGTATAGACATTGACTTGGTCGGAATTTCAATGTGGTGCCTTACACTAAAGAGCCCTAAGTTTGTGGAAATCAAAGAAAATATACCTATTTGTCTTAAGTAACAATAGCAACAACAATAAAATTATTTTCAATCTTATTGTTTATCTCAAGTATACTACATTGCCTAAACAGCAGGCAGAATAGATAATAAATGGGCATACTCTACCCTCATTGGAGGCTTGTTTTTTTCAAGCACACACCCAAGCTTTTACCCAAAAGTGTGAAAAAAAGGAAAAGAAAGTCATAATCTAGGGTGTCCAAAATAAACTATTCAGGATCAGTAATAGCAGCTGTATGTCTCTTTACTCATAAATATTTTCCTTCCTAGCTCTTAGCATGGAAACTTGACTGCCAGTAGAACTGATTCTAATGACTAATGATTGAGGGAAGTTCTCAAGATACATGAACACCAACACAAATTACCAAGCAGGGATGAAGTATGCCCATTCCTTGTATGCCCTGGTGACCGAGTTCTGCATTAAAATACAAGGTGAATTTATTTAATACTCTTGACCTACCTAACTGATTTGTTCTACAGATCCAAGCTTCCCTTTGTGCAGAGTTTGTTTGAGTTCCCTGCATGGCTTGAAAGCATTTATTCTCCAGCAACTCTATTAACCAAAATATTTTAACCAATTTTATATGCTAAGCAATTTTTGAAAGTCAAATTCAGATACCTAGTACTGTTTGCATGAGACAAATTAATTTCATTTACTGTACTTGAAAGCTTTACAGCTTTCCAAGTGCTTTTATCTTTGGGCAGCTTTTACCTGAAAGGTATCTGATTCTACTGTTTGACTTTATTCTTGTACATAAACACATTTCTGCAAACACTTTTCTATTCTGAACAGACAGTCCTTTAAGTTTCACAAATTTCTGATTTTTGTCTGTGATATGAAATGGACAGATCTCTGATTTCATACTGTAATCACAATTAGTGTCTTGAAAGATTTACAAGAAAACAAAACAATCATCCTGCCCTCAGTTCTAAAATTATTGCTTCCTGAGGATACCATAATTAAAAAAATTCCCCAGTCTGGGTATGACTTCAGTATCACATGTTATTTCTGGGCCAGCCAAATATCTTTACTGTGGTTAGTGGTCTGCAAGACAGTGTGAAAGACTTCAGTTTGGTTCCCTGCTTTCACTTACTTGACCAAACAGACAGCTATGTTTATGCCTGCATAACAGCTTTCACCAAAGACTCTCTGAAGATGCACAGCATGAAAATGCAGAGCTGCTGCTGTTCTTAGGGTGATTAAAAAGGAGGCCATGCATGAAATACCAAGAAATTTGAAATAAATTTTTCAAACTTGAGAATATGTCATTATGAGAGATCTAGTTTTTACTAATGTTAAGTGTTTCTACTAATGTTAAGCGAATCTACAGCTCTGTGTCAAGCCAAAGAGACCTTAGCATCCTCAAAAATTGTTGTCTTAGATGGGTCTTACAAGATGGTTTTCAGAGAAGTCTTCAACAAGTCTTCACCGTTTTATTCAAGTATCTCTAGTGTGCTCCGTAGGCAAGGTTCTGGTCAAACCTGAATTAGTAAGATTTTTATGATAGAAGCTAATTCTGCACAGAAGTACCAGACTATCTACAATGGGTTTCAAGAGTCATGTAAAAGCATTTATCAGTTTGGTTTCTGTCCTATTTGATAATATACGTACTGTTTTTGTAATTGAGCTGACAATCTTTGGATCAAAAGAGTCACAACTACTTGGCTCAGCTGTCTTGAAACACATGGCATGGAACAGAGGAATTTCGACAATCATAAGGTTGATCATAATTTCAGTAATTACTTTGGTGACAGAGCATATATTATATAGTCTTGATAAACTGGAAAGAGGCTAAGAAAGGTTTGTTTCAAAGTTGCTGGCAAAGAACAAGAGAATAAGGTAAAAATAATTAAAAAGAAATACTAGCTTCTTGGACATTTATCACAGTACACAGATGGGGATATCAAGTTAGAGTGGAACATAAACTGAATAGATCAGTATGGTATTAAAAGGTAAATGCCATTTTGAGCTGTTTTACTAAGAATATTGTATATCAAATACAGTAAGTAATTATTGCTGATGGATCAGATGAAGCTTCAGCTAGAGCACTGTTTGCAAATCAGACTAGTGAACTTCCTGGTATTTATGGTAAATTGAGTAGTACTCATGGAAAAGTAACGAGAGTGCCAATAATTCTCAGAAATACAACATGTGAGAAATGTGTGAAGGAAAAAACGTTGTTAGGTCTATAGGGAAGGTGGAAGACTTAAAAAAAAAAAAAAAAAAAAAAGGTAAGTCTTCCAGTGTTCAAAAGTCCGCTATGAAGTCTGCCTAGGACAGGACAATAAGCAATCCACTTACTTAGAAGGAAAAGTTTTTTATTTAGCTATTAAGGAAAGCTAACACTAAAGGCAGTGAAGTATTGGAGTAGGTGACTTATGGAGGGTATAGTGGGATTTTTTAGGAAATTTTCAAACATGTTATAGAGATCTTCTACACATAATAATCTTGTCTCAAAATAGACCACGATTCCTGAGATTTGTTCCAGATCCAAAACTCTGCAATTAAGTGAATTCAAGGTGACATATATCCTGCACAGATCCAGTTTAAAGGGAAGTAACATATCTTTGTCATACATAGTGATGTTGGGTGGTTTGTGTCTCCTGCTCACCCATCACAATACCTGCTTTTCATCTACAAGGCATGATATCAGTAACCTATAGATATTTTATATTGATGAATTTACTTTTCCTGGTATAAGTAAATAAATTGAGACCCTAAATTATTGGCCTACCCTTTATAGTAATACAAAAATCTGTTTTAAAGGCTGGTGGTTAGATTGTTTGGAATAAGACGAAGAGAGTTAAGTATTTTAAGAGCCAGAAGTTGCATGTTATGTATTTGTTTTGATGGCCCTTTGTTGCATAATGAGGTTCTGAGCTAGTTGCAGTCCTGATAAATAGTATTTTCTATTGGAGTCTGGAAAAACGTATCTAGTGGTATGCTTCTACACAGATTTCCTGATTAAATGCCTCCTAAAACTATACATGGAGGACCAGATGTCTATCTCTTTCACCTGCATAAATGGGGAACTTCAATTAAAGATCATTCTTCCTTTCAAATATAGCATTTGTTTTAGCTCTAATTTTAAAGCAATTGTTTCAATTCTATCAACATCTCTTACAAAGCACTAAGCAATGCTTTAATGTATGTGTATGTGTGTGTTTGTGACTGGTCTGTAAAAGCAATAAAGTTGCAGAAGCAGCTGAAGAAGTTACAAGGACGTATTTTTTTGGTCTTTTAAGAGAAATACATGACTTGATTTAGAAGAGTCTAGACTATGCAGTTTCCTTCTAAAAAATGTGACTGTATTTCAACCATTCTTTAAACTTTCAGGAAGAAGGAAAAAAAGAGAGAAGAAAACATATTGAAACTCTAAGCTATCCTATATTATTGAAGACTGAGAAAGGAAGTAACAACAATTTTATGGGAGGCACCAACAATAAAGCTTGGATTCATGTACTTTACACACCATCAAAACCTACAAGACTCTATCTGCTATGCTGTCTGAAAACTCAGCTAATTAATTCTGTGATTAGGAGTAGCAAACCTGATATTTTAAGTTTAACTTTTTTTTTTGCTAGACATGTCACTGAACTGAAGATGACACAGAACTAGTAACTTTGTAAGAGTTGCTGTCATAGTTCTTATGTCACTACTTGTGGTAGTTCTTCTTTAGTAGCAATGTATTTGCCGCCAGCACAAAATCATTAATTTGCAGTAACAGGTCAGGCAGAAGAAACTGAAAGTGATCTGTGAAACAATGTTGCCTCCTTGGATTGGGGCAGGTTGTAGAAAGGCTTAAAATTTAAAATTTATGCTGTTTAGATCACAAAGGCAAACAGAGTACTGATAACCTTTTTTATTTACTTGTATCCAACATAAAGTAGCTTTTGGTTGCACACAGTGTATTCATTTACAGAAGTCATAGAGGATACATGCACATGAATGCTTTTCAGGTACACCAAGAAATCACAAACAAGAGAATTAAAATAAAATATTCAGCATATAGAGCATAATTTTACAAAGAAAATCTCAGCTGCTACAGGCTCAACGTCATACTCTACGAATAGCCACTCTTTCCATGAGAGTATTTCACAGTTTCTTGGAGTACTTCAAATGATAACTTCCTTTGTTTCTTCCTTAGAGTCAATGCCCTGTCCTCGTCATCTCTAGCTCTGCTCTGAACAGAAGTATTTCTTAACAGTACTGGTAGGGTGAATTACACAAGTGCAATTAACTTTCATAGTAGGAGGTCACATTTTTATATCCTTGAAATCAAATATACTGAAAGACCCTCATGCTCTGCATAATTAATTTAAACTCACAAACTACAAGTTACCAGCATTGAAAGACCCACATTTTAAGTTTGAACTGATGCCAAAATATTGTGAGGGTTCAAAAAGAATCGTTTAGAAAACTGTCCACTATTTCCCTTATTTTCCTTGTCCATCCATACACACATGGAATAAATTCCTCTAATTAATTTCATATATACATATACACACACACTCTCTCAGTGGTGGGGCCAGAAATTTGGAGAAATTGGTTCAAGGTCAAAGACCAACAGTTTGGATGTGAAATCAAACTAACTGAAAGTGGGGCAGCCAATAAACAGAAAGGAAATTCAGAGTTCTATCTGGACAGCACTGTCAATTGTGAACAGTATTTGGCTTATGATCCAGTGGTAGAAGAACATAGATCAAAAATAACTTTAAAAAGGAAACCTGTTTTTGGACACAGTATTTTAATTTCCTATTTTCTCCAGGTTCCTAAGGTTTAAAGTAATGCCAATAGCAAAGTCTACACCTTCTTTTTCTAATTGTACTTCACCAAAATGAACAAATACAGGAAGTCTATCAGATGTCCCCAACGAAATGTTTATAATAAAAACAGGGAGAGTACCTGATATTCTAACTAGATCTTTGGATGTGAGAGTTACAATCAAGCTCAAGTTTAAACAAGACCTATTAAGTATCTGCTCTTAAGAGTGGTTGAGTCCAGTGCTAGGAGAGGTCACAATCTAAAAGTTGATCTTTTGTAAGAAGGCAAGGATCAAGCTGTCAATTCTTCTGCCTTCTTTTCTTTCTCTTGACACGACGATCAAATAGTATTGTAATTTCTGAAGCAATTATTAAAAAATAAAAATAGAATACAGAAGTTATGATGAATGAGGAATCTTTATGCCACATTATATAAAGCCTGCTTTAATGCTCTCTACTAGATTCAGCTTAGGTTGTCACACCCATATTAAGCCACTATTTAAGAAAGGTGTGAATAGCAGAAAAATATTTTTTCTAAAAGTAGGGAAGTCTTAGCAGTAATGTTTCAAGACTAGACATGAAAGATTTTGCGATTTTTCCTGCCATATTACATTTGAAATTTTTGTTGTTTTTAAGATACTGAGCCACCAAACATTATTAGCTCTGGCTGGGGCATTTCATTTGTTAAAACTAATTTATGAGCTCAAGCTAAGTGCACAAATACTCATTGTAAGATACCAGGATGAAATAAGTAAAATCTCACCAACAATTAGAGTTCAAGACTAAAACAGTTAAACTGTGTAAGAAAAAAGAGAGACTTTCCCATCGTGCTCACAACTAACTCTCCAAGGCAATAATTTTTGACTGGTGTAATATAAGGAAAACAAATGGTAAAACGCTAAGAGAACTGAAAAACATTGAGATTCACTTGGGAAAAATACCCTCAAGTGTTATATGAGATAAGCTGAAACATATTCCAGAATGCATATAGAACACTACGTGTGGTCTCTGACTAGCAATTACTAAGTTATAGAAAACAATTTTGATGGACAAAGATTGGAAGTGACAACAGAGAAGAAAGAAACTTCAATCTAGAGAGCTCTTAAATGTAAACATATGTATTCTTATTGGAGAAAGGATGATAATAGAACTACCAAATAGATCTAAAACATTTATTTTTACTTTTTTTACTACTTTTAGCAAGTTGCTGACACTTACTGCACCGTATTCCTTTCATCTCTAAAGTGGTTGAATAGTTTTGTTTGTTTGCTTCTGTTTAAAACCTTCTAGTGTCCCTTACAAAAACTGTTGTAGAACGACAAAGTGTAACATCTATATCCATTGCTTCTAATATATATTCTTTCAGCTGAGCTCACACAGTCCTGGAAGAACATTTGTCTTAAAGAACATCTGCTAATGCTTTGGGGAAAGTTTAGGATAAATCAAACTGTGGTAGCAACCTCTAAAAGAGTGTTAGAAAATATTTGGTACAGAGGATATGGTACAAGAAGAAAAAAAGATGGGTATGTTGCAGACAACCTTTTTTTGTTCCCCAAACCACCATTATGACTGGGGGGACTTAGCAACATTAAAGTAGTGGAAAGGCTTTGAATCACCTTAAATATTTTAGTGCAAGAGGCAAAAGAAACATAATTAGCTATTCTTACTTCACTTCTTCCATGACAAAAATACTTTTTGACTCCGAACACTACAGTATCACTATTATTATTTGATATAGTTTAACGAACTTAATACTGAATTTTGACAGCTGGCTAGCAGGGGTTAGAAAGTTATATGTTCAGAAGTTAAGAAATGTTATCATTACAAGTGTCTACACTATATTATTTCAGCCCTTCAACATGATGAGTACACAGCGTCTGAAACTGTATGATCATGTACTGTTTTCTTCCTGCAACGTGTGTCTGTATCAAGTACAGAGAAACATTCTCTAAATAGAGTGCATGTAAATTGAATGGAGCTTCTTTCCTAATATTTCGGCTTAATTTACTGCTTAAGTTTTAAGGTGTGTGATGAACAAGACAGAAAGAGAAAGATGGCACTATGGTTAAAGCAGATGAAGCAGTTAAACTTCATCCTGGAGACTTAGATCTTAGCCCTGTCTCTAAGCTCCTGTGTGATCCTGTGCAACTCACTTGAAACCAAATGTTTTCAGCTGGTCCCTAGTTTTCCACATCTTGTCTCAGGCCCCTGGGGTTCAGAGCTATGTTTAGGTGAACCTCTTCAGAAGTAGAATCCTTGATACTCTGCCAACATAAGGTCAAACTTCAAATTCCATCAGGAAATTAGTTTGCCTGAGGAACCTTTAGACCCTTTTTTATAATAAATGCTCAGATATTCTCTCCTAATCAGATTATTGACAATGGTTGAAGTTCTCCCAAATATCATAATCTGATAGACTAACTAGCATAAAACTCCAACAAAAATGCATTAAAAGAGGGGAAAAAAAGGAAAAAGGGAAAAGAAAAATCTTTAATAGAAAGTAGGAGCCTATCTTTTGTAAATCGTGCTATAAGCCAGGCTAGCTGTTGTAAGTAACACTTAGCATGGGAACTTAATACAAATATTCAGTATGTATATGGATGGTACAGCCATATTCCTAAATAAAATGAATAATCAGATTGGGACTTCATGATGACATTGGTCTAAAATATTGATGGGTATTTTTCGAATGGATTCTTTACCCCAGTACAAATTGTGGATTACAGAAAACAGGTTTCATATTCAGGACTGGGAATAATTTCTCTGTTGGAGATTCTTTCTACCAGTAAATTCTTGTTTCATTTACATTTCAGTTATACCATTCTCTAGAAGTGTTCTATGTTACCTTGCCACCCATCGGAATATGGAAGATTTCAGTTTGGTATCTCGCTATGCTCCCTTTCAGGATTCTGGTGCCTTATGTCCCACCTCACCTCTGTTTGCTCCGTGGTCAAATCTTCTGGACCACACCTCCAGGTTTGAAAAATGGGCAAGATTCAAGTGAACCATAAATTCCTTCTGTGAGAAATAGGATCAAGACAGCAGAGAAATACCACACTCTGGAGACATCACAATTTAGATGAATTATATTTCCATTCTTCTCAAGTTGCAGTTACTGCTCAGACTCTAATTTGCAATATCTTGGTGCTCCAATCTGTGAAAAACAAAAACAACAAACCAAGCAACCAAAAAAACCCCAAAAGCAAAAAACCAAACCAACCAAATGAAAAAGCCCTCCCCAAACCTAAAAAACTCCCCCAAACCCCAACAAACAAACAAAAAACCCTGAAGAAAATTATTTTACTTTCTAACTTTGTTCACACTAATGAATCTCAGACAAGGAATACTACTAATTCTTTATGGTGGTCATAGCTGGTTTTGAAGGAAAACTACAATGAGAAAGACATCCCTGTTGACGAGGCAGAAATTGTTAGAGACACTGTTTTCTTCATGAAAAAATATCATTAGACTAAGAAGCGAATAAAAGTTTAGGCTTTGCACTTACCTCTGAAACCTTGCACATAATATCCAAAATTTAAGATAATTACACATGTTGAGAAGTCATAAGACAGTCCTGTGACACATCATGAGTCTGTACGCTGTCTTTTGAGACACTGAACTGCAAGTAAAGGTATGTTGTCATCATTTCCTGCAATACCAATGACGTGCTGATTTTACAGTCACTGCAGCACTACAAAGAAACAAAAGTTACTGTGCATGTGGATGGTATAGTATTTTAATACGCACCCTACCTTCTTAATTTTATCTCAGAATATACTACATAGTAGACAAACTTGAAAGCAAAAACTCAATGGAAATTTAAAACACTATTGTGTATGTGACTGAAATCATGATTTTGAAAGATGTGAAGTTTCAGGAAAACTCGGAGGCTGTTCAGTCTGAAGACTAATGATGTTATGTATTCAAATGCCACCAGTTAGTTATTTTGGTACTGATCCTATAAGCAGAAGTGTCTTACTCCACAATGTTTATCCTGTAATCCCATACTGTCAACCCAAGAATCAGAACTCCCAACAGCCAAATTGCCTCCAGCTATTTTACCTCCTCATCAGCTTTCAAGAGGCTGTAATATACTGCCAATACAAAAGACATTGGCTTATTGACAGGTGGAAGAAAAAAAAAGGTTTAAAAATGCTGAATCAAATATCAAGCAAGATAACAAAGGAGTAACTCCATAAAGCTTTATTAGTTTTCATATAAAATTACTTAGAGTCTTTAAAAATAAAGTAACTGGAAGCTATTAATGATTGTGTTACACTTACAGGTTCCTTGAAATGACATCGGAGCTTAGGTAATTTTTTTATTGATATAGGCTATTATCAATGTAAACTACTCATTTAGTGCACACAGAAATACATCCTTCAAATGCCTAGCCCCAGTTTAAAAAAAAAATTCCAAAGTAGTAAGGAAATCTGGTTTTAAATTTAGTTGAATGGCCATCTACCTACTCTAATTCTTTCCTTTCACAAAAGCTGTAACCATTTATAACCTTTGATTCACTTCGGTGAAACTGCACAGTGAAGATTAGCCTTGTAATGGGCATGGCAGATCTTTATTCTAGCAGGTGACCATGCCTTTTGCGAGCCAAGGTTGCAGCACTTTATTTTTAATTTGCATCACGCTGCTTTGACCCTTCCCTCCTTCGTGAGTACAGGTGATTGTGAGGCTCTGAAGGCTTTGACCACGAGGGGGCTGTGTGAACACAATTTTTTGGCAACTTCTTGGCCCTCCCTGGTTCAAAAGGGCAAATGCGTTTTTATGTACGATAAAATGTGACTTTGAAATAATTAACAAGGTTTTTCTTATCTCTCCCCTTTGACAGAAAACGCACCAAGTCATGGCTTAATTAGTCTCGTGATTTTTTTTTTTTTTTCCTTTAGAACGACCACAAATTACTCAAAATCTTCATTGGTCATGGTACTTGTATAAAAAAACCAAAATCCTGATGAATGCAAAATCCTTTTGAATCGTCGTTTAGAGCCTGAAATATGCTCTCAAAGATCAAAACTAATCCTGATGAGGTGTGGAAACTGCAAATCCTGTCCATAAGCTGATACATATTATGCCTAATCAAAGTATCCGACAAATACCCAGAAAATAAAATGAATTTTTCACAGAAACAGACATTGAGATATATCGGGTTTTATGAAAAACTGGTTTTGATACTAATACAGATAATTTACCCTTCTCTCTTCTGACAGACATAGGAATTACACAAGTAACGGAGATGCCAAAATATGGTAACAAGCTTGGGAAGTTGGCAATTCCCGGGGACATGCCGTTCATTACAGCAAGCTTAGTGTGAATTCAGTCCATAGCAGATGCACAAAAAATCGGGAGTGCGGACGGCTACCTCCCATCTCAATTTTTCTCAGTTCCTGCTAGGTCATCTGAGTGTCCAGCTACACCAAAGGGGAGCAAAATGTGCTATTTCTGTTTTACATCGCTTGGAAAGTTCTCCTCATGTTCACTTTTTAACAGTCCGGTCGTGTTTAAACCTCGTGTATAAACCTCGTGTTTACACGGCGCCCTCCTGAAGAGGGGAGCCGGTTTTGACCGCACTGGTGACCCTCACCGCCTTCTCAGGCAGGACACGAGGGACAGTCGGGCTGGGCTGCCCGTCCCCGCAGGTGAAGCCTGACACCCTCAGCCACCTTCCCCAGACCGAGCAGTCCGTGCGACGCGGGTCGGCTCCGCCACCCCCTCGGCGCCGCCGGCGGGGCTCGCGTGGAGACCCGCGCTTCGAACCGGTAAGGGAAGGTTTCAGAGGGGACAGCGGGGACTAAGGGCCGGCAGCCCGGTGCCCTCGCGCCGTGCCCCGGCTCCGTGCGGAGCAGAGCGGCCCGATCCGCCGGCGGCCGCGGGAGGGCGCGGAACGGCCCGCCCCGCCCCGTCCCCCCGC
>VWPU01003305.1:0-23745 GCA_013398955.1 Callaeas wilsoni | reverse complement strand
GTGCCGGCGCGTTAATATAAATTCCCACGAAGNAACTCAGGGGAGAAGTCTCCCACACTCTCAGGTTTTGTGTGTGTAGAAGGCTTCTGCCTCCGCGATAACTTATGTGTCTTTTATGGTTTGTAAAACAGAGTGTCTCAGTCAAGAATATCTCTCTGTTATCTCTTTCCACATCTGCTCTCCAGACTAAGATGTGGATTCTTAGCTGGGGCTTGAGCCCTTTTGGTGCCAGAGATGACCCCTTGCTGGGCCCTTTGACCCCTGGGTTATCCCTTCCATATCTGCACCAACCATCTGTGGTAGAGAGGGGGAGGATATGTCCTGCCACAGAAGAGAAGGCTCAGGGGAATTTCATTAAAGTATATATATAGCTGAGGGGATGGAGCCAGCCTGTTTGCAATCATGCCTCCTGACACATCCACTAGTAAGGGGCACAAGCTGAAACATAGGTGTCATCAGAACATCAGGAAATACTTTGTTACTGTGAGGGAGATCTAGCACTGTCACAGGTTGCTCAGAGAGGTTGTGCAGTCGCCCTCCTTGGAAGATATTCAAAAACCATCTGGTTGTGGTCCTGTGGAACTGGCTGTAGATGGCCCTGCTCAAGCAGGAGGGTTAGACAAGCTGACCTCTAGAGGTCCCTCCCAATCTCCACTATTATTCCATGATTCTGTGATTTTGTATTCCTAAATTGAGTTTCCATGTTGAGACAAACTCCTTTGATGAATAAATTCAAAATGTATTTTTTCTTCAAGATCTTTCCTGATCCTATGCTAATGCCACAAAGAATTGAAATCTAATTAATAACAAAAATTTATATGCAAAATGTGGAAGAGATGGTAAAACACGTTGAGTGATATGAGCATTCTATTGATGGCAGCAACCCTAATTCCAGACTGAAAACTAATGTATTTTTTAATTCTTCATTTATCATTTGTTTTAACTGGCTCAGTAGAGAACCAGTGTGACTGAAATAACAGCATCATAATCATATAGCTTCAGGAATCTTCTCTCACTTGCAAACTTAGTGATAATGCCAGAAGCAACTGTCCTCCTTTGGAGGTGCAAACTGCCTGTAGAGGCCAATGCTTTCCAGTCTACAAACTCAAGGAGGTGGATACCTGTGTTTTCTTTTTTTGGATCTTTAAGGGATGTAATTGCAGCGTGGCTCTAGAATATACTCTTGATATAGGAAGGCCTTTTTTTCTGGTAAGAGTTGCACAGTACTACCACAACATGAATAATAAAAGCAACAAGCAGTGAAGCCTTATCACATATGCATTAAACAACACCAACATATGAGTGGAAAGCAATTTCTGCATACTGACTACTTTTACTTGCCATAAATTGCCCAAAGATATAAGGCTTTGTGAATTTCTGAGAAGTTTGCATTCCATTGATGCAAGAAAAGCCAAATATATAATTTTCTGTAATGATTTAAGTAAAAAAATGCCCTGTGTGTGTCAAGAACAGAATATCTATAAAAGCATAAGCAGTTGCAAATTCTAATCCTGCCACAAAGTTTTACACAGCAATGTGCAAAGTTTGTACCTTTGCTATGAAAATTTTCCCAAGAAAGTCAAAAGGAGAGTGGAATTCTTGAAATTTTCATTTTCCTTTGAAAAAGGAGTGCTCTTTCCAGAAGATTTCTTCAAATACACCTAAATTCATGCTGGATTTGTGTTGGTCTCTGATTTCAGACATGAATGTAGTCTCAGTCAGTCAGTATGTCTGTGTGTATACAGGACACTGGTAATTATCTTCAAGTGTTTTGCTGAACTGAGGTCCCATAATGGCAAACCAATAAGAGCTCAACCTTTGGCAGGTCTTAACTAGGAACCCTTTAAGAGCTGATTTGCGGTTGCAGCTGACAGTTTAGAAATTGAAAAATCATTAGTGAAAGCTTAACATTTTTAAAAATAAAATTGAACAAAATCCCTAAGGCAGATAACTGTGGAAACAAGGAGAGTCGAAGACATGATTCTATTTCATCACTAAGGACAGCAGTAAAACTGTAAGCCTTATGCTGGTATGGCATAGCATAATATATTAAAAAGAATTCTAATGTCTTTTTCTCTTTTATCTTTTTTTCATGTTTTCAAAGATAAGCACTGTATGAGATTAATATTAGAATGACAGGGACACTGAATTGGAAATTCATCAGGGGTTTGAAATACCACGTTTCAGAATTTACTGGAGGGATGAGGAAAATAAAACAGGAAATGGCAAATTCGATTCAGTAGACCGGTGAGCTGCTGATACATCACTATTTAGGTTGAAATTATAGGTAAATCTAAGTAGAAGTTAATAACAAAAAGAAATAGAAAGACCTCCTGAAGGACTTTAAAAATAATTTATATTATTTAGTTGTTTTTCTAGAAATATGTATTCCCAGAATAATTGGAACAGTGCTTATTATTAAAAGTAATTGAACAAAACCTTTCAAATAAATCAGAAATTTAGATTGCCTTTGAATAGACAAGTTTGAGTTTTTCCATAGGTTGGAGTAGTTTGTTTTTTAACAATTTCTTTAACAGTTTTCATACGAAGAGGCTATTTTAGAAGGATTCATAGAAATAAAGAATAATAACCAAGAACAATGGAAGAAAAATGAATGGTGGGGCCAGTTAAAGGAACATATACCTTACTGTATGCAACAGCTCTTGAAACTGACTGTGTGGGAGGCACAACGATGAAATAGTATGAACCATGCTCTGCTATATGTAGATAATTTATGTTTTTCATTCTAATGCCCATCAGAAGACAAACAGAAACTCTGAAGGTAACTCAGCTTACCTTACAAGAGCCTCAGCTCCTGCTCATCGTCATCATCACCATTATCAATAATTTATGGCATTCTGTCTGCCCTTACTGCTGACTTACACTGTTTGTAATACAAAGGTGTAAAAATATGCTCACATATATTCAAAAAATTTATTATTGGAGTTCTTCATGAACAGTAGTTTGTAACCAGAGCTTTGTAGGCTCTTAGGTAGAAATTCTCTGAAGATGTGAAAAGGCAAAAAGAAAAATTGCAAATGAAATCAAAATAGTTAATAAAAGCTGAAGATATACCTATTCCATGAATATATTCGGAATTTATATATCCATACATATTTGTGCATACATACATGTTTAAGAGTTTTGATAGTGTTTGAACAGACAAATGTAATACTGAGGGGAACACCACTGAATTACCATATGCTGCAATGTTTCAGGTATCATTAGTGCTCCTGGTTAAATTATTCTTTGGAAACCAGTTCTTGGCTGTATTTAAGTCTGCTTTTTCCGTTCCTGTTTATAAAGATTATGCAAAACTACCCTCTCTTTCTGGCTGATGTATTCATTATTCAGATAGAAAAAATGAATGACTTCTCAGAAATTTTCCGTCTATGTATTCTTTACAAACTATTTTTATTGACTACTCAGTGAGTGTGATATGTCTCATAAATCAAATTGTATATTTTTTCTATAGCTAGATGGCTGAAACTTTTTAAAAAATAGAGAATAATAAATGGCAAACAGTGAAGGAAAACAAAACAGCTAGAGCATATTTTTGTCACACCCTTGTTTATGCTTAACTTTGTAATGCTTTAAGGATTTATGAATATTTTCATGAATAAATAACTAGTCATAAATAACAACTAATATGAGCTAGCATATAACAGTAGGATATTTCTTCTGTATAATAGTAGTGAATTAGTTCATCCTGCATTTGACCAATCCAATTTACACACAGAGAATGAAACTTAAATATCCCAAACCTTTAGGCAAAAACTGTTAAAATTGTTGTTACTGTGACATCTGAGGAAACTTTAACATGATAAACAGAGACTGCTTTTTGTATTGCAAGTATTTGTGCTGTAATTTTTAACTTCTCCAAACTCCACATTCAAAGTTCATAGCACAAGAAGTCTTTCCTAAGATATCTTTAACTGGTTCATTGAATCAGTTAAAAAGTTGACACAGTGGTATCTTTGGCATGTTTGGTGTTTGTTATGTTTTGGGGTTGAGTTTCGATGTTGGGTTTGAATTTTGGCTTGAGGGGGGTTGATTGCTTTTTTTTTTTCCTTGAAATGTGAATTCCTGGACTACATAGGCTGATACTTCAGAGCTGTTCTTGAATTGCTAGATCAAAGAATAGCACCGCTTCCAAAAATGGAATGAATGTAACAAAGAAGGAGAAGTGTATGTCTGTAAAATGCAGTTCAAAGATTGAGTTCTTCATGGACCAGTCCCTCACAACTTCAGAGATCACTTCTCTTTCCACTCAGCTCTATTTGTTGGCACAGCTGGAGAGGTCAGCCAGTCCTGGGAGGCTCATGGTCTTCTGAGAACTGAGCTTTCATTTTGGACAAGAATTGATGCCCACTGATGCAGCAGAAAAGAACTGCTGAAGTTTTAACATGTGCTATAATAAAACCAACATTTATTCCTTTTGCTTATTTTCCCTTTTTAACTTCCTGTCATGGCCATCCAGCTGTGTATCCTTCAGAGGAGAAACAAGAAGAGAAATTCAGCTAGAATAGTTGGGAAGCAGATAAATAGTGAGATGATAATAGCTACATGAATGCTTACACATACAAAGAGGTGATATTTTAAAAATTTTAAAGTTATGTATTTTTTCTCTTTAACAATAAAACTGCTGTTTTTTCCTCTGAGAGTTATAGATTGAAAGAGTTGGGTTCAAATCCTGAATCCAGGGTAGCAGAGGTTTTTGACCTCAGAATAAAATATTAATATAAGATTTTCAAACTACAAGCTGTCTGCTAAGTAGACATAAAACTGATGAGAAAAATACTAAAAGGAGAATCAGGGACACAAAAATACACTTATCATTGAATTGCAGAGTGCTTTTCAGCTAATAGTAAATTGTTCTGCAAATATATTTACAGGAGACTGAAGATAAAATGAAAATTGCTGCACTGAAATTGTAGCTGAAAAGGGATGGAAAGGATAAAAGAACACCAGATTTGCTGAACTGATGCTTTATTTATATCTTTTCAGAGGAAAATGAGGATGGAGCACAAACAGAGACAGGAATGATTTCTTGATATAGCCAAGAACAGAGGTATTAGACACAGTGCCAAGAACAGAGGTATTAGACACAGTGTGGATAATAATAGAAATAATGCCAGATATAAGACAGATGACTTTGCAATTGGCAGATTTTTTGTTTTCTTTTTATATACACATTATATTTTGCTTGTCATTGTCCTTCAAAACCTTCACTAATTTAAATTTGATGAAAATTTGCAGCTCTTATAATGATCAAATTAAAAATTTTATAAGCAAAGAATTAACAAGGTTTATATAGATGAGATCCTAATGAAATTTTTGAAAAAAAGTATGAATAGTAAAATTCCAGTTTTTTATTTGATAATACTTGCCTACAAATTTTATTTGCCAGAGTCAGAATAAAATGCATATGCATAAAGGCAGTTCAACACAATGCAGTGCAATCTTGGGGCCTTTGAACAAATGATTTATTGAATTTGAACTGCATCTCATTTTGTGTGCGATGCTACTCAACTTATTCTTCTGAAAGACAGTAAGCTCATGCTTTTGCTATAAACTTAGAGAATAAACAGGTAAAATTGAACAGGCAACAGTATCTTCTTACTTATCAGATAAATAAAGAAAACAGAGATTAATTCCCTTTTAAAGGCGTACATAAGATACAGAAAATAATTGCTTTATAATTTTTGAAGTATCTTTTCTCACCATCTTTTCCCAGTGTTTGGTTGGTTGGTTGGCTGTGGGATTTCATTTTTTTTTTCTGCTAAAATGAAGCATGAAAAATGTGCTCTTGGTTGGGGAATAGTGTCCTGAAATTCAACTTAGGCTTGCCAAAGGAAGCCTAAATTCACATGGGAGTTAGAGATTCCTAAAACAGAGATGCTGAACTCTAAGTTTTGGGATTTTCATTTCATGGCTTTGTCCAATAATGTGTGTGTTTCAGGGCCAAGGTTTGTTAGTATTGATGCCTGGCTAAAGTCTGTATCTGATCCCTGTCATGACCTCCTGGACTCTGAGATGAGCAGAGCATTCAGAATCATGGCTTTACCCCTATGTTGGGATTTGTGGTCTTTCTGGTGATCCCGTTGGAGTAGTGACATTTGTGGGGATGCTGTATGGTCCTGCTGTATGGCAAAGTGAGGGATCACTGTAAGTGCATAAATGTGTAGATCCATATAGATTAGTTGGAGAGCTAGTAGGGCTTGCTGGACAGCAACAGGAATTTGAAGGGCAAGAGACAATGTAAAACAGATGCACTTACACTTTTCTGGGATTAAAGTGCATAGAGTGTGGACAGGAGTACTGACAGTTGAAGTTTCTATAAAGTTCTGTTGCTGTAGAATAGCTGAGACAAACATTAAAAAATTTTATGACAAAGAATAACTTGTTTCATGTTCAAAGACTTTATGAAGTATTTATGAAAATACGATATATAATGAAACATGACTAATCATACAAGTTTCAAAGAAAAAAGATAGAAAAGCTTTCAATAATGATGAAGTCCCCTGAAGATCAGGTATAATGAGCACTGCAGATGCTGGATAGCTGTCCAGGTTATCTAAATTCTTAAAGTGTAAGACCTGGCTGAATAGATGGTAAAAAAACTTTCCACGACTTTCAGGGTTTTTTTTAAATTTTGTTTTGTTTATTTTTCTTGAAAACTGGTAGAATAGAAAGGATGAATCAGAGGTTTAAAATAGTAGGTAGATTTGCACTTGAATACTAACATATGCAGAGCAATAAAGTGAACTTAGAGTACCCTGGATACCATTACAGCTTATCAGTAGTCACCAGCTTATAATATTCAGGTTATGGCTGAACAAGGTGTAAAGGTATTTCCTCTGCAAACTGCTTGAATTTTATGATGACAGCTATGTTTTATTGTAGGTAGAAAATGAAACTCAAAGAGCTGTGTCATTTTAGGTGTGACTGCATGGTGAAAATTTTAGTAAATATTGACTTTCCAAATTACATGCTTTATTTACCTGAGAAAGAGAGTCTCAGTAATTTAAAAATGTATCTCCTAGTCTTTTATTCAAGTCAGTTTTAGTGCAAAGGAGGAAGATATCTTTAGGAATAAAGATCAAACTTTGTTATAAATTAAGCACCTAGATTTAGTGCAGGGTTATGAAGTTCTAGTGACTCTTCTTTTGACTTACTGTGGGACTTTGAGAAAACACCTCATTTATTCATTTTCCATTCTGCTGCCAGCTTTTCAGTTGAGTTAGATTTAACAGGGATTGTGAGGATTTTCACCCTACTTTTTCCAAAAATCCATTAATTCTTCCTGCAGCTCTTCAATGTTCAATGTTCAGTATTTCATATTCTCTCTGGCTCCTAAAACCTGTGAGGAGCCGGGGAAACCCTGCATCCATGTGTAGGGAACACTTTACCAAGTGTGGAAATTTAGAAATTGTATTGAAAATAATTTGCTAGAATTTAATCTCAAATCTTTTCTCACAATTTTCCAGGAGAAGATTTCCATTTAAATAAGAAGTCTAGATTGTTTTGAAATTGTATTAGGTATGCTATATGACCTTTTAAAATAAAATTTATTTTAATTAGAAGTGTTACAACTTTTTATAAATTATATTTTCCAGTAATATGGCTGTAATATAACATGGCTGAAACATTGCTGGATGATTCATTTTTCGTTACTGTCTTTAAAGAAAAATGGAAAACAAGCCTAATGGAAAAAATCTTGATTATTCATATTTAGGAGCTTTTAAAGTGATTTAGATTCTATGAATGATTTCAAGCCACGTACTGAATACATTAAAATATTTTAATTCTGAACTTCATTGCCAGAAAAGGTGCTAATTTCATTTGATATGAGATGAACTACCCTTGCATGATAATACACTACAATAACTTTCATGACATACCATATAAACTGGAATGTATTTTTGTCTAAAATGATTAAGCCAATTTATTTATTTTATATCAGGGCTTGATTGAATTACTAATATTATTTTACTTTTATAATAGTGTTTATTCTGAGTGAAAAAAGTCTAAGGATCTACAGATCTACATCTCTGTTTCTGGTTTGGTTTTTTTTCCAAGAAAAACAAGCTTGAAGAAGAAAAAGGAATGCCAAAACATGTTTAAACCAAAGTTAATTCTCCATCTCCAGAATCTCTGTCTTTTTTTAATAGCCAGATATTATGCTGTATCTGCAGAGAATAAATCACACAGCTGCTCAGTTCTGGACAGTAATCTTTCCTGACAGTCCAACATGAATACTTCCAGAGAAAGATAGGAAGACTCTTAACTTTCAAAACCAATAGTGTGTTACACTCCCAAAAATATATTCTCATCATGCAGAAACAAGGACATGGTACACTTCTGGTGCTGTTCAAAGAATTTTTCACTATTTTCATAACAAATAGATAATACATACTAATATATAGTCCAGCTTGCACATGACATAAAATAATATTGCAAATGCAAGCAAAATGGATAAAAATGTATATTTTTTTTCTATTCAGTGCAAATGCAATATTCATCCTACGAATTTTAGGCATGTCCACTGTCCACTGTCATTTCAAACCCATTAGTATTATATCTTCAATAGAATAATTAAGGTACAATTAATGAAGAAGTGTGTGCAGAAAGATATCTCTATGGACTTATTATGACGTGGTGCATGACATTTCTTTTCATCACTTTTTAAAGAAAAAAGAGTCAACTGCTATTGAAAAAGGTAGTTCAGACATAAAAATTATATTCGTTGCTGTGAGAATTTAAAAGGATTTTTTTCTGAAGACAGGATTATAAACTCTCTGTAATGACAAAATCTTAGCTGTTATTTTAATTGGTTTTTGGGGTATGTTGAAAGACGAGCAATTTCTTCAATTTGAATTCTGTTAATAAGCAGAAATTTTTAGTCTCACCCTGCGCTGACAACAACTGAAGACAAACTAAGTAGTTATGGCATCTTTCTTATCACGTCCACGAGGATTGCAGTCAGTGCCTGCAGTGAATACGAGACTAATGGGAGATCTTTCTACCAGACAGACTGTGCAGTATTTCAGTGTTTGAGATACCTGTTCTGTGGGAGGGGTAGAGTTTTGGGGCCTGTGGAAGCAGTTTTACCTCTGGCCCCTTTTCTGATCCATGTGTACCTCCTTGCCCCATGGCACTGGCTTTCCAAAGTCTCTGAGCTCTCCTACAGTGAAACATTACTGTTAAGGGCTCTCTCGTGCTCAACAATCTTGAATAATGAATGAGATTAGAAATCAAGTGAAATATAGTGGAGGAAAAGGAATAAAAGTGGAAAAGGAGATGGCGAATATAGACAACAAGGACAGCAGTGACATATGGCTACCTATCCTTCATGAGAGGCATTGTCCCTGTGTTTGGCTTGGGCAAAATTATCAAGGAAACAGTGTTACTCTGGGAAGTTTTCATATATTACTGCAATTCACTTCTGGTTATGATATGGTAGTTCCAAAGGCAAAGTTTCTGTCAAAGACCCTGCTTCGCCGTTCCTGTGAACCAGCTCGTCACCACGAAGACCTCGTGCTCCACATCCTCTGCTGCTGTTTCCCGTGCCACGGCCGCAGCCGCCGCAGTCTGCACCCAGCCGAGCCCGCAGCCGCAGCCCGCAGCCGTCACCGGAGGCACGCTGCTGCTGCTGCTGCCCTGTAGAGGCTGACCTGGAACAGAGGCTAGACAGAGTGAAAGGATAAAGGGTAGGGATTTATCGAAAGGCCTTCACAGGGTACACCTTGGGCAGTGCAGGAGTCTCACAGAGACTACACCCAGGATGGACGACAGTCACACGTGTTTCGGACAGATATAAGTTTTGTCCACTTGCATATTAGAGGTTAATTGTCCAGTTACAGCTTCAGGCAGTGGAGTCCCATTCTCTTCGTTTGCTTCCCCCCAACTCACTTTTGTTTCCGTTTCTCGGGGCCTGAGACAGTGAGGTGTCCTTGATTCTCAGGCCTAGAGAGGAATTGTTGTGTCTGACCCACATGGGAAAAGCAGTAGCTAACACTCTACATGGAGCTCAGAGTTACACACTGAAGAACTGCAGGATTACAGACATATGAAAATGTAAAAGCTAAGATCCTAAGGCATCACTGCCACTTGGAAATCGCGCCCAGCCCACCATGGGAGCTATGCAGACACACCGGGGTTCGCAGCACGCACGCTCTGTCTGCCATGTTGATGCTGACAGAGAGCCAGGGTTCTTGTGGCAATGCTGTCCCTGTCTTCTCTTTCTTTCTCCCTCTCTCTTCTTCCCCTCTCTGCTCCTTTTTCTATCCCCCTCTGGTAAGAACACTTACCCTTTTTTAAAAATCAATAAATGGTTCTTAGATATAACATTGCTGTGTTTGCGCTTTATTTTCATCTGAGAAATCTATCAGAAAGAATCCTCCCCAAGTCCCTCTTTTATACTGGGACAGGACAGGAATGTTTTGGATCCTTTTAAAAAGATTTCAGCAAAATATTGATAATAATATTTATATCCTCTACTAAGCAGTGAATATGTACCAAAAAGGACTGCACAGAGAAGCTTGCAGTTAAAAGACAAAATATTAATATGGATACGAGAGACTGATATTACACAAGATAGTAAGGCCTGTGTTGTTTTTCCACACTTGGCACTTTCTGCCTTTGTCAAACAGAGATGTTCAGAAATTAAAAATTTTTCTTTCCAAAGAGCTTGTTGACACGACTATTAATATCTTAACAGCCTCAAGTAACATTTTTTTTTAAATTAAAATGTGTTATGGTGTAATAAGCACTGTCTTAACACAGACATTCCACTGCTGCAGCCAGAGCAGGCTCTGCAATTAAAATTGTATTGCTCTTCCTTCAGTACTGCTGGCACCCTGATTACCAATTCGGCTAGTACTGTCTGACAGGTGAGTTTGTTATGGCTTATGATACTGTGAAGTTGGTGACAAAAAGAAACCAGATGTAAGTATATGCTGCTTAAGTTCAGCATATCACTTAACATTTTTCAACTGTCTATAGAATCTAAGCAGAATTGGGGATCAGTTTCGACAGAAATGACATCCTCCATACTTGAGCTTCTCCTGCTGCACATTATTAGATGTTTTGTATCTCAGTGTAATTATCTTCACCTGAGAGGGAAAAACCTTCACTGCATCATACAGAGATGCTGTAAAGAACACATAAGGGATAGAAAGGAAGAGCAGTTGATTGATGAAAGAAGTATTGCCTGGGATAAGCAGTATATACAAGCACTAATATGCTATAAGACTACCAAATATTGATTTTATATTGCTCCTATTTGCGGAGGTGCTATGTCAGATCTTACTATCCTCAGGGAAGTGAGGAATATGTGATCAATATCATAACCAAGAGAATATTTCCTTGCTTTTGTTAGCCAAATAATCCAGGGGTTAGGGAACTTCTTTGTGAACCATGAAGGCAGGTGGTTTAAACCTTTGTCAGAGTCAGTAGCCTGCAGTTATTATTCATGTCTTTTATGGGACACTAAGGGCAAAGTTACTATGAATAATCTTTCCGGTGATTCACTTCTACCCCCTTCTCCACTAGGACAAACCAGAACATTATGCATGCAGTGAGCTTTACAGTACCAATAGTAAAGTGTATGATACCATAGCTTAACAGCAGAAAGGAAGAATTTCTGGTGGCAAAGCTGAAATTCAAGCCATAGCAGAGAATGCCCAGCTGGTCACAGAAGGGAAAGTGCAGTGACATGTCTCACCTACCCAGTGTGTGCAGTTGATCTTGCCATTGCCTCTGCCATCCTCTCCTCTATCCACTCTGTAGCTGGCAGAGACATTGAAGAACTTTGAAAAGAAAGAGTGCCCTTTTGCACCTGGAGGTTGACAATCCCGTCTTCATATTCTGCTTACTTTCCAGTATTTCTCACACCTACTACCACAAAAAAATCATTAAAAAAGAAGAGTAACAGTCCTGTTTATTTCACCCAACAAGGCTATTTCAGAAGAATTCTAGATGACAAAGGTAAGATGCTGGGAGAAGAATTTCTGCAGCTGGAGATACCAATGGAGGCTCTTGCGCTACTACCCTAAACCCTTGCAAAATATGCTGGATCTGTTTTTTTTAGAACTTTGAACATCTCTGAGCATATTCTGCTCTACTGCCTTTGTGGTGATGAGAACAGCAATAAAGGGGAAAACTGATAAGTGCAAGTCACTAGTGCTAAGTGTGGAATGCAGAAAGGTTCTTTGGCAAAATGAGAAACAGCAGTTAGGAAGTGGTAGAAAATGGGTGGAGGCAATGAAATATTATGCAGAAGGTAGTTTTGAAGATAGGACATTTGGAAACAACACAGCAGGGAAGAGGAAGACAGGGAGAAGATGACACCTAAATAACATAAATGAGTTTTGCAGACAACAAGCTGGAAATGACAAGAGATTTCAGTAATGGTCACCACCAAGAGGAATCTTAATAGACTAAGAAATAAAATAATAAAATATCCAGTCATAACTAATTTTAGCTGGAGTTTCTGCATTCCCTTCATCCATCTTATCACATTTGTCTGTCCTACTTTTAAAAAAGCTTATATAAGAGAACATCTCCTCAACCTTTGTTAACAAAACTACTGATTACCAGTAAGTAAAAGAGTTATCAGGTAATAGATCTATTGTTTGAACTGGGCAGAGTTCTAGTAAATACCTGTCTTTTATAGAAAAGTGAAAATTCAATGAAACAAATGCAAAGATGTCTGTGCCTTGAAGAAAAGATAACTTTATGCTGTTTCATGGTAGTGTGCTGCAGAACAGAAATCAGGATTAGCAGATTCTGGAATAATAACATGACAGTTTAGCTTGTAAAAGACAATTGCTTTTAACGAATTTAACGTCAAAGATTAAGAAAATTACGGAGTATAAATAAATTTTAAAAGGCTTTAGAGAGAAGTAACATATTTATATGTTGTAAACATGTACACCTCATATCAAATCCAGTTTGGTCTGCATTCCACTGAGGTACAGGAGACCATAGATGAATGTTCCAGAAGAAGAATAGACTTGGCCACAAATGAATGAAGGCTGACATGTCATTCCATTGTGAAGGGATAGCTGAGAGGTACTAATAGATTATTAGCTGGACAGGGAATCTCTGTATATTGCTAAGAGTGCACAGGAGCATTAGGAGAACAGGAGAACATCCCGAAGAAATAAGTGATATGCCTTTTTTGATTACATCACTGCAACTGTTATTTCATCCAGTCCTGAAGTCTAAAGTTGGAAAGATTTTGAAAAAAATTGGAAAGGATTCAAAACAGGGTAGAAGAAGGAATATGGGAAAAAGTGAGAGGAGGAAGAGTAAGATGCTCAGTTCAAAAGCTGGTATGTGAACAAAATATTTCCATACAGAAACATAGAATAGTCAGGTATCAAAATGTTTTTTGAGGAATCTAAAAACAAATGTTGGAGGAATAAGACAGGAATAGACTTTAGGTCCTGGCAAGGTTCTCCCCTATGGCCCTTGACAGGGAAGGACTATTGTGCCAGGACAGTTGTTGTGAGGCAGTATGGTACTCCTTGTATTTACATGTTCCTTAATATGAAAAAGGGCCTTCCAACAAGGAATAACACTAGAGCGATAAAACAAGGCAGTACTAAAAAAAATAGGGCATGGCTTCTAATATTGATGCTAATAAACACAACTTGACCTACATAGGAGATCACAGAGATTCATTTTATAGCAATTACAAGTCATTAATGAATCATGAAACTGTAATCCAGTAATCAGGTTGCAGTGGTCAAAAAAAGAGATAATTCTTCAAGATAACTATGACAAAAGTTCATATGTATTCTTTCAGGCTGTGGCAAATGAAAGAAAGTTGATCTTTCATATTTCTACTTTGCTATGTTAATAAGTAGAAGTATAGTAATTTTTTCTTTGATTAGATGTGAATAACTTTGGAAGAGCACGTAAGGAACTAATATTAGATGATGGAATAGGAAAACGCAACATGCTCATGTTGGGAAAAATGTGCTTTCTCCTACCTTGTTTGATCCTTAGTATTGGAAAAATGAACCTTGAGGGGGGTTAAACAAAAAATTTTGTCTCTAAAATTCTTTTCATTCACCTCTGTAATGGTCTTTGTCTTCTTGTTGTGTCTTTACTGACAAGATGTCATCGCTGGTAGATGCTCTGGCAGCTAAGTGTTGCAGTAAATTCAAGAAAGTACTACTTTGTTTTGTGTTTTGTTATGACAGTATATTTCAACTTTGTAATGTACTTTCATAAAGTTGTGGGTTTAGTTCGTATCTACCAATCACATCATTCAGCTAAATCACACAAGTCCAGGACAAACAAGGACCATTCCCTTTTTTGACTGGAGGAGTTTTCACAGCTTGATGCAGTGAAAAGTTATATAGAGCAGTTATCTTCAATTAGGTAAAACCAAAGGGAAATAAAGTTGATTGTGAAGGAGTTTCAGAGATCTACAGATGTAGAAGTGAGAACCATTAATCTATACAATGTGTAAATAGCATGCCAGCAAGTATTATAAAAGTTAACCTTGTTGACATAAATCTTTAATATTTGGATCAGACTGCCAGAATGCCTTTGCCATTTGATTAGTGTTTGTTACAAGTAAGGAGAATTTGATATGTGGAGTACATAGTGAGCAGTAATGTCAAAGAGCAATGCCTTACAGGTTGAATAAATTACTGAGCTATTAAATATATGGTCTATTAAGACACTAAATGAGTTTGTAGAATTCTACTAAAGTCAATTAAGAGAGTCAATATATATAGAAACAAGCTAATTAGTGGAACTGATGAAGGTGCCAGTGAAATCGGTGGGTATGTAATATATTATTGTCTAACAGTGTCTTGTACTATTTTAAGAGGGCTCACTCTATAGGAACCATGTTATAACACATTGACATTGACAGGTAGACAAAAAATATGTAATCAAAGTGTATTTTTTTTCATAGTTAAAAGTAATGTCAGTTCTAACTGTACAAATTGGTACATATACAGCATGTACACAGCATGCTGATATGTCACTTTAATGACACTGTTCCTACTGTTACGTGAAAAACCTGAAATTGTACATGCACAGACAGCGCTCCCTTTCACCGTCACATCCGGAGTGCTGTGTCCAGTTCTGTGCTCTATGGTACAAGGAACATAGAGACTTAATGAAGTGTGTCCAGCACAGAGCCACAAAGGTGATGAAAAGACTGGAGCATCTGCTCTGAGGAAGGTCTGAGAGCTGGGACCTGGGGACTTCTTGTTGAAGAGGAGTCAGGGGTATCTCATCGATGTATGTAAGTACCTGACAGGAGGGGATGAAGCAGAAACCAGCCCTGTCTAGGTGTGCCCACTGGAATATCAACAGGCAACGGGCGCAAATGAAACACGCCCCTGGAGATATTCAAAACCTCACTGGATATGGTCAAATGGTGACCATTTGATTCAAACCAGCTTATTTATGTGAACTGAAAAGTTCTTATTCCCTCTTGAAAAGAATTCTTATTTGAATGGCAGTTACAGTTTTAGATCAGGACTTCATAAAGTTTTACATGTGTGCTGAACATCTTTCTTGCAGCTTTCTTCCTTCCTTAATTTTGTGGATGTCCAACAGGCATTCAATTGAATCAATATGTGAAGTTTTAATAATTTTAATCAAATATTGTTTCTTAGAATTGTTTTATGCTTTATACTATTCAATGTCTGGTGCTAATTTTCTTTACAATTCAATGTGACAAAATAATTTCTTTAAAGTATAAATAAGTTTTTCCAGTAAACATTTCAGTCTTGTTAATTAATGAAGAGCTGATCTCCATACGCTCCTTAACATGACTGAAAATTAAAAGCTGGCATTGCCCAACAGGCTTATTCACTTATCTTTGACTTTCTAAAGGAGGTAGCATTATCAATTTTGTATCAAGTAAGTGTAGACTGTGGCTGTCCACCATCACAGAAAATGAGCCTCAGTATTATCAATCTCTGTATTATACTACGCTGTTCTCTATATCATTAAACAAGGACCATAGACCTAATTATATGGACCTCTGGATATTTGAATGTTTTTTTCTTTGAAAGCAAAAAAACCCATGCTATTTTTAATCCATTATACTCCAAACTAGGTTTGAAGCCACTGTTAAAGACACTCTATTTGTAATGGAGACTGAAAAAAAGAAATCAGCTGTGAGTTACCTGGTCTTGTTCTGGTTTTACCTTGTTTGTGACTTGCTGTCCTGTGGAAGGGACAGGGCCATTGCTCTGAGAGAGCAGGAGCACACTGAGTGTTAAAGGTCTAAAAGTAGGAATGGGGCAGCAGAAGGCATCCCACCAAAAACAATGATACCTTCAGGCATCTGGCTACCCTATAAGGACTTGTGGGCTGCAGTGACCAGTAGTGTAGTAGAGAATTAGAAAGGTGTCCCTGCAAAAGCATTGTCCTGAGCAAAGCTAACTGAAAAACTGTCAGGAAAATACAAGTTTTGTACTAGAAATGTCAGATGACTTTGAGCCTCAGGGGTCTAACATGCTTCGGCTGGGACACAGGTGGGCTTCTGATAGAAGGAAGTGCCTGAACACAAGGCACCCCAAACCCTTCTTGGCCCTGCAATGGAAACAGTGCATCTGATCATGGGACCCCAGTATTTATGGCTCCAGGATATGTTTGCCATATTTTATGTAGCAACTTCATGGAAATATTCGGATTCAACTGTCACTTAATTGTCTCTAAGAAGCATGAATATTCATAAAAATAATGCATAAATGTGTCTTTGTGTGTATGAAATAAATGTAGAATGCAAGTAATATTCATTTATTGGTAAAATGCTGCACTAAAAAGTGCACTTACAGCTGTTTTACGAATTAATCATTATCGTCATTCGAAGGACAGCCTTACTCTAATGATTTTCTTAAATATATCTATACAGCTGAAGTTAAGCAAAAGGTTTTCAAATGCTTTCAGTTTTAAAGTTTACAGGAATGCACTGTTTTTTAAGAATACTTGTTTGGGGCTTTTTTGCATGATTGTTAAGTACTCTTGTGAAATGAAGCCACTACCTTTCATGCAATTCTATCTAAAGCAGCTGTGATTATCAGTCTTCTTTCAACAGTAGTAAAATTAATTCAGACTAAACAATTGGTTAAACCAAAATTAGACTTTTTTCATGAATTGTTAAGGAGTCAGAATTGCTTTTTATCAATATGTTTTGTCGAACCTGTATTTACTGGAACAAAGAACAGACTAGATAATTTTAAGTTTATCTACCTTTCTTTTGATCATTTACTTTTTATTCTTAGTAATATTTTTTTTTAAAATGCATTGGATATATTCTGATTCTTAGTTAATAAATATTTCTTTTGTTAAAAGAAGAAAAAACCAAAGAAAAATCTGTGTGATAAATCAATGATGTATGATTTCTTTTGAACTTAAATAAGACCTATCTGTTGCCTTAATTTATTACTAAGGTTGTGCCAGTGTTCTAGTCATCTGCTATATACTATTTTGGAAATAAATCAAATTATGCATTCTTAGGTAATTATAAACATTTTTTTTACCAGTCCTAATTCTAGCTTGGAAATTATGTCTGGTTTTGCGGCTAGATGGATTATTTCTTGGTCTTTGAAAAATTTCTGAACCTTGGCTAAGAATTAACACCTCCAGGCAGCAACATGCAACAATCATTTAAGTGACTTTGATACTTACTATTATTTTAGTTTACTAAATGTATGAGATAGAGACACACACAAGTCCTTATAGGACATCTCTAATGGTTTAAGTAGGAAGATAATGCAAAGTTAAAGCTGACATCAGTCACAAGCCTGGAAAACAGCAAATGAGAGATTTTAAAGTTCTGTATGGATTTTTTAAAAACAAAATTATTTACTCACTTGTTTGGAAATTCTACTTTTTTACTTTCTAAGATCATCAATACTCATTTTTCATTTATCTTTGGTCAGTTCTTTGGGCTAGGAAAGATAGTGTATCTGAAATTCAAACGTGTTTTAGTGCAAATAACTGTCATCAACATGACACTCTGGGAATGTGGCATTGTGTGATTTTCATAACGGAGTAGTTGTCCATTTGTAGAGCAGAAACCATCGCACGTGACTGAATGCATACTGCATCTGACTAACAGCAAGTACCCAAAGCCCACAAGCCATCTCTGAAAAACACTCATCTAATGTTTTAGTGAATGTCCATGAATAATGGATACAATCAAAGACAATCAAGCCTGGTTTAAGTGGACTGCATATGATTTGCTAACCAAAGGAAAAGAGGTAAGTTGATAAAAAAATAATCACCTCTGAAGAACTCAACTAGTAGTTGTCCCTTCTCTCAGGAACTAGAGTGGGAAAAACTGTCAAGTATGTCTTCTAGTCTCTTGGCTCTCTTGATTGCTTTTTTACAAGAACTCATCTGCTTAAGCAAAGTGAGTTTCTTTGAGGAAATGGAATCAACCCACTGAGTAGAGAAAATGGTAAAAATGTGAGTTAACAGTTTAATTGTATGAACTTCAGTCATTTTATTTCTGCTACAGCTCTCCTTGAATACCTTGTTTCTAAGTCTTATATGAGGAACTTCCATGTTTCTACTTAAGGTTTAGCTGTCTCCCCTAAAGATTTAAATACTCTGTATTTTAGACTCTTGCTAGCTTCCCACTATTTATAGTCATAGCTTATCACATAAACCTGGCATTAATTTCATTTTTAACAGGACTAAATTTGAAGGTAGTCTCCATTTGAACATTTTCCAAATTTCTGTGAAATTTGCATAGGAAAATAGAAAATCTAAATCTAAATTAATTATCTGGTAATTTTATTCATTGGATTCTTCTGAAACTTGAGAAGTTTGAAATTTAGAATTCTGAAATTCCTATAGTAAAACTTTCAAGAAATTTTAGCTTTCCTATAAGCCAGATGTCTTATTTCATTCTTTGCATTTCATCATAGAGCATATATGGAGAACCTGTCAACTCTTCAGATACAGGTATAGAAATGTAAACAAGTGATTACATGTGTTACTGTTAGACAACACAAGGACAATCTAATAGCATTCTAAGTTGGTGGATTGTTTGTGTTTGGGTTTTTGTTCAGATAAAGAGGCTTAGGTAACTATAAACAACAAGAAAAACTCCAGAACTATTATGGATTATTCACTATTCATGTTAGCAAAAGCAAAAATGCATTCACCAGTGTTTGTTATTACACTCTTCCTAGAAACCTGAAGGTTTTATCTCTGAAAATCTTTCTTAAGAACTTGCTATGATTGAAAAACAAATCAGCATCTCTCAATATAACCAAAAGAGACATGTAAGCATTGTAATATGTTTATGATCCCTTCACAAGTCATTCTTACAAATCTGTTCTTGACAGGTCTTGAGGATGAGGAAGGTGAGTTCTTTAAATTTTATCAGATGAATTGCGCAGATTTGGATATAGTTACTTGGGTGATAGAAACCACTGAGATTTACTGAACTGCAACATTTTTAAAGTTAATAAATAATAAGAAAGTCATACTGAAATCATGTTTTACCAGTTTACTGTAATTGAACTGATCACACTAATTAATTTGCCCCTTTTAGTCTAAAATATTATTGATTCAAATTTTTAAAAATATTGAGATACCTGCTATTCATAAGATAGCATGGAGAAGATTGCATGCTTGTTTGGCAAAGAAATAAAATTGCAAATTAATAACTTGTCTAACACAAACTACTTGGTGTGCATAAACAATATAATATCCTGTGTCCTTGCTTCCCCCTGAATCATCTTGCATATTCAGAGACTTAATTGGCTACTGGTATTATGAAGGAGGATCTTGGCCATGCAACTCATTTTCATTGAGACTGAGTGGCTTAATATATTCTATAGGAGTGACTTGTATATGCTGAAGTCCTTTATGATAGAAGGAAGCATAAACGTTGTGTTAGATTTTGAAAGATTAACTCTTCCAGCTTTGTGATGATAAAGTGTTGAAAACACTGTATTCAGGTAATAGTATTAAACAAGTAACATATGAAGCATATTATGTTTAAAAAAGTGTATGCAACTTCTATGTGAGGAGCTAAGTGTGTACAGTTTGAAGGGGGTATGGAGCTCATTTGAGAATATCACTTGAGAGGAAGTGGAGACATTACTCAGAACAGGTGAATACAATCTTTCTACATTCAGGTCCTAGAGATGTAAATGTTTATTGCAATGTCTGATTCTGAATTATCTGTGGCTATGTTTACTAGTTTTTCAGACTTAATTTGCACTCTCCTTCTTTCGACTTTTCTCCTCATAGGATAAGCTTTTTTCCTTAAAATGCAATGTGAAACAATTTATATTCTGGTCCCAAAGACAATTCAGTGTTATAGCAGCATATACCTTTCACCATGAGTTGAATGTGCAGGATCCTCCCGATGTAATTTAATGAGCCCCTCTGCCTTTGGGTCCCATGGAGTTTTCCTCTGCCAGTTGCTGATTAAAGCTATTCTGGCTGAATGAGAAAAAGACCAACTAATTATAATAATATAATAATTTTGTCTTTTAGGTTTTACAGAAACTGTCTGGAATACTTTCCTGGTTTTTAATGATCCTTAATAGAGCAGATGGAATTCTCCAGTCTGAGCAGAAGTTACAAAAGAGTCTCTGAGGTTTATGATGTGTCATTTGGTTCACATCTGGCAGAGTAAGCCAGAATAAATCTAAAAAAAAGAGAATGTTGAGGGGCTTTGATTCTGTTACTGAGCTATTCCCTATATAACATGTGTTGTGTTGCTAATTTGCAGGCTTGGAAACACCGGCAAGGAATTATATTGGGAGTTTTAAATTTTAAGCACTGCAATATTAAAGTAGTGGCATGATGAGACACAAAACTTAAAAAAAAAAAAAGGTAGAAAATCTCCATCTAAAATGTAGCTTTAATGCACTCTAAGGGCTAATACCCAAAATCACTCCAAAGGCCAGCTGCCTGATTAAAATTGCTGGGCCAGACCTTTGTAAATAGCTGAAATTGCTTTATATTGAAGAAAATAAAATAGTAGAAGTCATTTTGGCACATTCTGACACTTCTAAAAATTATGACCTCTAAATCATTGTAGGTCATAATCCGTCATTGAATGTAGACCCAGATTCTCAGTCTGTGTCTGCCTTGTTAGGTACCTAGATGCTTAGACATCATCCATAATATAACCTTTATGAAGTTATTCTCTTTTTAAGAGAATAACCCTTGAAAAGACCCATGAAGCTAACTTCCCCAGGCAGCTGCTTTTCACTGTCCAGTCCCACAAGCTACACAAACTTTCTGTGGGGCATCAAAGAAATCTTCTTGAAGATCTAGCCTTGAGATCATGAAGAGAGATCTCAAAATTGGGATTTCTGCTCCACCTGGACAGACCCTGTAGGCAAGCTTACAACGCACAAAAAACATACATTCGATGATGTAATCTTTCATGTAATATTTGAGATGATGATCCTGAAATCTTTGCTATATAAACCTGTCCTAGGGCTCTCATATTCTGACAAACTAGTCTCCTGGTCATGAGGATATTGGCTATTGGTGCATCTTAACCAACACATCCCTTTCAGCCATGTCCAAACATATCAGCCGTTACAGATGTATTGAACCAAACTGAGAGCCCAAGACTGTTTGTACTTTTTTCAGTGTTTAACCATTATCAGAGTAAAAAAAGTTTTTCTTCTGCTCAGATGGAACATGTATTTTCACAAATGTGT
The DNA here is from genome assembly GCA_013398955.1 of Callaeas wilsoni. Classification (NCBI taxonomy): domain Eukaryota; kingdom Metazoa; phylum Chordata; class Aves; order Passeriformes; family Callaeidae; genus Callaeas; species Callaeas wilsoni. Next base: position 2,053 of record VWPU01003305.1, on the reverse strand, counting down.
TTTCCTTTGTTCCTTTTGCTTCTTGTCCTGCCAGTAGGTACCAAGGAGGAGTGATTTCCTTTTCTTTTCTGATTTCCTTCCCTCCCATCAGGTAGTTATGCAAATTGGTAAGATTCCCCTGACCCTTTTTGTCATGAAGCTGGACATTCCCAGCTCCCTCAGCCTTTTCTCATGTGAGAGATGCTCCAATCCCTTCATTAACTTTGTGGCCTTGTGCTGGGCTTGCCCTAGTAAATGCACATACTTGCTGTGCTGGTGACATCAGACACAGCCACATTAGGGCTGAGGGGACTGATCTCCTCCCCTGACCTGCTGGCAACGCTCTGTCTAATGCAGCCCAGAAGGCTGTTGGCCTTTTTTGCCACTTATGGCCAGTTGTCCACCAGAATTCCAAGGTCTTCCATTCATCTGCTTTCCTAGTGGTCAAGCTCCAGCATAGCCATAAAGTCCCCAGGTGCAGGACTTTTCATTTACCCTTGTTGAACATCATGAGAATTGTCTCTTCCCAGTTCTCCAGACTATCCATGTCACTTTGAAAAGCAGCACAACCATCTGGTGCTCCTCCTACTTTTGTGTCATCTTCAAACTTGCTGAGAGTGTATTGTGTTCCACAGCACAGGTCATTAATGAAGATACTGAACTGTATCCAGTTCCAGTACCGACCCCTTGGTACACTGCTTGTGGCTTGCTCCCAGCTGCACTTTGTATCAGTGATCACAACCTTCTGGACGTGGTTTTTCAGCAAGCTTTCAATCTACTTCACTGTCCACTTATGTAACCCATACTTTTTTAATGATGATTGTTGAGGAAGACAGTGGCAAATGACTGGAGGTGGTGTCAGAGCCTTCACCGAACTCAAGGTAAACACCATGCACTGCTCTCCCCTCATCCACCAATCTATTCACCTCATAATAGAAGGCTTTCGGGTTCGTCAAGCATGATTTTGCCTTCATAAATTCACGCTTGTGCCAAACTCTAGAAATCAATGATGTAGATATATGAGGATTTTTAAAGTATGTCTTTTCCTGAGGAAATTACTTAAGTATCTCTGATACTGAATGTTTGCAATGGTTTCCATCAGGGGTGAAATGAAGACTACGGAGTTCCACAATAACATCTTCTCCTGTTCCTTGTCAGTGGCAGGACTCTGCAGCATGTAAACCTTTTGTCTGGCCTTTTTTGTGCTCTTATAAATTTAAAGAGCCACTGAGTGTTTTCCTCATAACATTCTTTAATCCAATTTTGTTTGGTTAGAAACTATTTTTAAAAACGCTTTTATATTAGGAACAAATCTTTACATATTTCACTGAACCTGAATCACTGCCTCTTATTCTTGAATAAAGTACTTTTTTGACCAGTCAACCAATAAAAATTTTCTAATAATGAATTAAAATATATTTGAGGCGGAAAACCTGCATTGTTTTCAAATGTGTGGTTGGTAACAGCTGATATCCTTACCCAGAGTAATCAGGGCTTATAATGGAAATGTTAATGAGCCCTGAACTACAGCAGAGCAAATTGAAGAGTCAACTGTTATTGAAGGCAAAGTTAAAATACCATACCTGAGTAGGATTTATGCTTCTTGAATACCTCTCTGATAAAGAATCTTAAGTCATCAACACTTTCAGAAGAAAGGATTTTGAAAATATTTTCTGTATGCAAAAAGTTTCTCCTTAAAATTTGGTTTTGTGTGAGTATTCTGAAGTAATATCAGGAACCCTAGAGGGCTCTGTAAATCTGGCTCCAAGTTGAGAGATATAAAAGTTCAGTTACCTGGAGTAGTCTTTAGTCTTCCAATAGTGACCTGGCCCTGAAGATCTGAATCCTGTTATTTTAAAATCTTAGAAGGAAGATAGAGCTTAGAAAATCTAGGCATACCTGTTCCTGCCATACCAGCTTTGACCTGCAAGACCTATCAGAGGGAACCTATGTTGCTTCCTGTAGAAAGGAAGAGATGAAAAACTGCAGTTTTTCATAATGCTGTTGTGGAAAGATGACTGGGGGAAAAAAAAAAAAAGAGGAAACCAAGGAGTTATATTTTACATCCTAAGAG
>VWPU01003304.1:0-63010 GCA_013398955.1 Callaeas wilsoni | reverse complement strand
GTTGATTAAATGTTGCACTAAACCTTTCGCCAAATTTCTCTGATTTTCTAAAGTTGCCAGTAAAATCTCTTTTGTTGTTTTGACCTCTTGAGGATATCTTACTGGTATTTCTCCTGTGCATCTAACTCAGAGTACATGAACAACCATAAGCCCTTTCAAGTCTCATTAATCAAGGTTGTTTGGAGCCTTACAATAGTAAAAAAGTTCTTGCTGTGACAGTGGTCAAATGCTGTGGCAGGGACATGGGAGGTTGAAGGATTGCCAGCCATGGGGGCGGTAAGAACTCAGCATAACCCTGGTGCAACTGAGTGGGGTTCAGATTGGGTGACCTTCTGGCACTCCTTCCAGCTGAGGTCATTCTGCAAGTCTGTGTCTTTTTTCCTTTGGTCCTAAAGAAAAGCAAATGGATGGAGAGCCCAGACCAGGACTCTGCCTGTGGGTGGGACTGAAAATGAGTTTTGTTGTTATGTTGCCCTCCTTTCCACCTCCCCCTCCCTGCTCAGCCCTACACACTTCCCTTGCCTGGTGAACAGTGTCATCATGCCATACCTCTAATATTTGTTAATAAAATGTCACTGCAATTCCCCTAGAGAACTCTTTGATATATCACTCATTTCTTTTCTTACACTAAACATGCTGCTCTGTGTTTTACCTTTGTACCTTTTTGGCATATATAAAGCGAGTGGCGTTCAGCTTATAGGAAAACAAAATACAGACATGGCATGTGATTGGAGAGGGAGTCTTTTTTCCTTTGTGCCAGCAGCTATCAACCTCTTGCACTGCCAGAACAGTCATTTATGTCTTTGCTGCTGCACTGTGATCCTGTCAGACAAGAGGCACAAGGAGGAGTTAAGTGAGGTTGTCCATTTACCCATCTCAATCTCAGAAAGATGTGAAGGGCTGCAGCCAAGTAGCATAAACAACCTAAAGAGTTCACTCAAGTGAAGGGATTGGCAGTGGCATGAAGAAGACTGAAACAGAAGAAACAGATATTGAAGAGATGCTTTCATGAGATGGAAGGAACAAAGAATGAAGAGGGTCTGATCTGACCTGACTCATTTTAGGCCATTTTCCTGTAAATCTTCAATTATCTTACAAAGTGTTGCTAGTCCTCAGGGTGCTGGAACAGTGCAGGTTTGAAAGGTTACACCAGTTGCCAAGTGGTTCCGCAGATCAACAGCAAATCATAAAACCAACAGAAGAATTTATTACCAGAGGCCCAGCAACCCAGCCAATGAGTGTAATACCTGTCTTGCCCTCTGTATTATGCAGTTGTGTCAGCAGTTGCATTTGGGAGATGTAAATCTTGAAGACATGCCTGCTTGTCATTAAAGACATGGCAGAGCTTTCTTTGTGCATGGAAATGTCAAGCGAGCATCTTGATCAAATTAATAGATGCTTGGTTACAGCTTGACATTGTAGGACGTGCTGGTGGTTACATGGGGAAAGAAAAGATGCTCTTTGCTTCCTGTCCCAAAGTATTCCAACTATGCTGCTGAGCACTGAGACTGTCTGTGTGGCATCGTGCTGCAGACGTTCAGGAAGTGAGCAAGGTTTATATAAAGCTCTGCTGGGTTTGCAGAACCTTTTGGCTCCTTTCCAGCTTGGAAGTGGTGATATAAATAGAAGAATGTCTCACTTTTGAAGTCTGCTTTCTATTCATGGAAAGGAAGAACTTTGCTGGAGCTGTGATTTAATAGCTGTTAAATACAAATCTCAAGACCAGTCCTATGACAAGCTGAACTGCTTGATCCCATTTCAATGGGATATGAGTGAGCTCAGTAGCCTATAGCATCACATCTCTGTTAGCTGGTTGCTGACACCTGAATAAGGTTTGGTGATATTGAAAGCAGGGTTCAAGAGTAATCCATTCTCCCACCTTCCCTCCCAGTTGCACTCGTCTCTGCTACAAGGAAAAAAAAATGTTGCTTTTTTTTGCCTTTTTTTTTCTCCTCTCTTTTGGACAGATTAGCAAAATGTTTGGGACGGTGGTGGTTGGAGTTGGAATCGCTGGCTTAGCACGAATCCGAGACTTGATGAATCCAATGCCTTCCAGCCCTTCTGAGCACTTGAAACTCATTGGATTTGTATCCAGGTTAGAAATTTCATCTTGGCATGTTTAATATGTGTCTTGCAATGTGTTTTTCTTCTGTTTCAAACCAAAAAGGGAAAGTTCATGTAAATACGCCTGTCATTCTGAGTGGCAGCTCAGAAGTGAGCAGAGAAAGCTTTGCAAGAGGGAATAGGTTACCTTAGTGAGACACCTTTCAGAAATGACTAAAATAAAAACTGAGAGATGTTCTTGCTGTAGGATCTGTGTGATAAAAGGAAATTGTCTGACTGGAACTTCCTGTAGGTTTAAGGTAGTGCAGACAGTAAGTACACTAATGATCTAGTGTCTGCATGACACTTCTAGAAATGTTTAAAAAAAGAAGTTTTACAGAGTTAAAAAAAGTTCTTTTACAAAAACATGTTTTAATGCCCCCAATACTCCAACTTCATAATAAAATTCTAGTATTTTTTTAAAACCAGGTATTGAACCTGTAGATATCTAAAGAAAATCCCATGATTTAGTACATGCAATAAGGTTGCTTCTTATCCTTCCTATGCTTCTTAGAGAACAAGAGTTTTTCTCACTGGTTTGGAACTGTGGAAATTTCGTGTGTATGTTCCTCTGAGCATTCCTTCTCGACTGTCTGACCCATTACAGTGGACCATAAAAGTTTGAAATAGGCAGTACATTTATGGATCTCAGATTGTGAATGTATTTTTCCAGCTATATTTAAATCATGCAGGGTTGTTTGAGATGAAAAGGACTGATTAGGTCACCCACTTTATCTTCCTGCCAAATACACTTTTGGTTCTCTGATGCCTCTGCCAGTGCTACAGGTAACCTTGAAGAGCACTGAAGCTAGGGTTTTCATTACTTTTTTTGAGAAACAATGCTGTTGAAATGCATGATTCACAGTAATCTTCCTTGGATCCCAATCACACACAAACATCATCTGTCTTTACTTTCAAGTCCTGCTTGTGTCCTGGCTTCTTGCCCTCTCTCACCTATCCTAACACTGTCAAGGTGCCTGCTCCAGTCAGTAGTAATGCAAAGGACTTTTGGGGGGATTGTGTGTTTTTCATTTTCAGCTGAATCTGTGCTCAGCTTGCTGCCCAAGAGAGCTTTCCACTTAGCACTGTGTGTATTGCAAGGTGAGCCACCATAGCCAGGCATCTGCTTTGTCCCTCTCCTGCTTGTCTGTACCTGCAGTTATGTGTGGCCCTGCCATCTGCTTTTGTCCATGTTGTCCAGGATGGTGGGGAGAAGTTCTCCTATAGGAGCACTGTCCTCTTTCAAGTCACTCTTTTACAACATCTTTTTGGTAATAATGCTTATTAAAAACCGAAACACCAAAACCAAAAAGGACTTGATAGTTCAATAGCAGGCCAGTTTCTGGACTGATACCACCACCTACACACTGGTCCATTTTTTTAGGTTCATTTCTCCATTCCTCTCCTGTCTGTAAGTGCTCATGCTCTTCCTGGATAACAAACTGTCTTTGTTATACCTTGGTTCAACTCAGTGGTCCATGGGAACAAATTTTAAGTACTGCCACACAACATGTGGTTGGGAAGAATGGACTGTGACAGTTATACTCTGGTTGTATTTATGCTAAATATGCAGGAGAAGTTTTGGCAATATTAATGAGGCTAAGCAGATTAGCCTGGAAGACGCTCTGAGAAACAAAGACATCCATGCAGCCTTTATCAGCACAGAGAACAGAAGCCATGAAGAAAACATCAGGTATTCTGGGGGGTTCCCCTCCCCTCTTTTCCCCCTTTCCCCTGTATTTTAGAAGCACAGAGGAGCTGCATAAAGCTGTTGCAGGAGAAGACATGAACACTGAGGAAAGACTGCCAGACTGGAGGCCTGAAGTGAACGATAGTGAGTTCCCTAGAGCACCAATAAGCCCTGGAAGAGAGTAGGATTTAAGATGCATTAATTTCCCAAGTAATTTCATTTCTGCACCTCTAGGCCTGTGTTTGATGGACAGGCAGCTTAAAACAGGATTTAAAGCCTTTCCTCACAGATTATATTGTGGATGGGTAGTCCAATGCCCCACTCCAACTGCTTACATGTCTGTAAGTCAGAAATTGCAGTGCTCAACGCTGTAGCATTTTAGCGACTTGATGTAGGTGAGTGAGGGAATTCTGTGGCAAAAGAAGAATTAAAATGCTGCTCCCCTGCTGTTTAAATGTGTGATGTAGCCACCACACCATCCTTGCCAGGAAAGTTGCTATTTATTTCTGTTACTCCATGTTGTTCATCTCTCCATATGAAGCTGGCTGTGGGAATGAGAAGTAGCTTGCACTGTGCTGAGAGAGGATTAGGATAATATTCTTTTTAATGGCTGATCTTTTATCCCTTTCAGAATGTTTTTAGAAGCTGGGAAACATGTCCTTGTTGAGTACCCCATGGCTTTGTCTGCTAAAGCAGCCCATGAGCTCTGGGAGATGGCTGAGCAGAAAGGTAACGCATTTGTTCTCAAGAGTGTAAGCAGTCTTACCTGTTGGGTAGCATCACAGACACCAAACTCAAAGGCAAGTCTGCAGCCTACTATTAGTCATCACATGCCAGGGAGTACAACTGTCTCAGAGATGTGCCAGTCTAGGATTTAAGACTTGTGCCAATAGGGAAACAAACACACAAATGTCAGTGCTAAGAGCAAGGTATGTTTGCCCTCACAAAAACTCTAGCCTCTATTTGTAACACTTAGAGTGCAGTTAAAGAGGAAAACTTCCGTCACAGTGATAGTAAAGCACTTGATGAGTGCAGCTATTGGATTTGTGCAATTCCGTGTCCTCTCTCTCCCTAGAAATGAAACTGCAAACAGCTCTCCTAGCTTCTAGCATTTGTGATGTGCTGGCCACACACAGCCGTTTGTGCTATTGTAGGCCAGCAAGGCATCCCTGTCTGAAAGACAGCTTGTCTCCAAGCGAAATCTCTTTATTTCCAGAAAGTGTGTGGTCCCATCCCAGTAGTGCAAACGGTCAGAAGCTGGCAGCTCAGTTTGGCCCAGTGGGAATGAATGGAGCTGCAAGGGAGAGAGCAGTGCTGGGCAGGAGCAGAGTGCAAATCATTTGGACAAGCTGCATTTTTTATATCACTACTTCTTAAAAATCTTTGTGGCTTTTGTCTTGAAACACCAGAGGTGTACGATTTCTGCTTTGCTGTTTCCCTGTACCAACACCAATTACTGCCTTGTTGCTCGCCAAATAGTTTCCCATTGAGCAGAATTTATGCCTCTTTTCTTGAAGCAGAAGCAGCAGTTACTGTCAGCAGTCTACACTGACTGTCCTGGAAATCTTCCAGAAAAACATATACTGAATGAGGGACACATTCAACTTGTTTTGGATAACCTCTATTTCAAAGCAGCCCAATTAATTGCAATGGAGAGAGGTACTCTTTAACATATTGTTCCAGTCTGGGTCTGAGCATTATGCTATTTTTTCCCCTTGCTTTTTCTTTCCTACTACCCTGGGAGGAAAAATGCAGAACAAGGAAATGTGAGGGGAAAGAGGCCAAGAATTAATCCATCCATTACTCTGAAGACTCATGTTTCAGCCTTAGCTGGATACTGGGTTTCATTACAGAGTTTCTGTTAAACATAATGGCTACTGTTCCTGTAGTCTCTGTATTTGCTGTCTCCTGAAAATCCTTAACCCAGATTGATACTTCAGCTCAGGGCCCACGTTTGATTTTTTTTCCTGATATCACTTTGTGAGCCATGCATGAGAATATTTCTAACTGAGTTTCCACTGGTGGCTGGTGAAGCCTTTACTGTTTAGACATGACTTTGATTCACACAGAAAACTTTTATTTAATCTGTCCTGATTTTGCTTTTTTTTTTTTGCCTTTTTTTTTTTTTTTTTTTCTTGTTTTTTTTTTTTTTTTTTATGGCAGATAAAGTACTCCATGTGGAGCATATTGAACTTCTTACTGAAGAATACAAGCAGCTGAAAAAAGAGGTGTCTGGGAAAGACCTGGTGAAGGGAACATTGCATTTCACAGGTCAGTAGCTCTGAAGAAATCAAAGTCCATCTGGATTTGTCTGACTGCTCCACAGGGATGCCAGTGCTTCCAGGCTTCGTTCAGTCCTTTTACACTAGAGTCTGTCTATAAACTGAGTAGAGACACAGGTATTGGTTCTGGATAATTCCCTTGTTAAATCCACGTACACCCTCCTGTCCTCAACGTGTCCTGAAAGGTTTGTTTTTATGTATTTTGTGTAGCCCTCTCTGCCATAGCTCATCAACTGATCCATTTTGATAAAGACTGTGTTTGCCGACTTTCCTACTTGGTCCATCCGCTCATGGTCTTTCTATTCCACCAGGCAGTGTCCTCGATGAGAACAAATCAGGATTCCCAGCTTTCAGTGGAATTGCCCGTCTGACTTGGCTGATTGACCTCTTTGGAGATCTCACTGTTACCTCTGCCACCAGAGAGAAGCAGAAGGATAAGAATTATTCCAGAATGACTGTTCACTTTCAGACGGCAAACAAGAAGTGAGTAATGTCTGTGGCAACACATGAGCCAGGCTCCTCATTATCTGCAGGACTTCTGCCTGCAGGAGTTCTGCATCCTCTTCTCCTCTTGTGGAAACAGAATGAGTCGAGGCTGGCATGAAAGTGTACATGTCTTTTAAAGATGCATTTTATAATACTGATTTTTATCTCCCTTTTATTAGGTAGTGACAATGTCCTTCCTATCAACTAGGATATTTTTAATAGCCTTGCTAAAAAGTGTTATAAGTATGAAGTAAGCCATCAGTATTTCATACTATCGATCAAGTACTCAGCTTGGTCCAGAGACTAATGGAAACTCTCAGATTTGGTCATTCTGGACCATCTGTGCAGGGTTCATGTCCTTTCAAATAAGTTGAAGTTATTTACAAAGTCAGTTTAAAGTAGCAAGATACAATTTGGGAATTATCTGACATGAAAAGGTAGAGAGAAATTACCCAGTGGCGATGGAACTATTTGTTCCTTTATTGTTTTTTGGTTGCAGATATGCTGATAGACCTCTTAAAAGTCCAAACTTGACCCAGCATTTTAGATAAATATATAGTTAAGGTAATCTGAAGGACTAGCTGTTTGGGGAGTGCATAATCAAGGCTCATTTGAACTCTTAACTTCGCCATGGGTCTGGTCAAGCATTTCATCAGCCACTCCTACAAACCCCATTGCAGTTTATCATGGGATTATCATCTTGTTTTAGCAATCTTCCTCTCTCTTTAAATAAAAGAGCATTTCCAATTCCTTATGAAATGCAGTTGTGAGAGCACAGAACTCTGTATACAAGCTCTGTTTACCCTCTTCGCAATTTGCTAGTAACATAAGTAGCTGTAAAGATCTAGATAGGGTGAGATTTTGAACTAATTCCAGCAGATGGAACTAGCGGGTGGTTTAAACATTTCCCTGGCTGTCTTGTCTTCTGGGTAGTCCTTAGCTGCTATGTATGATATTTGCTGGATACAGAACTGTTTCTGGATTACTGGGTTTTTTCCTGCTCCTCACCACTAATGCATATCTGCTTCTCTTGGCCACTACTATTTGTATGGATCAGTAAGTGTTTTCTCACCGTGAGTGTTTTAATAACTTTGGGGACAGTCAGTTTTATGCCTCTGGGATAATTTAGGATGGGTGGAAAATTACATAGCGTTCCTGCATTGTGTTCAGTGCTGGGGCCATATTTCCTGCTGACTTTCCCCCACTGACGTCAGTGGAGTTACTGCAGCAGAGAATTTGGCCCACTCTCTGTCAAGTGAAGTTATGGCCCAGCAGTAATGGTGGTGGTGTTACAGTTCCAATTTACCCAGCCTTTATTTTGCTGAAGGGTGGGAAATGTCTGTACCTTTCATGAGAGCTATCCCTTCATCTTTTTTGAAAGTAACCTTGAGAAATCAAGTTAATTCATCCTATTTTCTACCTTGGAAAATACAGCAGGTGCAGAATGCAGGAGCCTGTGTTCTGCTTGTTAAGCAGGGATTTGTGCAAAGGGTATAGTCTGTCTCCGCTGCACAGCCCACCCTGGCTGTTTGTCTGGCTCTGGGTGGATTTTGGAGGTGTGTGTTAATGCCTGCACCCAGCTATTTGAGAGATGACCTCTGCCTCTGTTGTGTGTCCAAGACAGCTGAGCTGACAGCCGCTCTGTGATACGACATTGAGCAATCCAGGAAAAGCCAAGCCTCTACTGACAGCACGTCTGGTTTGGGACTGCAGTTCCTGTCCCAGGATTACAGAGCTTGGATTCAGTAAATGTCAGAAATCAATTTTTAGTGCAAGATGGAGAGCTAATGATTTGGGCAGCATCTCTTTTGATGTTAACTAGGGATAGGGTCCAACTGTCTGATTCCCATCCAAGCTAAGAGAGCCTCTCATTGATTTAATGATAAATTAAAAATATTGGCATTTTCAAAGTGTGAAAATGAAAATGTTTAAAAGAAATTGAAGACATTTTCTGAACATATTCTGACAAACATTTGAAGTTATGTTTTTTGCTTCATATTGGTTTATTGAGCTATCACAGTCCAGCAAGGGCCACTCATTATATGAGGAAAAAGGGAATCAGAAAAGCAGAAAGTCTGTTTCAATCTCTGAGTGAAATGTAGCTGAGAAAATGCTATCAGTTTACAATATGGAAAGACAAAAATGTCACAGAAAGTCAGGGTGTTTTCTTCACTGCAGACTGTTTGCTTTGCAAACAGTCAGTATAAAAGTGGTTTGTTAGTGCTTGATTAAATTTTCTTCTTCTTTAACTACCCAATATATGTAATCTGACTTTATTCAGCTGTCAAAAATGTTGGATTTGTTGCTTGTAACACTACTAACACTTCTAAAAAACTAAATGTATCTGTAGCTAGATAATACTTTGATAAAAATCTTTAATGAAAATGGGTAAATTGTCTATGAAAAAAGCCACAGCCCTTCACAATTTTTTGACATAAAATACGAATCTGTTCAAGCTACAAAATTGCTCAATGTGTGGACTTGCAACATACTTATCTTTATAGCAAAACAAGAGGCTTCTTTCAGAGTAGAAGTTGTTATTAATTAAAAATGAATACATTTTGCTTACCAATCAAGTAGAATCAACCTCTCTTTGGGAAAATGGCTAAAAATCCAATTGCAGAAGAAGATAAATCTATTAGTAAATCCAATATTTTCCTGCTCACTGATCTAAATCAGTCATTCTAATAACTTTGATTAAATTCTGCCCGCTCTGTGTGTTTGTGCTTCTGGTTCAGTGGCTTCCTAAGCTAGAGCAGAAGGCATAAACTTGAGCCTGATCACTGGTGTGCATCTGCTCTAGATCACCCCAGGGAGGTGATCCTGCACCAGCAGGGCCTGTTTTGGATCATATTGTGAGGTCCTTGCTATTACATGATGGAGATCTTTGCCTGTGCCTGCCCAGTGGCTTCTTCATACCTGCCTACCTGAGATAGAGCAGCTTTGAGTAACAGTGGCCTGAACCCTGTGTGACTGTTTGCTATCATAGGAATATAAAACTGGCTCTGTCAAGTCAGAGCAAAGCCCAGCTTACACAGCAGCCTGCCTCTGACCCAGATCAACAGCCTTTACCTCAGGGAAGGAGGATGGGAACACGGAAAACACTGAGCAATATGGCCTCCAAACACCCTTCTGGCTTGCAGTGACATGTAGCCCTGGGACATCCTAAAATGTGTGGTACCTTTGCATTTATTAGTCCTCTGAGAATTTTGTACATTCTTGCAGGCTGTGATTTGGGTATACCCCCCCCCCCCCCAGTTGTTTTATTCTCTTCAGTTAGGTTCATCTGGCCATGCTTAACTTGTAGGGGGAGTGGCGGAGATGTGGAAATACAGGTGAGCAAAGAGTAATTGATTTGATGATGTAAATATAGAAACTGAATCTGAGAGCATAAAAGATGAGAGGTGCAGAAACATTAAGCTGAGTGCTCTGCAGAATGTGTTCAGGGCACATTGACAAGGACTTTCTTTCCAGATCTAATGATACTGAAGATTTAATGGGCAGTACTTGAAGACAGAATTTATTCTTCCGGGCTGTTGATGCCTTTGTAATTTGTGAGTGGCAGACTAAAGTGGGCCATAAAGGACTGTGGAAGGGCCATCAATAACCAAGTAAGGAAAATAATGTGCATCCTCTAAACACAGGCAGTAGTGAGTGCTGATGAATGAGCTGCAGAGAGGCAATGGTACAGTTCAGGCAGTTGACAAAAGAGCAGGAAGGGAGCATTGCGCCTGTGGCTGGTGTTGAGGACCATTCCTCAAAAGCACTGCAGTGTTGGGTCAAGGAGTCTGTTAAGACCCCTGAACGCACAGCGCGTTCCATGACTCCTTTCTCCTCAGCCAAGATGGGAAGTTGGGAAGGAAGGTGTGAGCTATGCAAATCAAAAGCCAATACCACCAAGCTTGGTTTGGAGACCGTGCTATCGTGTTGGCATCAGACAGGACTCTGCTCTGATTAAAAAAGGCCTGCCTGAGGGTCTCTGTAGCTATAATTTTTAGGATCAGTTCAGTGCTCCCAGTGATGAGAGCAAAGCATTTTAAAAGTTCAGAGAGTATGGACACTTGTGTCTGTGTCAGTGAACTTGTCCAGCTCATCCCAAAGGGGTGGGGTTCAGCTCACATAGTAGCACTGGGTCATCATTATGTACCTGTGTGACTTAAACCTATTCTTGCTGGAGGAATGACTAGACATTGAGGGCCTTTAGCTATGACTGAATTATGTACAAAATTTTTGAACATTGAACTGCACTTTTCATCTAAGTCCTGTTGGTCAGGACGCATTGCCTAAATATGCAATGATTGATATTCAAAAATGGTGCATTTAGTAGAACATTTTCTGTAAATGCTGAGAAAAAAAAAACCCAAACAAATTAGAATTGTTTATTCAATTTCTTAATTAATACTTTTTCTCTGTTCCTTCACACTAGACCCTTGACTTGGATTGAAGAGAGGGGGCCAGGGATGAGACGTGAAAAGAAAATCAACTTCTGTTTCACAAGTGGTTGCTTGGAGAACTTCCCTGAAGCCCCAAGGTCTTCTGTGGGCCTTTTCATGCAGGATCAGAACCTCTTTGCCAAGAAACTGCTAGGCCAGGTCTCCAAGGAGGAGCTGGCTGCTGAGAAATGGCGAATTTTGCGATGTCTTGACCTTGCTGAGGTGATCCAACAGTATTGCGAAGAGCCAGAGAAAATCTATTCCTGAGACTGCTCTTAGGGAAGGAAGAACATGGCAGACGGAAAAGCTGTAGGGCTAGAATTCACTGTTGCCATCAAGCAATTGCTTTCACTGTTTCATTACCTTCTTTTTGACTCCTTGTGATTCCTGGGCTCTCCAGGTGGTCTGGAGAGTCTGGGCTATACCTGTGCCTTCTGGTTTGCACCAGACCAAAGCAATTCCCCTGCTCTGATGCATCACTCTCAGGTAGTTAGGAACCTAGCAACAACAAGCTTTCCTGTGATTCAGCTGGGAATATCCCTGAGAGGAGATCCTGCAGGAGTGTAAATACTATATATAATTCACTCTCCCAGGGTCTGTCCCCCCATTCCAGATATGTCTGGAAATGAATGGGTCTCAATAGTATTCATGTACTATTTTCTAGAATGAAGTTCCAGTTCAGTTTTCCACCTCTTTACTTGAAATGCAGAACTTGAGCCACCACAGTCCTGACCTTTTCTTCCAGCTGCCCTGAATTGTTCTCTGTGTTTGCTCTAATTAGTAGTTTTGCCTGTTAGGTATGGGGAGGGGGGTTGTGTGTTTTTTGGGGTTTTTTTGGGAGTGGCTGGTTTTCACACTGGAAGTCAACTGCCGTAAATAGAATCTGTATTGGTATCAAACCAGAACAGAAGAAGAGTCTTGTCTCTTGATAGAGAGATGTTAATTTCATTCAGTTTCTCTGATGCCCCATGCCAACATAGAAATCATTTCCCAGCAGAGATTAGGAACATGCATTGAACTAATGCATTGCCTGCCTGTTTTCTACTGAATCTAAATATTTTTCTTTTTGTAGTAGAAGCAGCATATTATTCTCCTTCATTTGTTCTAATTCAGCATGTGAGTGGACCATAGCAAAAAATAATAAATATCTTGCATTTAAGAAAAGAAAATCACTAATGCACTCCTGGAAACAGACAAATTCATTAGGAATAGTGGTAAATTTAGAATAGTATTGTAGAAAATGGAGCAACTTGCAAATATATCCAAAGCTGCACGTGCAAGCAAAGCAAAACAGAATTCACTCACTGCTTCCCATGGGTAGGCAGGTGTTCAGCCACTCCCAGGAAATCAGGGATGCATCACACACAACAGCTACTTGGGAAAACAAGCAGCATCACTCTGAATGTCCCCCCCTTCATTCTCCTTCCCCAGCCTTATAGGCCATATGGTGTGGAATATTGCTTTGTGGTCAGCTGTCCTTGCTGTGTCCCCTCCCAAATTCTTGTGCACGCCCAGCCTACTTGCTGGTGGGATGGGGTGAGAAGCAGGAAAGGCCTTGAGGCTGTGCAAACACGGCTTAGCAATAACTAAAACATCCCTGTGTCATCAACACTGTTTGTAGCAAAATCCGAAACAGCCGCATATTGGCTACTCTGAATCAGATTAACTCTACCCCATCCAAAACCAGCCCAGCTTATAGCATATGACACTTGAGGGAATGGGTCTTTAGCATTTTTACTGTAGTCACAGGACCACATATGAAAACATTATCACTTCCCTAAAGAAGCATTTTAGTTTTAGAAGCCTAAGCACTGCACAACACTGTCAACAATTCCTCTGGTTGCCTTTTACTTTCTAATTACAGCATCTGTTGGTGCTATATTAATATAGAAGCAAATTTCAGTCTTCTCAATTGTTCTTTCAAACCAAAACAATCTTTTTTTCCCTGCTTTATCATTTGGGCAACTTTTTAATAAGGGAGTGTATATTTTGTGAATGTATACATCATTACAGCCAGTCAATATTGATAGTTAAAAGTCCTTTAGGGTAAATGTTCATTCTGAAGTTGGATACAATTCAGTTTGTTGGAGACAAGAAAGGAAAGTCTATACAATTTTCTCCCAAATCAGTCAGATTTTAGCAGTGACTGGAGCTTGATGTGTGAATGAATTCTGCATGTGACGTTTGTTTAAATCTACCCTATCTGTTAAAACAGTGAAAATTCTCCTATTGCCTTCAGTGGATTGAGACCCACGTGGGTTGGCAGCAGATTTGTGCAGGCAAATCCTGTGCTTGTCCACCCAAATGGACACCTTACTGAGCATTCACAGGGATTTCTGTGCCAATGTGGTGGACATAGCATGGGCAGATCTGATGCTCTGTGAGGGGGAAAAGTGAATTTCTGGCAAAACAAAAACAGTCCATCTGGGATTAGAATGATTTAGAATCTTCTGTGTATGTCTGCTAGGTATGACAGCCGGTGAAAGGTCCTGTTCCTTGACAAACTCCTCATCTGTGAATACGGGGTGAATGCCACTTGTTTACATGCTAGCTCATAATGGGTAGTTGGAGAGAGAAGGAAAAAGGAAAGAAGATTCACACGTCTCTAGGCATCAGAATTAATCAGCACATCTCCCTGAGCATGCTCTGCAATTGCTAATGAGAGCAGTATTTCCCTAGGAAACGGGGAATAAATTCATGGGAGTTGTGTAGAGCAGCGGTATAATATTGTGCAGTGAATTGTCCTCTGGAGAAGCTTGTTTCAATTAAGAGCACCTGGGGAAATGAGCTGGTTAATTTGAGCTAGGGAAGGCAGATGCCTAGACCTTGGATCTCCCATTCTCTCCTTCATTCTCCTCCCATTCCTTCCTGCTTACCTACTACTGTCTGTCCTGCTTCCAGGAGCCTGCATCATTTAAATGGCTTTTCCTTCTGCCCTGTGAATTTGCCAAGGTGCTGTGATTGTTTGTATATGGGAGCTACTGGATGTCCAGTGCCAAATGCATGTATTGTTTAACCAGGTGTCAAACTCACCAATAAAATACTGGAACTCTTAATCATTCTTTTTTTTTCCCTTTGTCCTTCATTAGCAGCTCTCATTGCCTGTGCTGAAAGTGGCTCTATCCCAGCTGGTTACTTTTCCCCCTTTCACTCCTCAAGGGCTGTGAAATCTGGCTGGGGACTACAGACTGTGAAAATATCCTAAAGACCTCAGATGCCTCCTTCTCCTGTTTCAAAGTTCTGAATACAGGTGTGGTAGGATTTGTGACCTTCCTTCACCTCATGAGCTCTCCCACAAAATTCCTACCCTTTCTGTGCCATCTGACACTTACCCAAGAATACTGGCAAGTCTAAATCTTGCTGTACACTTCCAGTTTCCCATTCACAACAACCTGGTATATTTGAGCAACCTTATTGAATGTGCTCAGTAGAATCTAAAATAAGTATTGAAATGGATTTTCTTGAGGTTTTAATAAACTGCTTTCTCTTAGTAGAAATGACAAGAGTTTTTGGATAACATTTTGTGTAGCCTTAACCCAGGCAGTTTTAGAGATACAGAAGTATGAAAAGGCAAGTAAAAGACGTGACATGAGCAGGTTAATATATTTTGTTCTTTAGATGTAGCTGCTTTTCTACTCATTCTGCTGGAAATCACCCCACTCCTGTGGAACACTCTAGGAAGTCCTTCGCAGGAACCTTATCAACTGCCTGATGCTATGAGTTTTCCTGGAAAGTGCTGATACATAGTGCTCCCATGTGGAGGAGAGATGTTCCTTTCCTGACAGAGGCTGGAGATTGTCTCTGGCAGATGAGAGATGTGGAGTCACTAACTGCAGCAAGCTAGCTGAAACCTGGAAGAAGTGGTTTGACCCAAAGAGCTTCTCACAGGGCTGGAGAGCATGGGAATACAAAATTTCCAAAAAGCAAAGAAACTATATATTGGTATGATGAACTGGAAAGCTGTGCAAGAAGTTCTGGCTGAGAGGGAGAGATGGGTATCATTCTGGGATCAACCTGAGAGCTTGTTCTGTGGGTCCTGGGAACAGGGTCTAATTTACGTGTGCAATTACTTAAGGTTATCAGGAACAGTATGGGAAGGGGGGAGGCAGAATGAGGGGGAAGGCAAAGAGGACTGGGGGACACCACAGGAGCTGCTTGAGCTGGCATTATTTATGAGGAGGATGTCATTGGAACCTTCCCCTGAGCAGATGAGAGAGACAAGAAAGGGGGAAGGCAAGGGTTTGCAGCCATGCAGACTGGGGCTGCTTTTCAAATGGTCCTACTGCATCGAAACCAGCTTTTAAAAATGAATAGCATGTATAGCATCTGAGCAAAACTGCAGGGCTGAGCTGGGATTGCAGGTCCTCCAGCAGTTTGTAGAGGGGTCATGGTGGTAAAGACTGAACTGTACATCTATTTCTAGCTGTCACTCAAGGTGTTTGATTCCTTCAGGTCGGCAGTATGATGCAGGGCCTTGGACATCCTCGCAGTTTGCCAGTGGGTGATGCACGAAAGGGAAACTGGCAGCACTGTGTGCTGATGTAATTCATGCAGTAGCACTTAGTGCTACCCAAGGCATGTGATGTGCTCTGTGCAACAGTAATAAAACACGACACCAGGAAGCTAAGGAGCGCCAGTAAAATAATAACTCCAGGTTTTTGACAGAGATAGAGAGATATTTGGTTGGCCTTAAGTGCTGTAAGCTGGTATTTGTAGAGGCTGAATGAAATAAGGTTACAGGACTCTGTTGAGAAACCTGTTAGAATTTTTGTTTAAAGACGAGATGTAGCAGAGGTATTATGAGTAGCAGACTTCATCCCTAATCCAGAAGAACCAAGCCCTGAGATAGGAAGACAGAAGATGTCCATGCAGTACAGTTTGGTTCAATACAAAACACTGGAGCCAGCTCTGGCTGAGCCACCTCTGTTACCACAAGGGCTGGCTGGCAATGTAATTTCATCTGACCAGATGTGTACAGCTCAGCAGAGCTGGGTGGCCCGACTGGAGCACTGGGCTAGCTCATCAGGCCGTGTAAACATATCCACAGCTCAGCCTGAAGCGCCCCTTTGGCTCCTGGCCTTACCAGAATCAACAGGAACTTCCTGTGGTTTACACTTACCTTTTGGGCTACAAAGGGAGCTGAAACACAGCTTCCAACCTGTGCTTTCTGCTTTATCACTGACCCAGCCTGGTTAAAATAGACAGTTTTTTTCTCACCCTTGAACAAAACATAAGTGACAGGGCTGCTGCATAGTGATGGAAACAAATCTGTAGGGACCATTGTGGTGTTACCAGTTACAGAGCCCCAGGTTTAGTGCTTGTCCTCCACATCTTGGCAATAAACACACTTTACTGGAGCCCAGCTGCATGCAGGTCAATAAGCAGAGAAACTTCAAACTAATAATTCAAGTAAAAGTACCATCATCAGACGCTCTGAATAATAGCCTGCAGATATGCATGCTAGCACTTATAAAAATAAATGTGTCCTGATCTAATAAAAATCACTTCGTCTGGGTTACTACTTCAAAAAACTTCTTGAAACTTCCTACTCAGGGAATCTTAGATCACGTTGTGTGTGAACTCACTTTCTGATTTTGCTGCTGCTGCTTTTACAATCTGTCTACTAGAGTTCCTGTTTACCACATCTGATGTATTGTGCCATCCTGCATGACCTCCAGTGAGTCATCCCTTTTCCCTGATAAAAATCAACATACTAAGAATCCAGTAACGTGTCTCTAAAACAGCTAGATTGCCTCAAGGTAGTGAATAACTAATTCACGAATTAGGGCTTTCTGACGTTTTGTGCACAGGTGTTATTTGAGTAACAGATAAGTAAAAATAATTTTAAAGTTCTAGGTTAATTATTAGCAGAAAGTCAAGACAAGCTCCACAATAATAATAACAATAATAATAATAATAATAATAATAATAATAATAATAATAATAATAATGTTGTCTGAAATAATGTCCCTTTGTAAATATTCTATTTTTCAGGAGTTCTAAAACACCCCAGAAAAAGATAGGATAAAGCTCTGTATTAGTAGAAAGCAGTGAGTGAAGCATTAGCTCTTCTTTTCTCTTACATAATTCAAATGTTGTCTGCAATTCAAATATAGTTCTAATTAAAATAGTCTCTTCCAATGATTTGGGAAGCAGCACCCTGGCAGCATTTGAGTTTTTTATTTGATGCCAGGATTTTTCGCTGGTGTCCCAGTCTGAGTAGGCAGCAGTATCCTCCTTCTGTGTGACTCTTTAAGGAGCTGTTTGTATCTGTTGTCTCTCTCTTCCTCTCACCTTCATCAAGGGCTCCTCCACCTTTATAAACTATACAATTCCCTTGTAAGTTGTCATCTCTCCTTTATTCTGGCCCTTATTATAAGCAGTACTTGTAGATAACATGGCTTTGCAAAGACTCAGTGAGTTTTTAAATTAATCAGTATGCCTTTTCTCAGTTTCCTCTGATGTGAGTTTTCATTTTATGAATTCCACCACTTGTGGATTTGTTATTGAGCTCAATAGTTTTAAGCCTTTTCTTTCTAGTACTGAAGCAAAATACACATTTATTATAGAAAAGGCCTGGATGTGGACATTATCCTTTCATTGACTGTACATGCATTTTAATATTGCATTTTTGCATATGGGGACTGTTTTAATTCCTAATCTTGTTCACATAGACAGCATTCATATTTAGATCTTTTCTTTTACTATGCTGAAACCTATTTGTCTCTAGATTTTAAATGTTATAGAAATTTCTTTAACAACTGTTAAGATGGGGAGTTACAAATGCCTTATCACTATCTTTATCTTATTTTGACCTATGGTAAAATCCAAACTATCTATGTCCCTGTTTCTACCTGCATGGCTTGATCTTGTCTGCTAGTCCAGCTGCATTGAACTCAGGCAGGATGGGTTTATATGTGGGTCTTTGTGCATACCTTGCCTCTCCCCAGGCATGCTTTTTGCTTTGCACAGTGCAATCCACCTCTGCTGCAAACCTGCAGTGTTCTAACATTCGCTTCTCTTGTAATAGCACATCCTGCTGTTGTACCCTCACCTCTGTGGGCTCATGAGGCTGTTGCTCATATCTGCTTTATTACGGATACCTGTTTTATTACATGACCATGTAGGTCATAACTGCACACCGGAGCACTCCTGTGTGCTGTTTATATCTTGTTTTTCTGTGTTAAATTATCAGCCATTAGAGCTTTCTCTACTTTTGCTTTTGAGCTTGATTTTATTAGGAACTCATCTTTCAATCTGTCATCCCAGCCTGCCAAGACACAGTCATTGTCAGCTGTAGCCAGGTTACATGCTCATGAATCATTTTGGAATGTCCTTGATTTCACTCATCAGAGAAACTCTATGCATGGAGGTGTTTTTCACTGGAAAATAATAGGGGTTTGTGTAGCTCAAGCAGTGGACCCAAGCTTTTTTTTTGCCATTCTATGCCTTATTTTTGTTGCTTCCAAATGCTTTCGCAGACACAATGCTCTCAGAGATTCAGCCCTGCGCATGGCAGAGTGTTGCTGTGGTATTTTAGGGCGCAATTTGGCACACATTTATTTGGGCAAGACCACCAAGCACCTGGTGCTTGTCCCTGCCAAGCTGCCTCTATGCAACTGTGGCGCTTCCATCTTCTACTCCTACTGCTTTACCTGTTGAGGTTCCTCCAGATGTGCTGTGCTGCTGCCATTGCTGCAACCCCTTATTTGAAAGTGTGGCCCTCAGGTGATTAGTAAGAGGATCAGCAGAGGGCTGTAAAGAAAGGCACAGGCAGCAGGAATCCTCCACCCAAAATCTGCCCAAAGGTGTGAGGGATGGAGTCTATTGTGGAGGAAGAAGGGAGAAGGCTGAGCAGTCACTGTCAGTCACCGGTTCACCAGCACCCCCACAACAAGGTAGAAAGGTGGACTCAGTGATGCAGCCTCACATTCCAAGCTCTTGATTTCCTCCTTGATGTCCTAGCAGAAGTGGTTTGAAAGGGGCCAAGTGTCCGTGAAGATGGTTGACATCAGTCGTGAAGGGAAACCTGGTAGAGGCAAGGCTCCATCTGTCTCTTACCTCATACACACCTTCTTCAAATATACCTTGCTTTTTTTTCAGTTGTAGCAAAGAGCCACATTCCTTTTAGCCTCTGTTTCAAGAAGCTCCTTCTTGCCAGCCCACAGCACCATCTGTCTTTGGGAAAGGAGGTGAGATGGGAGAGGAGCACAAAGTGAGGTCCCAGCACCGCCCCCACCTTTTGGTGCTCTGAGTGGGAGTTGTGCCTCACTGTGAGAGCAAGGAGAGTGATGGTGGAAACCCACCCAGGAGCAGGGTTTCACCTGGGCACCGTGCTGTCTTTTTCTGCCTGCTAAGTTCCTGTCATGTGGTCTGCAGTAGTAAGGGCTTGTCCCCTGGCTTTGGAAATCCTGGAGTGGAGAACTTAGAAATTTCCACATGAGGTGAAGCTCTGGACACAGTATAGGATTGGACTGGTCGTTTTGGCTTTTTCTTACCACCCTTTGAGCTGCAGGTTTTGTATCTTCTCTTTCTCATAGCTCCGCTAAAGTCACCTTCTGAAGGAAGTAGCCATGCCTTGACTGGCTGCATGCATCTGGACAGCCGTGCTGCTGCGTCAGGAAAGTCCAGCGTGCTAACAGCTCCCTTGGGAAAGCATCTGGTTTTTGCAAGTCAAATTGGAATTAGAACTTGATCTGTAGCATCACAAATATGACAAAGTAGTGAATGTAAACCTCACTATTTTCTTACTCCATGGTAATAGACCTCTCTGCTCTCTTCATGAGGATTTTGTAGAGATTCAAGTTGCCAGCCCCAGTACAAAGGTGAAACCAGTCGTTCTGCAGAGTGATGAGTTTCTACAACACAGATGTATGGGAAAAGGATAAAAAAGTGAAGACTAAATAATTCCAATAAAGAAAAGATAGGAGAATTTTTACCTCTACTCTTAGTTGCATCTGTAAGATACTCTGCAAGGTTGATCTATCCTCTGCATATGCAACTGAAAGGATTTTTTTCTGCATTTTTCTGCATGATATTCATTTTGCAACAGCTTATAATAAGATGTCACTCGCAATGCTCTGGTCACTGAGTATGTTCAGGCTTGTTTATTAGGCAGAAAACTGCAGTAAATCCTAGTCAGGTAGCTATTACTGGCAGTGCACTATCTTGCTATTAATGCAGCTCTGATCTTCTGGAAATTCAGGACACAAACTAAGATATATCAACAACTCAGACTCAATCCTGTGAACGTATCTCACTGATTCTTAATGCATTAAATAATCACAGTTTAATCTGCCTGTCTGCTTTTGGCTATTCATGTCAGGGAACAGATTTGTTTTAAACGATGTCTTGCAGCTATTTTCTTTCTGACTGTTCAGTTTATTCAGACTAAAGCAAACAGTTTTCACATAGTGAAAGCCTCACATAGTAATCCTTACCTGTGCACAAAGAACACAAAGAGTAACAACATCAAAATGTACTACATCTCACCCACTTTCTTCAAAATGCAAAACAACAGAGAGCCTCTTGAGTTGGTACGTGTCTATTCGAGCTGCTTTTAAGACTCTCTCAGAGAAGCTGTGCCATTAACCTGTCACAGGAAAAAAGAAAAGCAAAGCTGGAGGGACATCTGTTGATTGGAGGTGCAACAAAATAGGTCCCAGCAGCATCAAGAAGTGGGATTTATTCAAGGGAGGTGTTCAGTGGTAGCATGTGGATGCAGAAATGGAACCATGTCATTTGTCTGGCTGTCACAGAATAAACACACAGCGAGTAAAGGCCAACCTGAGCATGTCTGGGGCAGAGCTGGCAAGAGCGTAATTCCATTTTGTGGCGCCAGAACTGATTTTTTTCCTGACTGGGAGAAAGCAGAATTTCTGACCGATTTTTGTGGGCATGGAAAGTGAGTTTGAATAGTGATCGAGATCTCTAAATTGCAAAGTAATACTTTGCCTCATTTACAACAGATCTGGGTTTTTTCTTCTTTTTCTCAGATCACTCTGAGTCAGGCAGAACAAACATCTCACAGGACAGGTTTTTTGCCTTTCATTGTAGACTTTATGACTGTCAGAAAATATTCTTAAGTGAAACAGAGAATAGAAAAAAGCTCCATTTGGAAATTGAAAAGTGCTTTCCCAAGATTGAGCAACACCATGTGAGATGGCATTTTTTCAAGCCAGCTCATTGTATGAGTTTCAGGGGTGGTAGGCAAAAATGGTTAAATTATTAAAGTCAGATTTTACATTGAAAAAACCCCAAACATAACAAACACTTAGAATTTAAACCTAGTTAAAATTGCATTTGAAATTAAAATGCAATGCCTGTAGTTATTATGTAAGTAAAGTAAAATAATGTGATAAAATCAACAACAAAAGCAATGCATTATTTCCACCTAAGTTTAAGATAAAGTTGCTAAACTGAGGTAAGCTCTCAGCAAAACGACTAGGGCCAGAATTTTCTGAATTAGTAAAACAGATTTCTGTAGCCCTAACTTCTCATGGAATGCTTTTTACATTTTACTGTATTTATTTCAGTATAGTTGCCTCCGAAGAATGACTAAGCAAAAACAAACGAACAGGCTGGAAGTTAAAAAAGCAGAAATACTTGCTTGGTTCTTTGGGCCTGTGCTTACAAACAAGTACGGAGGGCTATCTAAGCATTTTAAAATCTTCATGTTCAGACCCCAGATTATACTTCTATTGCTATAAAACAGTTTAAAATACAGCACATTTTAAGGGTAAAATCACTATTTTTCTTCTCTGTTCAGAACATTCAACAGAGTTTTAGATTACTGCTCTTATAAATTAGAATAGCCCACATGCCATCCAAAGCAAATCACAAGTGAAGTATTAATAGCTCAGTAAATAAGAAATGCCACTTGTTCTAAAATAATAAAATACTATTAGTGGGAATCTGAGCACATACACTGTAGGTATATGAACATTCCTTTTATTCTGTCTTTCAGAGTAACAGATGATAAGTAAAAGTGAAATGTAAGTTTTACACAAAAGTTATTTGTGTTCTTGTCAGTGGTTTTTCATTGATGCAGTTCAATTATGGTTTTAAAAGTAGGTACAAAATATAATTCAACAAGTTTAAAACCTGCTATTTACATTGAGGTGATTTGCCTTACTGAATTAAATCAAAATTTTCAGAGTTCTAAATTACTTTGATATCAAAATAGGATTAATTTGTAACTTGATCAATATATATAAAAAATAGACAATCTTTTAAGTTCCCTTACAACTCAAACCATTCTATGACGGTAGCCTGTCATGTGTCTAGTATCTAACCGAAATTTTTTGCTTTCCAGCTATGCAAAGAGATGGAAAATTCTTCAGAAGAGTCACTTCAGTGATAGCCCAAACTCTGAATTTTGGCCGCATCATATTTTCCCCTGTGTCCCTGAACCCAAAAGTGACATACCGGAGTCTTGGTGTGTTTGGGATATTTCCACTGCTTCCAGAGAAGTTGTAGAGCTTTTAGAGGTTCTGTGCAAGATGTCCACAGAGAAAACACATGGAAATACTTGTCTGGAGAAAATGAATGTATCCTGCATGGCATGAAAGAAAAGCACCATCACAGATAAAACATAACTTTGGTCTATTCCCTCTTAACCACAACTGACAATTACTTCAAGGTTCCTTCAACCCTATAAGGAAGTTGTCTTGATGGAAACCAGAACCGGGACATGACAATTAATCTGGCCCTAGTGAGGAGCTGAGTGTGGAGCTGGACAGTGAGGTGTTTACGTGGCTGGCTTTGACTGCAGTTGTGGTCCAGGTTTATGCAGGGAAAATGTAGAGAGTAAGTGAAGGGTTTAATTTTGTAGACTGGGAAACTGCAGTTATTCTTTTTTTGAAGCATGACAACTTTCTTGTTGCTCACCTGAGGGAGGAGAGGAGGAGCCAAGCAGTGAGCATGGCCAGGATGTGGAGAAGGCATGGGCTCCTAAGAGACTTCACAGCCTCTTTCTGGTTCTGATGGTAATCAAGAGAAATGGTAGCTACAATTTGGCAGAGGGAAGGGATGTAAAAATGGTTCCTGCATTTGTCACCCAGGCCAAGCAAAAGTGGAAAGCAGGGGGACCATTCATCTTGTTTACAAAACTGGCTGTACTGCTTTTAAGTATATGTACGACCTTTGTATTCATTCATGACTAAAGATAGATCTCCTCTTAACCATACGTTTATATTCTGTACAGTGACTGTGGCATCAAGGATTCCTAGCTTTCCTGCCCTTCTGTTTCTCTGAGATCAAGCTGACTTCTTTCATTCAAATTTCTGCCTCTTTTCATTCCTGCCAAGTGCTTCCCTCCTGGCCTGTCACTGCTTGACATCACCCCATGGGTTGTGTCCATCTGTGCCCTCCCCCCGTGGCTAACATGGGCCAGCTGTGCCACAGACCTCTTTCCATCCAAACACCCAGCAGCCCAGGACATCCTTGGGTGCTTTCCTCTGAACACTGGTTTAGTGAAGGAGCATTTCTTGTGCTGAAGTTGCACTGAAGGAAACCACCCAGCACAGAAACCAAGTCTGCTGGGACCTGTGAGAAAAAAAAATTCCTCTGTAGATTGGGGCTGGCTGGAGCTATGCAGTACCTTCCAAATGGCTTGTAATGTTAGATGTGTTAGATATAGGAGCGGAGCTGGCTTACCTGTCGTTCCTCATACTTGTGGTTTTGTGTTGGGTTAAGAAAAGAAGCCTCAGCTGTAATTATTTTGTGTGGGAGGAGTCCCTAGTTTTGAAGCAAGACTCATTGCAGGGGCTCACATTAGGATCTTCAGGATGTTCATTTATGAAGACAGTTTTCCTGAGGAATGGAAGTAGAAGGACAGGAAACCTGAAAACTCACCTAAATGCTATAAACTCTCTATGCAGCTGTGGCATTCAGGTGGGTTTCTGTGAAAAAGTTGTTTTTGAAAATGGAAGTCCAAAAAGATGCAATTTTTTTCCTAAATGTCAAGGTTATTTTGTTTAAAATGAGCATATGTAACATTCTTAAAACAAAGGAAAAAAATAGGAGAATTAACATTTATAATATTACTTGAAATACAAATCTGCCATTGATCTCATTCCCTGAGTGCAGCAGTTCACTGTATTTTACAAGAAGGTTCAGCCAGAAAAAGGATTAATTTGATTATTCTTATTTATTAATGCTTATTTTCTAATACAGAAACAAGAGAGGAGGAAGGGACAGAATAGATGTTCCTTCTTTGTGTGGGAAAAAGGACATCTGAAAATTAGCTCTGTTTCCAAGCTGGGAGCTGCCTCTTCTCCCCAGGGAGGTATTCCTCCATCTGCATTGCTACTCTGAATCAGCAGCGCTTCAGAGAAACTGGAAGAGCATGTGGCTGGGGAGAGATTAGAAGAACAAGAAGCTTGATGGTGCCGTAGGGAAGATGTAATCTCCAGCAGCAGACACCAGAAGGGAACAAATTTCCTCTTGAAGCATGGTTTTTGTGACTGATATCACCAGCGTGCCACTAGAAATCATTATCAAGAACAGCACTGTCCAAAGCTCGGTAAACCTGGATGGTATTAAGTTACTTTTCTTGGGAGAAGAGGCGTGTCCAATGTTACTAAATCCTCCTCACCTCCTGAGCTGTACTATCTTTGGCCTTAGACAATGTGAGAATTTAGGTATGGTAGCCCTGTTTCCTGCCTGCTGACTTAATTTGAGTTTCCTGTATCAGCCTTATTGGGAATGCAGCCCACAGGCTGAACTTCCAGCCTCAGAGACACAGACATGGCTCACCTCAACCCTGACTGGCTGTAAAGGTGGCATCTCAAAGCTCCATGCAAAACAAGAACATCATGGACTGGCAAACTAAAGTTGTTGCACTTGTCACATGAAAAGTAAGCTTTTCTTGCAGTCCAGCATGCTTCCCCTGCAGTGTTTAAGTCTGAAATTACTGATCCTATTTCAAGTTATATGCAAATCCAGGAATCATCCTGAGTTTATGAACAGTAATTGCTAGTGTTAAGTGCAGTGGGCACCACAATCTGCTCTCTCACTTCAAACAGGTAATACCTGTATTTTTACACACAGGGAGCACAACTGGATTAAACCTCTTTGTTGAATGGAAACAACCTAGGAATGCTAATAGAACGGAGTAGTCTGGTTTAGTCTGCTGAATTAGGTTTATTTTTACCAATTTTTTTTAAACTTGTGAATCCAGTTTCTTTTGAACATAGATGGCATGTCCCCCAAATGTGCTTCATATCTTAAATTGGCATACTGCCTCCTCTTCTTGGTGGCTTTTTGCTTGTTATCTTTGTCTTATAATAAAATTCAGAGTCTGTTTACTCAGTTTGTGCAAGATCCTTTGTAATTGCTGTAGCAACATGTAAGTTCAAGTTGGACTGACTTTTAGTATCCCTCTTGGTGTTGTTTGTTGAAGCACAAAGTTTACGGTTTGCTGGAGAGACTTAGAGATGAAACAAGACCAACAAAACACATTAAACATTCAGTGCTATTAGAACATATGGGATTTCTAAATCAAAAGGAAAAGAGCTGCAAAATGCTGTATTGAGCTGATATTACCATTAGAATACCTTCTTCTTCTGTTGGTTGTGCCCTACAGCTCGCTGTTGGTGTCAGTAGAGCAAATCCCCTGATATGGTCACTCGTTTGTTAAATGAGCTGTCCAAGAATGGGCAGGGATAAAATAGTGTCAGTGAAACAGTGACTCACTTAGCCTTTGAGAAACGATTGTCAACATCTTTTTGTGACTGATGAAGTGGATACTTCTGAATATGAGCTACTGAGTGTCCTGGCTGGCCTTGCAGCAGCAAAAGGCTTGAACAGAGCTGAGCATGAGTGAGGAAAGGGCTCAGTGAACTAAATGTAAAATGAGATTTGCAGGTGGATTTAGGGTTTTGACAGAGAGAAATAAGTCTGTGAGAAAAGCTGGTGAAAGCAAGCCTTGGAGGAGGTCTCAGAGAAGAAAGGAGAATGGGGCCTGTAGAAAGGAGGATCTAGGGTTGGGTTTGGAAGAAGAGAGGGAGATTGAGAGACGGAAAGTATGGGTGACGTGATTGGGCAGGAGAGTGAAATAGTGTGTGGAGAGCAGTGATGAGTGGTGTTCCTCAGGGGACAAATATTGGGACTGCTTAACACCTTTGTCAGTGACATGAACAGAGGGATCACGCACACCCTCAGCAAGTTTGCTGTTGACACTGAGCTCTGTGGTGCAATCGACACACTGGAGGGAGGGGATAATGCCATCCAGAGGGACTTGGACCTGAGATGTGGATCTGTGTGAACTTCATGGAGTACAAGGCCAAGTGCCAGGTCCTACACCTAGTTTGGACAATCCCAAACACAAATAGGCTGGGCAGAAAATGGATTGCGAGCAGTCCTGGGGAGAAGGAGTTGGGGGAGTTGGTTGATGCGAAGCTTGACATGACCCAATGTGCACTTGCAGCCCAGAAATCCAACTGTGTCCTGGGCTGCATCCAAAGCAGCATGGCCAGCAGGGCCAGGAAAGTAATTTTGTTCCTCTAGTCTTGTGAGACCCCACTCTGAATGCTGCATCCAGCTCTAGGGCCCCCGCATGAGAAGGACATGGACCTGCTGAATCACATCCAAAGTAGGGCCACAAAACTCTCAGAGCACTGGAGCATCTCTCCTTTGAAGACAGGCTGAGAGAGCTGGGTTTGTTCAGCCTGGAGAAGACCCCAAGGAGACCTTAGAGCAGACTTCCTAGCTATGAGAATGTTTGTGAGAGACTTTTTGCAGGGGCCTGTAGTGACAGGACAAAGGTGAGACATACGGAAGAAATTCTTTACTGTGAGGGTGGTGAGACACTGGAACAGGTTGTGGAGAGAAGTTGTAGATACCCAGTCCCTGGAATTGTTCAAGGCCAGGCTGGATGGGTCTTTGAGTAACCTGGTCTAATGGAAGATGTCCCTGCCTGTGGTGGGGGATTAGAACTAGATAATCTTTACAATCCCTTCCAATCCAAATTGTTCTGTGATTCTGCTCAGGAAATAGAAGAAGCAAATAATTTTAAGATGGAAAAATTGAAATTGGAATGATTTGCATAAAAGTAGCAATCAGATAAAAATGGGAAAGAATATGTGTTTTGGTGGGGATTGGGAAAAAGGGAATTTGTCATCCTCAAGAGAAGAAATTTTTACAGAGAAAGGAAGAGAGAATCTTGTGGGAAGAACAGAAAATGTAATGGGCTTGGAAATGTTGATGAGAGATGGAATTTTAGGGAATTGAAACAATACAGGGAAAGGAGGAAGGGGCTTTCATCTCAGAGGCAAAATGGGCTTGCAGAATACAAGGACAAGATATAAATGTTGCAGCAGAGACAGGATCATCCAGGGAGCAGAAAGGAGAAAAGACATAAAATGAAGAGCAAAGCAGCAGAGTTCAGAGGAGGATGAGTTTTTAGGGGAAAGAACAGGATACACTCCTTCTCAACTGAACTTTTATTCTCTTCCGCTCTCCTATTGATACCTTTTTTCTTGTTATCTTCATTGTCTGTCCATGTTTCTATTTTCGCCATTTGCTCCATCCATCCATCCATCCATCCATCCATCCATCCATCCATCCATCCATCCATCCATCCCTCCCTCCCTCCCTCCCTCCATCCTCACTCATGAGGAAAAAGTTCAGAAGGTACCTTTCCTGTGTAATGTTGCCCTCAGGCAGAATTTAGCAGATATTTTAGGCAAATATTCCGCAGGTATTTTGACTTCTGATAAGTTGTAGATGAAGCAATCTGCTTTCCTATTGGCCATAGTGTTTTGTTTACTTCCTGGGAAATGTCTCTGTTTGCCTCTTCACTTGAGACAGGTGCTTCTCTTCCAAACAATGCTGGAGTCTTGAATTCTTTTTCCCAATGTCTCTCTACAACATCTACAAAGAGCTGGAAGTCCTTCTGTGTTGGGAGAAACCTCATCAGTCACTTGGAAGTTCAATAAAAAGAGACCATTTAAGTACAATGATCAATTAATCTGAATACAGTTGTAGTAAGTGAGAGCCAAGTATGTATCATGAAAGAAGGGGGGAAGGCTAAAGCAAACCACTGAGTGAGAACGCCACTTACACTGGAAAACCCTACTACACCTTTTGCTAAAAAAGCCTTTGCAACGCAAAGTAATCATAACTGACCAAAGTTAATGGGACCTACTGTGATGCTGAAAGGGTTAAAGTTAGGCATTATTATTGTTGATGTAGGAATGGATTTTGCAAGAGTTTATAAAGTTAGCAAGATCCAAGGAGGTCAAGACTCTGATGATCCCAGAGGGACAAATACAGTGCTATTTGCATCCAGTTTTCAGACTGGCGTCTTACTGATCTTGAAAATATGAACTGGAGTTATTGGGAGCAGTAGGTAAGAGATGCAGGATACTAGGTCTTCTGGGAATTTGCATGGGTACTTGCACCAGGCATTGAATCCTTCAGAAAAATTGTTATACAAATGAATCAGAATGATTTGAAAGAGGTTTGGAAATCCCTAAATCTTTTGTGCATGTGTACGTGTGTGCATGTCTGTCTCTGTGAGTGTGTGTGTTTGAGTGTGGGTTGGCAGTTTGGCTTTTTTTTTGGTTGGTTGTTTTTTTTAACAACAGAACATCGACAAGAAAAGACCACGGCTTCATTTGCTCAGGGTTTGACAGATACTAGCTATGGCTATAGCAGAGCCAAAGAAGGCCTTGAAGGAGGATGTGGAAAGTTCACCATAAAGATAAAGAGACAAAGGTGAAAATCAGAAACTCAGGCAAAAGGTCACAGAAATGAAAGCTGATACATGCTACAGCTTCTGGTGCCCTGTCAGGAAAAGCTGAGAAACACTGTGACTTAACAAGGAAGGAGGTGGGTAGTTTGGGGCTACTGGAGAGTATGTGGAGGGTGGCATAGAAGTTGTTACAAGGTAGAAGTCCTACAAAGTAAAGGCCAGGAAATTGATATTTGTCAAGTGATAACTCCTTTGGTAGCGAGTCAGAACTGCCATCACAATTTTCCTGCTCACTTGGTAAAATCAGAGAGGAAGAAATGTGACTATACAGGGGAGGCATGGGTACTGTCACTGGGATGAGGCCATGAAATTTGCCGTGGAGTGTTTAAACACAGTGCAGAGAAAAAACTGACTTTCTGACTTCATTAGAACGGTAGGATTCAGGTCAGATAATCCTGTCTGGGAAATAATCTGTCCACAGCCACTCTTGCATTCAGAATCCAGTAACACAGGAATGAATTTGTAACATATCACAGTGGATATCCTGCAGTTACTCCAAAATAATGACAGCTCCTGAGAAATGATGGAGAAAACTGTAATAATGTCTCCTTGATAATGCCAAAGAAGAACCTCAGGATGTTGCTGAGCTTGGTGGAGATTGAATGGTTGTAGGAAATCAATGTATGTTGTACTGCCTGGCCTAAATCTAGAAACAGGTACAAAATTTTCAACATATTTTTTTCCTTCTCATGAGCTTTTTATACCAGAATGTCCCAATAGGTTCAAAATCAAAATATAATGGCTAAAGTTGTTCAGAAAATGCAGAGCAAATGTGATTTTTCATCAAAAAAGGAATAAACCAGAAGTCACTCTATATAAATAGGAGAAAAAGCAAGCTGATGTATCACTTTATTAAACTATTTATTAAGCAATTTTTAATTTTAATTCTTGAAAATGGATTCATTAGCTATTAATTTATTAATATAGGTTTTGTACAGTGAAAAGGTTTCTTGGGAGTTAAAAAATGGGGAATTTAAAAGTTGGAAATCAGTCAATGCGTTATACCTGATTAAACCTTTTATCTTTCCATAGGGAAAAGCCTCAGTAGCCTCAGTATTCTTTCTTAGAGCAAGAGGTTTTTTTCAAGATGAAGTAGTTCCAGTTATGTCTGAATCTTATGAAGAAGAAAATCAGGTAACAGATGGAAAAATACTTCCACATGCTTACACTTGAGGTTAAAATCAGAAAGGAAATAAAATGTTCTCCCCCCACCTAAGCCTCGTTGCCTAATAAAAAATGAGGAAAATCCATCTGCCACTAATGGGAGGCTGAGCCAGATTCAGAATAGGTGTTTCCAAGTCAAATTAAATGGGAAATGAAATTAGTGAATGAAATGTCTCTACAGCAGCACAGATGGGTATGAAATACCTGGCTCTGCCAGGCTTATGTAGCACTTCTGTGTGCTCCAAGCAGGGGAACGCAGGACTGTTACTACTTACCTGAGTTTCAGGCTGGTGTTATGGATTATCTGATTTGTGTCTAGATCTATCATCAGCATGCATTTATTTGACTGTAGTTGACCAAAATGTGAATGTTAACAGGGAATGCCCTTCAAAAATGTTGACAACAGCTAACGTATGATATTTTTAAGGTGTTTTTTAAGATGTGTGCAGAAGTGATTTGTGTTCCCTAGTACCTCATCCTACTGCAGCTTCCAGGTTCATCCACCAGCTGAGCCAGAAAAGTATTAGAGGCTTTGATCTACTCCAAGTCTGCTGCAGGCATGCCAGAAGAGCACCCTCTTTCATCAATGCCCGGAAGCAACAGCAACTTGATGTGGAAGTTTTCTTCCAGATGACAAATGTTGACTGAATAGAGCAGTGGGATTTGGCAATGGAATAATTTTTAAGTAATTGGGAGCATCAGAACATGTTTAATAATATGCAGTTTTGCAGGTTATGTATAATGTGAAAACCTGACAAATTTCAAGTTGCCACGACAGCTTTGTCACAGAAGCTGTACACTTTCATATGGAAATGGTGACAGAAGTGATGTGTGAGTTTTAAGTAATCAGTAGGTGAGATGGCATTGGGGGCAGGGAGACAATTTGGCAACCCAAAAGGGAAAATGTTACAAAATGGAGGGAAAGAGAGAGATTAGGGATGCTGGAGAGGATGTCAGGCTGGGGTCTCTGTGCTGGAGGGACTGGTAGGAGGAGAAGCAGCAAGCAAGGGCCCAGAAGCAGAGGTTATGGGTGGTCATTAATAGTTCTCAGTGGGAGGACATAGAAGAAGGCTTAAAAGCTGCTCAGAATGCGAGTAGCAAGACATCCAGTCAAGAAGCACTAAACAGCTGCTAGGAGCATTGCGTGCCAGGCTAATTCATGTGAACACCTTCCTGCACATTATGCAGCACATAACTCAGTCCCATGGTTACAGTCAGGATATAGAGAAGCCCAGCGTGGAGATGGGGAAGGACGAAAGTATTTGGGTCCATAAACCACAAGAGGCTGAAACCAGATGAAATAATTAACATGAATTGAGGGAGGAAAAAGGAGTGCTTGGTGGTCCACCCTACCCAGGAGGAAGGTGGGCCCAAGGATTCATCACCATGCCCATGGCAGTGCTGGATACTCTGCCCGTTTGCAGACACTGTGGATGTGTGTCCAGGCTGTGTTGTACAGGTTATGCCCTCCACAGATATGAGCAGAAATGCACCATGGAGTTTGGGAAGCCCTGGATACCTTGCATCTACAGAGGGGTGGTGCCTGGACATGGTACCCCAAGGTGCTGGAGAGTGCATTGCTGGCAAGTGATTTACCTTGGTGCAGAGGCCCCAAAGGCATCTGGTGGAGGCAGGGCGATGCCTGGGCTACAAGCGTTGAAGAAGGCAAGAACAAGGGAAGCTGTGGTGCAGTGTGTCCAATGTGTGGCATAAGCCTGCTGACAGGGTTGTGGGGGGTTTTGTTTAGCAATCAAACAAGTAACACAGGTGGGAGACAGAGTCCTTGGTGACAATGCCCACAGCGTTCAGCTGTTGACCTTTTGCTATTGCTGCTCTGGAAGCTGCAGGTCAGAAGAAGTGAGTTCTCCCTCATCTCTGGTAGGATGTGACAAATTAATGAGCAGATAGCTAAAGCAGTTGATAGCCTGCACAGTCTACACCTCCACAGAGATGCAGATTTGCTAGAAAATTCTGCTTGTTTAGAGCTACCCATACATGCTCAGAGTATCTACTGTGTGTAGTCATTTAGTGAGCTTTTTCTAATAAAATGACATTATAATATTGTTGGTCATTCTTGTGCACAAAGCTGAAGGCTTAGAAGAAAACTTGACAAAATGTAAGGAAAGCTGAGTTCTTGAATCCCCTGAAAGGATTTGGAAGTTCCAAAACACTGAGCATTATTATGAGAGCTTGTTGGACAGTTATGAAAAAACATGAATGGATATCAGCAAGGTTTCAGAAGATGTACAGAGAGAAAGTGGATCATAGAGGTGAGGATGCAGAAAAGATAGAAAACTCAGGAGGAACACTTGGAAAATTAACTGAAGACTGATGCAAACTGGCAAGGATTTTTAATTAACAAAAAAGAACAGAAAAAATTAGGGAAATTAGAGATTTAAAGAAAGGAGGTATTGTTACTATAAAGAAGGGCTGGGATGTTAAGGAGGTGTTGATTACCGAGGGGGTCCCTGGGACTGATCCCAGAGGACTGTGCTCCTGCTGGCAGCTTGTACTTTTGAGTAACTTTACATAATCAATTAAAATGTTACCCATAACTCATTCATGCAGTGAACTTTATTCCAAAAACTGTCCCTCCTGCTCTTGAAATAGCAACCTGCGGGCTTGCCAAAGCATAGTTTCTTTTCTCAGGCCAAGTTCACCCAAGTTTGTCCTCCAGTTGCAGCTGGCTGTTTTACCTCCAAAGAAGCTCAGGAGGGTAGCAGGCACTTATGATGCCTCAGCACCCCCCTGTCCTGTAACTGCAACATCCACATCTTCGTGCATCAGGACAGTGCTACAGAAAACACTGCTGGGAGAGCGTTTGGAGAGAAATTTATGTAGAGAGGCTTTATCAGCCTCGGGTCTCCTCCATGCTGTCTGTCTCACATGTTCCAAGGGGAGAGAGTGCCTCAAGATAACCTCTTTGCTCCTCTGGGAGAGGCAGAAACTGCTTTGTGACTCCTTGGTGGTTCACCCATTAATGGAAAAAACATGACCTGGTCAGTCAAAAATCTGACCAAAGCTCCGTAAGTTCTGTTTGTACACTAGCAGCTACCAGGGAAGGAACCAAGGCAAATGTAACAATTCAGGGTATGTTTTTCACCCTGGCAGCATGGACTTAGCTGCTTTTCCTGGGTTTATGGCTCTGAGAAATAAATTTGAGGCCACTCTTCATTTCTATTTAATGTTATTTGTGTAAAGACTCTCTCTGGAGCCTTGTAGTAGCTTAGCAGATGGAGCCAGGGCAGAGATTCATACTGTGATGCTTATTTATTAATACAGCTTTTCCTGAGACAGGGAAAAAATATGTTTTTGTAGGAAACCTTTTCCCCTTTCCTGGAATGGAAAAAGAATGACATCTGGACCGCTCCTATTCAGCTGTGCTTGGGATACATATTTTCCCTAGATATGTATTTCTGAATCTCATGACGATCTGGTTGCTTAGAAGTAGCTCCAGTAGCCAGCTTCTTTTTCCCACAGAAAGCAGTTTGAATAAAACAGCAGTTTTGTTCTATGTCAGTGCCCTGGTTCTTTTTTGATCTCAAGAAATTACTGCTGTTGTTTATCTATCCAAAAGATATAGAAAAATACAGAAGAGTAAAAAATTTATCACGGGCAGTTTTTGCTCAATGGGTGCAAATTTGACTCTTGTCTGTGAGAAAGGGTTTTGAAGTAGCAGGAGGAAGATTTAGATAGGCAAGTGATTCAAATTATGATGTTTATTTCTTAATGTCTGTTTTAAGAGAGGCAGAACAAAGGAACATTGCTGCAAGAGCCACTGTGAACTCACCCTTCCACTCATCAGTCCCTGTGAAAAAGATGGAAATGTCCTCTTTGGCTCTTTCTTCCCCAGGCAACCAACCCTCCTCCTTCTGACTGGTATTCTGCATCAGTGAGGTTTAAAATAAGCCAGAGGGGTAAAGGCTCAGAGTCAGGGGACACTGAAAGGGTAGGGAATAGGGAATGAAGGACAACACAGAGGCTGCATTTATGGGTGAAATCAGATGAAAGGCAAACCTGGAAATTTTTGATATTTTGCTCCCCTTGGGGCCTAATTTACCAGCTTGGTACCACTGCAGAAAGAAAGTGATTAATTGGGAGCATGGTATCTAACAGATCCCATGGAGCACAGATCCTGGGCTACTGGATAATACCAGTGGCTTGACTTTGCAAAGATCAGCAACAACCATTTTACCAACCCCCAAAATTTTTGGCCTGTAGAATGGTAGAATTTTGGCATTCAAGGCCAAGTGTACTAGTAGGCTTCAGACACAGAACAGCCCTCAGTGCCTTATGCTTTGCATCCTCAGTTTAGACTATGGGCCAGCATGGCCCTGCATCTCCTCTTAAGCTCACGGGAGTTCAGATCCTGATGCATAAAAACCCATAACAAACCAATTTCAGGGTTGGCAGATGACATTTATTGAACTGGCATGTAGAAAACAAAGGTGCTGCAGTGTGGGAGCCCAGCTGGCTCCATCTTACTGCAATTTATGCCTGAGATTAATGGAAATCTTTTCATTACTACTAAAAACTGGTGACCAGTTCTGCTCTGTTAGTTGTTTCAGCCTGACATTGTGTGTACACACGGAGCAGACTGCTCCTTGGACTGGTGCTGACTTCAGATGCTACTTAAATGACCCACTCTCCCCGGTTTGATTGTTCTTTTCCATTTTTTTCTGGGGAGAAGGGAAGGGAAATCAGGGGAACTGCACAGTGCAGGAAAACCAGCAGCTTTTCCTCTTTCCTATCACATGCAACTTTTCACAGGTGCACTTTTGCTTCTCTCAATGTGTTCAGTAGCTGAGTCTCCAAAGTAGTGAGAAAACGTTTTTGAAAAGCCAACTGTATGCAATGAAATGCTGAGGTATTTCCCTGCTTTCACCTATGTAATGCTGTATTTCAAAGTGTGGCAAAGTGTTTTGAAATCAGCAGTGGACTGGAAAATCTGTAAGGCTAATACTGGGCTGATGAGAGAATCATAACAACATCCTGAATGCCAGGGAATCGTGTAAAGGTCCATAGCTTTCTTTGCACCTCCAAAGATGCCAGACAGGATAGTGTTGATCTCAGTGGCCTCTATCTGTGTTCCTCTGTGAGACAGCTGAAGCATAAGTCTTGAACTCTCAGCTGAGTAAAACTGTCACCTGGACAATCTCAGATCAGCATGTGAAGCCTTCACTAGTCTGTGCAGCTGGAGATTTGCTTCTGTCTGTGCCCTTTCCTGGTATTAGTTAAGGTAGTCCTGTACCCCTTACAGTGGTGAGATGTATTTCTGCAGGTTTTAAATAAAATACTCTTGACCCTATCAGCAGGATAGCCCTTACTCTCAGTTACTCAGGGCTCTGCAGGAAAACAGCACAACTCAGAGGAGGGAGGGACATGCATAATGCAAATCATAAATGATTTAGTCCAAAAGAACAGATCTGGTGTTTTAATCTTTGAAGAACACATAAGAAGATCTCTGTTGAGACCACAGGAAGGTTGAAAGAGCAGCAGGCTTGCTGAGGCCTGACCTAGCTCTGCATCAGATCTCTCCAGGACACTGTGCCACAGCTGCAGGCAGCTGGGGAGGACTGGTGGATGCACCGTCCTAGAAATACACCTGATGGTCCACAACACTCCATGAGGACAAAGGCCATTGCTAAGGGATGTAGTGAGAAAAAGCCTATAGCATACCAATTGTTTTTCCTCCTCTCATGCACTGCAGCATCTCATTGTAATTGCTTATCCTACAGGAAAATGTTATAATACTATGGATGAGCAGCATCCAGAAACCTGATGGTATTGATGACAAACAGAATGCATGTGGAAACAAGTGGCTTTGAAAAGAGGAACAATACATGCCTTGTGCCTACACTCAGCAACGTAGATTTCATCTGAAAGCCTGGCATTCTTCCATGCTTAGCAGCCCTTAATTCTTTTAGAATAATTTTCTCCTCTTTTCTGGGATGTGAATATAGATGACATTTCTTGCTTCGGGGCATTGGTACAGGCTCCATGCAGATTCAACACACAAATTCATTGTAAACAATATGTCTGCCAGAGCTCATGCACGGAAGTTGCTCTTCGTTGCACCTGGCTTTCCACTGTTTCATGTTAAGAGGGTTGACAGAGGAGGAGTGTGTGCCCTTAGCAAGATGAGGACCATGCTGCAAAGCAGCCTGGCAATTCATGTAGCAGCACTCTTGCAGGATTTCCACTGACCTCCAAGAACTATCACAAAAGATGGTTCCCTAGGTGTTCTTTTATCATATTTTTGGAAAAAAACCCTAATGCCTTTATTAGGTTTTAACAAGTATCGGTTTTGTTTTCTATCAACACAAACCTAAGGATGAAATCAACCAAAAAGCAAGTTTTTTAAGGGCCTCTCTAATTATTTCCATCAATTTGAAAAACAAGCCAGCAAACAAAATAGTGTTGAGGCATAAAATGAGGAAAGTTGTGAGAAATAGCACTTACTTTATTGCATATTCTGTGAATATTCTTTACAGGAAAAAAAAAGAGGGAAAATAAAGTACCAACTGACCTGATCAATACAAACTGTTAAAATTGTCCTGTTTTTCTCTTTTGGCCCCTTTGAAAGGCAATTATTTTCTCCACTTTCCCAGTTGATTCCCTTACCTAAGCTATCTTTTGGATTATTTAATGTAACAGCAAGAAAAAAATATCCCAATATTCAAAATTGTTGTAGAGCATGATTTTATGTGCCGGATAACATGTAACTGAACAGCCTCTAAACCTCCCCGTCTTCATCTTGGACTTTTTGCTGAGCTAACGGTGTCATTATTGGCTGGATATTTGCCCAGTGTCAAATACAAGTTGTTCTATGAACGGCAGAGCTAATGAAGCCTGCTTTACCACAATGTTTGTGCCTTTTGTTCCTTAATTCCCTTTTCTCCATGGAAAGTTCATTGTAAAATGCTTCCCACAGGAGAGGCCAAGTGTGCTGTGTTCTTCAGTTTCTCTAGCCCACTGCTTTTCTCCAAAATTGTAGGACTCCAGATAGGTATGAAGTGATTTCCTCTCCTTTTCAAATATGATTGGAAAGGGTCAATGGCCTCCAAAAGCATTGAGGTTGCCAGGTAACACAGCTAGCACATTCCTTATCAAATTAGCACTACTTTTGGTGCAAAGTGCTCTCCTGGCACCACCTGAGATGTATTCTGCTTAGGCAGAGAGCTGGGTGTGCCCTGACATTTGCCTGATGACCAATTATTCATGTCCTGAATAACTATGTGAGTTTTCAGTCATATCAGCAAGGATGACATAGAGTGACATACTTGTTAGCTCAGATTCACTTTTTTTTTCTTTCTAATACAGAATTAAAACTATGTGCAGTGTTAAAGCTGCTCTCATGATTTTAGCGGATGTGAGTTTCAGTATTAAGAAGATTCGACTTTTAAATTCTTCTAAAAACATGAACAATATGTTATTTTGGGAAAAATACCAGCTGACTGGAAATAACAAAAATAAGAAGGGAAAATTAATCTACTGGATAATTTAGGGTTTAGGGTTTTTTAAGCTAGAGAGAATTAACATGTTTTGAGTTTATTTTTCTGGGTTTTGATGCTTTTAGGAAGACTTGCCAGGAGCTCTTTGTTTGAGGAAGCACAAGTAGCTGTCCTTTCATTTCTTCTGTTCATGAATATTGAAGGGTTACTTGGAGAAACTTTGCAGCTTCAATGCCATGGCCAGGGACGGGGTGCTGGGTCCTTCTGTGGCCTCGGGCATGAGGAACACCTGCTGATTTTGGCGCAGGAGAAAGGGACTGTATTGCTCTGACGGGAACAGCGAAGACCTTATCTCACAGAGGGTTAGCACAGCGGTGCTCAGCTTCTTCAGGCTGAATTTTAGGATACAGCTGTGAAGTAGGAGCTGAGGTTTTAAACAGCAGCCTGATGCAGTCCTGGCTTGTCTAGCAGCCTGGCATCTGGCTGCAGCAAAGGAAAAAGGAATCTGGCCATATCACTTATATGCTGCTGATATACAGTGAAATCATTTAAAGCCAGATGAGAAATTCTGCTTAAAGGGACTGAGATGGAAGATTGTGGCCTTCATATGATTTGATTGAAGCTGAAAATATTTTTTTCAAATGATAGTGCTTTTTATAAACAAGAGTGCTTTTAAGTCCCCTGGGACTCTGAGGATCAATGTCTACAATTGGTTCTATTGGAGGCCACCTGAGAAGAAGTTTGAGGTGCATTGACCAGGTGGTTAATACAAGGCAGGCAGAGATATGAGGCATATAGAAATGATCTGTTTACAGGATGCAGGTATCCAAACATCTTTCCTAAAGTTAGAATAAAAGGAAATACTTAATTCTCCAGTCACTACCTCGGCTTTCCTGTCTGGGAGTAAATCCCAGGTCTTTACAGCAGTCAGGAGAGAGCTGCTGCCAGAGGGGAGGAGGCTGCAGAGGCAGACATGAAAACATGGATACCGAGCTTTGCTAGTGCTGGAAGAGGTGAGAAATGTAAAATCTTCATAAACAGAAATTCACCAGGTTAGGCCTGACTTCTGCCAAGCGTCAGAGCCCTGTGGTAGGAAAAAAACTTAACTAAACCTCTCCCTTGGATAGTTAACTGAGCCACACATAGGACAGGTAAACCGTGGGGTTATATATCATGTCAGTATGCCAGCTAAATCTTCAATGCCACCCTGGAAAATAGCGCTCTGAAGACAACGAAGAAAGGAGCAATGTGTGCAGTAATCAATATCCTGAAGATCGAACTCAATATGGTATGTTTGTTGTGTTGGTGAGGGGCTATCATGTTTACAAATAGAAACTTTTGGGTTGTTGAAATGACTTTCCACTATGTATGCTACCTAGAAGCTACACTAATCAGAATTTTTTTCCTAAAAAATAACCCTCTCTAAAGATTTTATCCTAACCTTGAAAATACTGGTTCAGAGCAGGGGTAAGTTTGTGCTGGAGAGGTGGGGTCTGCTGCTGCTTTGGCATCATGTGTGCCTCTGTGCAAGCACACTCAAGCCAGTGAGAGTGCACCTCAGCAATGGCAGAGGGAACCTCACTGGTGGGGAGCCAGAAATGGGAAATGATACAGGACATTCTGCTTGCATCTGCTCAGCTGGCACATATAAACAAACAGGGCTCCCTGCTTGCAGCATGAAGACCTTGACAGAAACCATAATGCTCCACTGTTTTACAGTGGAACTACAACTGAATGGTGGCTGTGAATTGAACATATTTATATACTAAAAATATATGACTGTTTTTTTAATTTAAGGTTCTTGACTCCCCATACTGTTTCCTTCTCTGTCTTATCCATTTTCTTTAATTCTTGCTTTATTTTTGCCTCTCCATACCTTGCAAGTACTTTCTTTCTAGTGTGCTTTCTATCACAACTTCCAGAACAGATTTCACCAGTATCGTTCCCTTTTCTCTATTTTAGAGGATAAAAAATTAAATTGTATTTCACATAGTGTTCCCATTTGAGACCTGCAGTAGAAAGCAGCAATTAGAAGCTACCACAGGGAAGGTACTGTTTAGAGCCCATGGCCAACCTGTGTTACTGTGCTGGAGACACTTGCCATGTTCTCTGAAGATATTTTATTTTCTATAGTATTCTCACTTGGTAGCAGCATGCTATTTTGAAATAATTTCAGGCTCTTCTTGTTGCACTATGTAACAGTAGCAAAAATATTTTTCAACCATTTAGAAACTACCAAAGGTTACAATAATGATGGATCTGTGCCCCAAATGTAAACCCAGATCTTAATCATTCAAATACTTATCTTACTAGTGTGAAATTTATCAAAGAAAGGCTTTCCTTCTCTTGTGTATATTTCAATTCAAGCTGTGGACTTAAATAAAATCTTTAATTACTTACAAAAATTCTGTAAGATTTTCTTTCAGCCTTATGGTCTCCTTAGTATAACATACCTAATTAACAGCCAATTGCAGGATGAAAGTAAGCTCCCTTGTGCACAAGTTCATTTGGAAGCAGAGTTTGATCTGCTACATTTTTATCTTATTGACAAAAGAATCACCAAGAGTCAGGTTGCTCTTGCATTATGGAGTGCATTTGTTATGCTGGCAGCCAAAGGAAACATGTTAGTTGTAAATGGAGATGTTACCTGAGAAACTGCTAACATAATAAATATGGAACTTTGTGTCATCATTTATGAAATTATATATCTAAAGTTGTTTGTTCCTTATGGTTCCTAAAAGAAAATACAACATTTTGTATTAAAAAATTTAGGTAGAAATCCTGGAGAAGAGATCTTCCAAGCATTTGGACTGATTTGCATTGGTCCTTTTGAAGTTAAATCTGGCAGGATGGGGAGGGGGCAGAGTTTTGAAAAGTTCATCTGACATCACATATTGTCAGTATAGAAACCAAGGGCTTTACTTCACCTGCTTTTATTGAGTAAAAAAGATGATTAAAAGAAAAAAAAAGAAAAAAACATTGCTTAAAAGGTTGAAAGGCTTATATGATTATCCCACTAGGCATAATGTAATAATAGGATTGGTTACCAGAAATACTTTCTCTCTTAACGCAAGCAAAACACCTGTCAAATTCTTTTAGCATCTCATGCAAACACTCATGAAATTTTCAATAAGACAAGGAGAATGAAGAGGATAAGAAAATATATATGTAATGTAGATAGGGCTTGTTTTGCAGTGGGAGAAGCTGGAAGGATAGGAGGTGAGGTGGGAATATTTGATATTTGGGATTAGAGAGAGGCAAGTATCTATTGATTGAATGTGTTGTGATTGTAACTGATTGATTAAAAGCTGTGAGTGTGGACCTGGCACGCAGATGGAGGAAAACCCTCTTACAGAAGATGCAGACAAAGAAAGAGCTGATATTTGGAG
Organism: Callaeas wilsoni; assembly: GCA_013398955.1. NCBI lineage: Eukaryota > Metazoa > Chordata > Aves > Passeriformes > Callaeidae > Callaeas > Callaeas wilsoni. The sequence continues at coordinate 22,251 of VWPU01003304.1, read as the reverse complement.
TGGAAAATGTACGTTTCTCAAGCTACAGACAGGTTTTTGTCAACAACAGGGAGTTTGGAGTGGAACGAAGTACAATAATGAGTATAATATGTGATGTGCCTGCTACAGGTTTTAGCATAGCAACCCAAGACTAATGCCTCAAACAACATGAAACTGGAATTAGTTCTGACAAGCTTACCAAACTGCCTGCCAGCAGCCAGGTGGGGTTTTAAAAATTATTTTATTGGGGTTTTTTTAAAGGAAGATGACATTTGGAGTTTGGACTAAAATACCTGGAATTGAGAGACAATTAAGTGTCCTGTATAGAAAAGGAAGCTGTCACTGGCAGAAGGTGGGGAGACAGCTCTGTCTGAGGCTACACACAGAACACTTGAACACTGAAATGTCACAGGCTTCATGAAGGGCTCAGCAAGAGGCTTTCAAATACAAAAAAAAAAGTTTGTTAGGATGTGGGTCGGGATATTCTAACGGCTCCAGAAGAATGGGAGAAACCGTGTTATTTAGGAGTTGGAGTTTTGCACTTAAGAGCTTTGATAGCACTTTTAGGAAAAACTGCAGTGTAGAGCAGCTGCCCCAAGTTTGGGATTGACCCTGTTTACCACTCAGCCAAGACACAAAAATAGAGATGCTTGACAGAAGAGTGTTTCTCGGCTAAAAAGGTACAGCATTGCTCCCTGGAGCCATATGTGTAAAAAGAGGGACAATATGCCTGTGTCATAACACAAGGATTCACAGCATGGTATTGAAAATGGAGGCAGATGTAGGAGCAGCAAAGCTCTCGACTTTCAAGGACTCAGAAGGCAGTGGGCAAAGGCCCTAGGTCAAGCTTAAAGTAAAGGAGCATGATTTTACAACATCAGAGCAAAAAGCAAAGCTTAAGCAGCCTTCCTGTTAAGGTAACTTGTCCAAGGGTATTTATAGGTAAAAGTAATGAGATAGAAATTGGATTCAAGCAAATATGCTAGACATGAGGAATATTGAAAAGAAAAATGTTGAGCTGTATTTAGTGCAGCCACATAGAGATAAACTTATTTCTGAATTCCTCAAATCCGAGTTTGAGGTATATGTGCTGCAAAAGTCTGGCAAAAAGCATTTGGATAAATTGTAAAAGCAGAGCATAATTTCATCTGCGGCATTTATGAAAAGGGCTGCACTGATTGCAGGTACTCCAAAGAGTGATGGCATCTTAAGGTGCTGTGAATGCAATAAAGCTACTGTAAATCCCAGCTGAAACGAATCAATATCTTCTTCCTAAATCCATTCATTTGCAGAACTTGGTGGCTGGGCAGAGCTTACTAAACTGTGCTCACTTTGTGTGTCTTTGGAGTGAGAATTGGAGCTAGAACTGAATACAATTCTAACAGTGAACATACATGAGAGACTATTTCAGTGTGAGCAATTACCCTATAGCATAGTCAGTGCATTTTCTCATATCTAAGAGAAATGGATTCATGACTTCCAGTATAATGTTGCTGCCTGGTGTTTTATGGAATAGGAGTAAAGAAGGAGTGTGACTTTTATAAAATTGAGATAGAAGCCCTGCATTTTGCCTCACCTCAAGAAAATATAAAGTGTGTGTGGATAGAAAAGGAAAATACGATGTTTGAAGAAGCAGTGCTGTTGCAGGAAAGAATAAGCAATTGTACCAGGTGCTGAATGTTGGATATTCTTTCTGGCCAGAAATGGCACATATTATAAAGGAAGTTCTCCTGTAAAATTAGCTGAAGCAGTATCAGTTATGAGTTGCCAGCACAGTCGCTTTTGCTTGAAGGTCTACAACATACCTTTGAAGTGTGACAGATATTTTTACAGCAGGGGATATTCAAATTGGCCTCACGTTGGATAACAAAGTACTTTGTACAGGCTCTGAGAAGTGCATTATACAAAGGCAATAGGGAATCCATCAGTCCCAGAGACTATTCCAGCAAAGAGATGCTTATACAGTGGGAAAGGGTTTGATTTCCTGCAAGTAGACTTAGCAAAGGACTCAAGGTGAAAATGGCAAATAGAAAAAAAGGGAAAAAAAGGACTCATAGTCTGGATCTCCCCTTGTTTTGCTGCATAGAGCAGATAGTGCTGATACATGACTGAAAGGAGAGAGAGAGAGGTAGTAAACCAGTATGGTAGAGCAGATATTGGGATGGGTGACATATTTAGAAGTGGAGGAAAGGAGAGATAAGGAAGAGGCAGTTTAATAATTGCCTGCAGATAAAACCGGAGGATAGCTACAGAATATGCACACTGACATTACTGAAAAATGGTGACAAGCGTTCATAAGCTGCAAGAGGGAACCAGGACGTGGCACTGGGAAGTAATAAGCATGAAGAGGTGAGAAGGTTTGTAATCATCGCAGGAGCCAGAGAAAGCAGCCTCATGCCTATCACATCTCCCAGCTCAGCTCCACAGATTTCTGTGCCTAGCACAGGCACATCGGGCAGGCAGGGCTCTGGTTGGGAATACATCCCCTCTGCCTTCCTAGGGAAGGCCTTAGAGCATATGGAAGTGCAGGTGGGATGCGGATGGGTGTCTTGAAAGGAGAAATACGGCCAGCCCCTCTGCCAGGCAGTGCCAGGCAGAAAGGAATGGACTTGGGTCCTTCCTAAGGGTGGCTGTGGGACCCGGCCTTAGCCAAAAGCTGCAGCTCTGTTCACATAATGTGGATGCAAGGAGGATTTGAACAAGGACATTGTGAGTCTATATTTCATTTTAGATGCAGAACCAGATGAAGAGAAGGATACTTGAGAGTAATGGCCTCAATAAAAAAGCAGTAATAAGCAGTGAAAGAGCAGTTTCTCCTCTGAGCAAGTGCCCCACAATAGTTCTGCACAGCTAACCTGTGGGGTTTTGCAGGCAGTGATATTTTCTTGAGAGAGGATCACCAGCAAATGTTGTGTTAAGCCCAGGACTGCTTGCTTTGCCCTTGCATTTTGGCAGCAGCCTTTCTGCTAGATGAATGATTTGCAGAGCTGCTTTGTGGACTGGATTTGTGAGGATGATCTGGTTTAAAAAAAAAAAATAGCTGAGAGGAAAAAGAAAGTTATTTTTAACCCAAATCAGTTCATTATTCATGCTTAACAGGAGAGCTTTACCAAGTCAGGAAGGCACATGCAGGCAGGAAGCATGCTGCAGAGCAGGGTATGGTCTCAGCTGCCTCAAGTGGGGCTGTGGGGCCTGGGTTTTAGCCTCTCCTGTGAGCTCAGCTTCTGCAAACATGGCAGGTTTCACTCTGCTCCAGGGCTTTTATTTTTACAACTCATTGTTCTGGATTTGAACTGGAAAAGGTAACCATTTAAGGCTGCTGCTTTTCCAGGTAAAGTACCCCCACTTTTATTTTTTAAGACTTTTAGGTTGGGAAAAGGTAAAATCCTTTCTTCTGCATTCTGACCCTCTGGACAGCTGCGTGGGGGAGGTTGGGCTCAAGACTTATAGGGCGAACAACAGAAACATCAGGCAAAAATAAAATCCTGGCTTTGAAATCAATACTAATCCCATTTCTTTATAATTGAGGGTGTCACCATTGTGCTAAACCATCTCTTTGTAGCAGTGGGATGGCCAAGCACAACAGACACAGTGCCCAGCTTGGAAGGAAACAATAAAAACGATGGGTTTGCTACCACAAAGGCATTATCCAAGGCAGGCTGAGGCACATCTTGGCTAAGGCCAGTCATCCTCCTGCTCATGGATGTCTTTTGTAGGAGCTGAGAAAGCAGCCCATGTTTCTCAAGCCTTGCCGCAGTTCCTGAAGTACATAAATTACTTTCTCCTCTTCTTTCCTTGTTTTCTTTTATCCTGTGAGATTACTGAACTGAGAGTCTGCCTTCTCATAATGAGGCCAGAGTACATTGGAATTATCTGCAGGCATCAGTTAATAAATAGCAGAATAAAAAGCAAAGAGCTGGCTGGGGGTGATGCGTGTCAGACCGGCACAGGGCAGCAGCCCCTTTCTGGAGCAGGGCAAGATGAGCAGCGGCAGGAGGGTGCAGCTCCTCTTGGTGCCTGCTGCAATTAAACTAAATTGCCTGACTCTCTTATCCTCCCCCCCGCCTCAAAAAGCCATGGTCTAAATTGCTGTCAGGATGTGGCTCCTAATGAGACTGAGCTGCACAGTGTTCCCTCTGCTGTGCTGGAGGAGGGTGAAGTGACAGAGGGTGGGTGCATCAATGTGGACAACAAACTCTCACAACTCACTCTAAGGGAAAGCCATCAGTTCTTATTTTTTTACTTCGGTAGCTGTAGCAAGCCATTAAACAGTTAACACTCTTCACCTCAGGAGGAGCTAGGACCAATGTAACAGAAGCATTATTTACTTGGTATTCCTTTTAAAATTATTATTTCATGCAGAACTTGTAAGATGGCTTATCAGTAAGGTTGCCCAACATTTTCCTTTGGGAAAACTGTTTTCAATTGCTTCTGGCAATCCTTAACCATTTGGACTGTAATTTTCCCCACTAGATACTTGGCTCAGACCAAGTAGGTTTGGAATATTTCCAAGACATTGTGGTTTATTGGCTTTTTGTCTTTTTTTTTTTTTTTGAGGCATTACCTGAGGAACATAAATTCTTTCATCCATGCTAAAATTTAAAATTTTAAAATGTGTTGAAGTGGGAAGGTAATATTTGCTGTCCCATGGTCATCTGCCAAGATTTGGCAATACTATAAAACTATGGAAAAAAGTATTTTAAAAAAATCAGAACTGAGCATCGTCCTTCCCCTGCCAGCTCAAGGGTAATGGGATGTTGTGCTCTGAGAGTAATTGAGCAAATAATTATGTGCTGTTTGTTTGCTGAGTCTGCAGTTCAGTTTTCAGGACAAAGCTTGAGGATTTCTGCGTTTTAATGCGTTCATGTGGCAAAAGTGAAACCAGCTTATTAGATACAGCTCCCAGTGCTTATTTCAAAGGAAATATTTTCCTTTGAATAAGGACTGCAGGATTTGGCCTTTGAGTGTGTAACTCAAACCTCTCTGTCTTTTACACAGGACTGTATTTATTTTTGACAGACCTGGGGCAGGAAATAAAAAATGGGAATCACCTCTCACTCTTCCAGAAAAACACAGCAATTAGACAAAAATAATAATTTCCATAGAACGTCACATGTCCAGGTATTCTTCTAGCTGCATTCTTGTGACTCTAGCAATGCAAGTAAAATATTGTGTTTTCCTCTGTTTGGATCAAGGAACATAGAAACAGTGACAGTCTATTTATTTTTTTATGGTTGCTGAACCTCTATTAAGAGGTACTATTCATGGTGTTTGACTTTTCTGCCTTTACATCCTCACATCCCCATGGTTACTGTTTGATTAAATTTTGATCAAAGAAAAGACAAATTATGTTGTTAATTTGACCCTGTGTGGAAAGGGCTGTGTGGGTAACTAAGTCAATTCTAATTCATACAGGCACAAATTCTGAAATATTTTTGAAGTAGAATTCCCACTCATAGAGGAAAAATTAAAGTAGTTTTTAGCAGACTATGCATGATATGGTCTTTTATTTTGTTCCTGGTAAAAACTTGTCATTACTTGTTTGTTCATCTTTTGACTAGAGCTGCCTGCTTGAAAAAAGACAGAACACACTAAGGCTGAAAAAACACCCCTGTGTTCAATGTTAGTGATATTAGGCAATCGAAGCTTGATGAGAAAATCAAAGCCACTTCCTTCTCATTCTTTGAAAATGTTGCTTATTTGCATCTGTTCAGACTGGACATCAAAGGTGGGATAGGATGGTTATGTCCTTGCAATGCTGAGCAACTTCAGTGTGCTAGAACAGAGAGAAGTGACCCTCCAGTAACAACAGGGCATGTGAGCAGCCCTGCACCCTTCATGTGTCCATATAGACATATAGACTATATTGGACATCTCAGATTGGACCAACTAATAAATGCCCACCTGGATTTGAGCATCAGCAGCATATTTTTTCTGATCCATGAGGAGCCAGCTCAGGTTCAGGGCATGCTGCTTGCAAGGCTTCATTGAGCAGCAGCACGTGTCCAACAGTGCCAAGTACATGGTCAAGGAGAGATGCCTGGGGGCTTGGCCTCTGAGGAGACCTGTTTGAGTGTTTGACTGTGCCTTTAGAAGTACATCTTGCAGTGGGACATGGCTGGTTCTTTTCTGTACAGGGATGAGTGGGGCACTTTCAGGCCAGCCTGAGGTATATCGGCCTAGGGAGTGACAGAGGGATTGCGTGTAGTTTAACAGGCAAATGTAGCTGGAGACAGGCTGTAGAGCCCAGTGTGGGAGTCAGGACAAGTTTGGTTTTAGAAGCCTGGGATATTCATCACAGTATTTGCACTGGCAAGAGAAGAGGAAACTCCTGTAAAAGTAAGGCGTATGGGACCCCATTACAGTCAACGTTGTAAGCACAGGGCTGTGCCAACCTGGGTGGAAAAGAGGGATTCTCATTTGTTTTATGGTGCCTGAGGCAGCTGGAAAAAAGTGTTAAAACTGGTTAAAACCAGGAAGCTGGCACTCAGAAAAAGCAGAAAGAAGAAATTGAAGTAAATGCTTCTACTGTGACAAAATTAGTCACAGTCAGGAGGATTGATTGAAATATAAAGTAATCCTGGAATAAGCATCACAAGCACTTAGGGAAAAGTCCTTCAAAATAATGTGGAAAATGGGACAGAGACAGAAAGTAGGGTCTTGCTTAAGCTGAGGCAGCTAACAAAGTTGATAGCAACCCAGCTAGAATTTGGAGCTGTGAAGTGCACAGGAGTTTTGGAGTCTTACTTATACACATAGATTAATGTGATGATACTAGGAGAACTAGAAACAAACAGCCTATTTATCTGCAAGGGGAAAGAGTGAGTGGGGATTTTGAATCTGCTTTAAAAAAGGAAATTGCACTAGAACTGTAGGCCTATGTCAAGTGAGCAAGAACATTTGACAGACAGTTGATCTGGACTTCATTAAAAGTGAAAAATGTATGAGATAGAAATGCACTTGAGAGCCATATGGTTTGTGGCAAGTTATGATAGCTCCCTTTCTCTGTACACAAATCAGGAAACAAATGCTTTATTCACTTTTACATAACAAGCTGAGATTCATTAATCATCTCCAACAACAATGAGACAAAAGTATCTTGGAGGTGTCTCAGATGAATTATAGTTGAAATTTGCCATGAATTCAAACAAAAGAAAGTTGTTAAGATATGATTTTGATATGGAGAGATGACTCTCGATCTTTCTCCTTCGATCCTCTGTTCAGATCAGCTATGGATTATCTCCCAGGGATGATAGACAATGGCATTTAATTGCTTAAGGACTAACTTCTGGGGTGACTCAAAAAATTAATCTGGCAGGGGCCAAGCCCTCTAGTACCTTCAAACCATGAATTTTTTTACACCATGTGGGAAATGGCATCGAGTTGTCCACATGATGAATTCCTCTCTTCATGCAACCAGATGTAGGAGGAAGAAGAATAATGCAGCCTTTAGAAGGGGGAAAGCCCTCATCAATACGCCATTTTAGGCTAAATCCAGAATACAAGAACTGAGTGGAACTTAATAATGCTCAGCTAAGGATAGAAATGCGTCATACCAGTTCTATCATTGGTTCTAATGAACCATTAAAATCATGCTTTTTTCCTCTCTTTCTCCTTTCCCCAGATCTGAGGGCATAAACTTGCTGAATTAACAAAAATGCTGCTCAGTCAAAAGTGTGTCAGAGAGATGTCTGGGTTATCTGTGTAGCTACTCACCACTTCTGGTCATCAGGGACTGAAATAGAAAGAATAGGACTTAATTTTAGAGACTTCTTTGACTGATGTTAGAACTTCTTGAAATGTATGTAACTGCAAAATGCTTTATTAAGCATTTAAGCTTCCCACCCAGATGTCATGCAGCTCAGTTGCAGATTCTTACCAGATGGATTTGCAAGCATATATCTATTTCTTGTTGGTTAGTCAAAGGAAAATGACTGAACAAGTCAGTTCATAAAAATGGCTTAAGCTGATTGTGCTCTTCCTTTCACACCATTGCTGGAAAAATGTGGGAGAGAGAATAACTGAGAAGCAGACAGTAAATGATTGTCAAATAAGAAGTTGGAATAAAAATAATGACAATTCTTGGCACTTATTATCCTCTACTCCAAGAGTTTGATGGTTATATGCACCTGGAACCATAAAATATGTACATTCAAAATACACTTACAAGGGATACTCTTGGCTTTCTGGAACATGTCCTCCTCCTGCTTCATTGCTCATCCACTTTTCTTCATCCTCCCAGGAAACTTTTGCAAGTTCTTCCACTTCTCTCTGCCACATCCTGATTCACCCATGCTTTGACACTTCACTTGGGTCTCTGCTTCTTTACAGCATCCCGAAAACCTTTTGGTTCTTCGTTCCACGCTCGACACTTGGATACGCTTCTAAAAATACAAGAATGGTCCTTAAGGGGACATTGCCAACAACTCCATAGCAGAACCAAAACACTTTCTTTCTACCTACATGCTACAGCTGGGAGTAGGAATAGATATATTTACATACTGTGAAAAAAAGTAATGGTGTTCTTCTGAAAATGAGATCAGAAATGTGGGAGCTGGGACAGTAAAAGTTGCATCTCACTCATGATCAGTAAAGAGACACTTTCTACCATTAGAAAAAAATGGAAAAATGCACAAACTGGGCCAACTCCCCAGATACTCATGACATGTACAGACAGGGCTCACATCTTATCACAGGACCTTTGCCAGTATTGCAAAAACATTGTGATGGGTTATAAAAAAAGGGAACCCAGAATTTACCAGAGTGTAAAAAAGCCTCCTGAGAAAGTTTCCATTTTAGCTTACCCACATTTCAAACTACTGGGTGAAGATTTTAGAAAAAAACCAAAAAACTTAACAGACTGTGAGAAATCTCAGTGCAAGACGTCAAACATTTCCAGAGACTGGAAAATGTTGTAGCTTCCTGCAAATGAAAACTGATGGCAGCTCAGGTTGAAAGGAGGCATGATAACAAGGAATTCTTTCAGTGAATCCTGAAAGAAGCCCTGAAAATAGTGGATATGGATGAAGAACCCTAGAAAGGCATCTCCTCTCAGTTATCTGAAACAAGGTTACTGCTGTAACATACTGGGTAGTGCTAATACAGGTATGTTCTGGACTGTGGACTACAGACCATTAATCCCCATCTTGGCTGAAACACAGGCTGGTAAACTGGCAAAAAATTGCAGGATATTTGTTTTGAAAGATAATTCATATTTAAGGTGACTTTCCTAACAGACAAACATGAGTGATGATTTTGTATAGAGTTTTAAAATTACAATTTCTTCCCTGTTTTTCAACATAGTTTGATTAGAGGAAAGATGTCTTTTGGTAAATTTATGGTTGAACTGAGTGAGATTCTTGAAATAGCAAGAAATTAGGTTTGATGACTCAGGAGATCCCTTTTAGGTTAATGGTTGCAGCCCTTATATATTGATAAACCATGGCATATAAATAGATAAATGACTTCTGGTTGATGTATGAAGCCATGTCTAAACCTGACAGTGAGTTGTCATCATTTGGGTGGATGATGCACCCTGAAGACCTGTAAGGACTGCAGTAGGTCTGCTGATATTTAACGTGTAGGAGCTGCAGCTTCATTTGCCTCATTTGAGGCTAATGTGGGGTGCTGTACGTAGAGGTGGCAATGCAGATCTTAGATCCAGAGGCCAAGTGGTTTCTCTTTCAGGGCAAGCAACCTTTATGCAGTAAAAACAGAAGGGGATGGGAGAATATAGGCAAAAATCTGACTTAACCAAAGCTGCCTGGGGCTGAGGATGACTGGCTGCAGGTGAGTTCGATGGAGAACAAAGGGCGAGGAAGGCGTGACCTCGAGAGGGAGTAGAGAGAATTTCTTGGTCTCAGCACTGATTGAGTGATAATCAGAAGTGAGACCAAGCACACTAGAGGAGGCAATTTTTTCTGCTTTGCTCTGGAAAGCCATCTTTGCATACAGTGTTGTAATAAGACAAGATCGAGAATATTTCTGCTTGGTGTCAGGTAGAAATCTGATCCTTCAGGTACATCCCCGTGGCACCCATACAGAGTGGCTAACCACATTCAGGTGAAAAGGAGGCGACAGTGTTTTCCATGTGTACTCAGACTACAAAACTGTCTATTTTTTGATGACTCTGTTTCCTTGTTAGAGAAGAAAATCTAAAAAGTGTGACACATGCTGTGTGTGGCTGTCAGGACAGGGAGAAATTTTCCCTAGGGTGCCCCTCATATGGTTTCCACATAATTTCTCTGGAGAGTGTGTCCCCTACAGTACTGTTGCAGGAGCTGAATACCTTATGAAGCCTCACCAGAGCACCAAACATCTTTCTAATTACTTCACTGCATACACAATAATTATAGAAAAGAAGGATGAAAGCCTAAATGAAGAACAGAGGCCCTTGAAAAAATGCCACCAGGTAAAACACTGCTGCCATCTCCTCTTCTTTTGCTGTTGACCAGTCCTTTCATCTTAGCATTAAATGCCCACTTCCTTTCAAGAGCTTTTTATCCTAACCAACTCTCCTAATTCACAAAGCTTCTTAAAATTCATTTTTGTTGACTGCCTGCAACAGAAAGCTTTAATGCTTCATTCCTTGTAACTGAGTAAGCTTTCTGTACTCTGCTTGCATTGCTTCAAGCAGCCAGTCAATGGTCATCTGCCCTGACAATACTACCTAGGCTTCTTCAGCCAGGAAAAAAACCAGACTCCAGGAGTTTTGGGTCTAAGATGTGTGAAGGAGAATAGTCATGGTAAGTAAGACACGCTCTGTAAGGGAGAGTGCATATCAGTAAACACAAACAGGGAGAATTTTGCCTCATTTATCTGCAGACTGAGAAAGCTGCTTGATATTCTTCCTCCTAAGCAACAAATGACAGCACAAAAAGTGATCACGTTATTAATTCAGATGAATAGTACCACATATCCCTGCATTATATAATTATTTCATTAAAGTGAAGGATCAGTTTAAAACATCATTAAAATCTAACCAGCTGAAAATAATGATTCCACTGACATTTGATTTAATTAAAATCTGAAATTTAGGAATATTGAAATAAGTATTAGCTCCAGAGAGTCTCTGGAAGAAGCAGCATCAGGTTACCTTACCCTTCCACGAATCATGCTTCTTGGAGAGCAGGGGGTAGCAGAAGGAGCGAGGAGTTCTTGGGGATCCCCACTCAGTAAAGATCAGTGAAACCAGCAGTAGAGCTGGGCTGCATGCAGTTGTTCTAAACATCCTCGAGTCAGTCAAGCAGGGTTTCCAGATTATCAAAATAAGTATTACTCTTTCAATTCAGTCTCAAGAGTCAAAGAACCAAATTGATTCTCTGAACTTCCAGAAACAATGGCTCCAAGCCAAAGCCCGCTGAAACCAAGACAAAGATCCCCTGCTGAGTTCAAAAGCTTGCTGGATCTCATCCAATGCAAGTAATTCCCCTTTCCTTTTTAAAGTGAGTTTCTTTTTCCTGTGGCAGTTTCACACAATATTTCCATTGTGGCTACCTTTATCCGAATACTGCTCTTCTCTTACTTACAAGTTCGGATTTGTATTGTTTCCAATACTTTATAATTTTGCATTGTCAGGATACTTATCTCCATGGTTTCAGAGAGTGAACTGACCTAGCTGAAATTAAAGGTTGCCAGCATAAATTAGATTAGGATGGTCGAGTGGTCTGAAAAAGTGCTGTAACATGCTGTGTTTGTCTTAGTTTCCCTCAGTAAGAATGGCTGGGTGAAAAGACAATTAGAGCTACTTGGTTTACACTGTTATAATTGCAAGTCTGATGATATCCTATTAGGATGCAACAAGATCAAATTATCAGCTATTTCAACTAGAAATATAATAATTTTGTTTTATTTTTAGCTATGAGATTTCACATTTCATTTGAAATGAATATGAATCTAGTTAGTAATAAAGTAATAGTGTTTACTGACAGCAAGGATGTTTCTACCTTCTTAAGACTGTCTATACTGGGAACTCTCAAGCCTGAGATAAAAAAAATCTTATCCCAAGCTTTGAAGATTTGCCAGAAGTGGATAACTTGCTCACCATATCTTAGCACAGGCCCAAGGTCTCTGTCAATGAGCTATGAATGCAGCAGACATCTGAAGGGTGATTAATGTTACCAGCCTCACCTACCAAAAACATCTTAAGTCTGACTCTTTCTAGGCACAGTGCAAACACTTTGATGCTGAGCTACTGCTGGAAATACCATCTGGCTCAGACTTCTTATGCTTGCCCTTAAACCTGTGGGGGTTTCTAGTACAGTGAAAAGAAGACTAATGTCTCCTTAAGAAGGATATTGTCTCCTGTCAGTCCTATTGTTCCTGTAAATACCTCTCATCACTACTAAAAAAGAACAAGAGGATAATGGATATTCATCCTGAATGGAGCCCAGAAGCACTTCACCCTGGGAACTGCATCACTCTTTGCAGGCAGAATCCCAGCAAATGTCAAAGCAAGGCCTATTAACAATAATGCGTAGATAATAATTAGTAAATAATTGATGTTGACATTGCCATTTGATGCTGTGTGTTTCTCTGCTGTGTGCATGGTAAGCTGAGTGGTTGGCTCCTCTGATAAAAGCTGCATTGCTCTTTGGCTTGTTGATATCCAGCTGTCTGTCACTCCAATATCTAATGGATGGGTGGGTAGTGATTGTTATGCTGAGCTGCAGAATGCCAACGCTTCCCCGGTATGTGGGAGCAATTCCCCACAACTCTGTATCAGGCCATAACTCTTTCTTATCAAGCCAATTTTTAACACAGCTGCAGCCCAGAGACTCTTTTGGATCCATTTTTCAATGTGTAAACTGCTATTGTTTTAAACCTATTTTCTGCTCTTCTGCATACTTTGCTGTTTGTTACTAAGAACTCAATCTATTGCATAAAAATGCACCTGGGAATGGTTTTTGCATTGATTGTGGAATGGTTTTGTTATTTTTGTGGCTATGGCTGCATTATAGGTGTCATCTTCAAGGCATATTGGGACACTTCAGATCTGTTGCCTTCTTCCTTCCTTGTGTATGGTCAGTTGCTATTTTGAAAAGAGAGTAGGGAGAAAGGGATGGAATAAGTGAGGATGGAAAGGCTTGTGACAATGGACAGGGAAACAGTTTTTCCTGCTTTTTCTTTTGCAGGAACCAATCTTATGTTTGTACCATTTCTGTGTGGCTGCAGCAGAAAGTTTCTGCTTCTCCATGCATTTTGTATGTATCATCTTGGGTTTCTGCCTCAACTGTCCCACGAATGTATGCTCCTGGGATATCTCTAAGTGAATGCCATGCAGTTTTTACTGTTAGAGAAAAGCACTAATGAGATACTTGCCCCTCTTAGCATCCAGCATTGTGTAAGAGTAGTTGCTACAGAGTGCCTAGTAAGATTATTGGCTTCCCTTGGCTTTTGGAAGAACCATTTTGTTTCCGTCCCCCTATCCTAGCAGTGCTATTTACCCCCCGCCACGTTCTGTCCCCTATGCTCCAAACAGAGCTTGGTTTCTAGAGATGAACACAAATTTCCTCTTCTTCAATATCAGCAAGCCTAGAAAACCCAAGTCTTCTTCCCTAAAACATAAAGACACCCTGAAGCATGCTTACAGAGAGATTTCTCAATCTGGGATAGCTGGAAGAGGGAGCATTACAAAAGATGGGTATGGGAGCACAAATACAGATTTTAACGAGCAGACTTGAAATTGACTGAGGGTCAGGCAAATGTGTGCTAACATAAAGCAAGTTGTGCTGGTGCAAAATCTAACATAGGTGAAAATAGAACAGCTTGAAAGTTATTTAACAATGCAGAGCACACTGCAGTGGTTCAGAACAGCCAGGAAGGAGTGTCTGAGATAATAAATGCTGTAGTGGAGTTTAGGTAGGTGTGAGATGTTTGTCCCTGCTGAATAGCATTAGCAGCTTGTTAAGGCCAATCGAAAAATAAATCACTGACTTCAACAGACTTTACTGTTTACTAAGTTCTTACATTTAAATTTACATAGTGAACCGGACTGCCAGAGTGCATCTTGAGTTAGTGAGCTGGTGCTCCTCAGCTGAAGGAATTATCTTGATTTATATGATAAGCAGCATGCACACTTAAAGAAAACCAAGGTAGTTTCCTCGTGTAGGGCATTACAAGCTTCAGTGCCTGCACACACACTCTCTTTTGCACTATTGCCAGGGAGGGATTCTTGGCTCTGGTCCTCAAGTTTCCAGAAGAAGACATAGCAGATGGTTGGAGTTATTTATTCCTTTTAAGGGTGAAAAAATCCTACTACCTAGTATTTTGACTGAAGAGCTCTTACACCTATTGAATCTATAATCCTTCAGGCTTCTTTCTTCGCCTTTGACATAGAAATCACCTCACTGTTCATATTCCAGCAAACCCAAAGCTTTCTTGCCCATAGCCTCTCAGGATCCATTTAGACAGTGAGACCTATTCAGATGCCAGCACTCATATCAGTGGTGCATTTTGTGCTTGAATGGTTTAGCACTATGAAACTTAACTCTGAGACAAGTGCTTGAAAACCCTGCCCAAGGGACAAAGCCTACATTCAGCCTCCTGTATTCCACATTTGCCTTCCTTGACTCATCATCTCTCCTGAAAATTTCCTTGCCTGTCAGTTCATTACCTCACATGAACATATGGTGGACAACCCTGTACAGCGTTTAAAGAACATGAGTCATGACTCTGCTATACCTCATGCTGTCTGTGCCAGCCAGCTTTGCAGATCTGTCTGCCCTAAACTTTTATTTAAGCTATGCCATCAAGACTGCTTTACAACTTTAGTTGGTAGTTAGACTTCGTATTATTGAAGGGCTTAGGGTCACCCTATGGGCACACTTGCTGACCATCACTCAAGTGAGAAGGTTATTCATCTACCACCAGCAACTTTCTGTTCTCTGTTTTAGTCCCTGAGGAATTTTCAGGAAGACAGGAGATATGCTTGATCCCCTCTTTTGGTTTTGTATGCAATCGTGGTAGTGGAGGTGTTAGAATTAGCAGTAGTAAAACACGAGAGAATAGGTGGATGGAGATGGCACTGGGGGTAGCAGTAAGACAAATATTCCCTGACTAACCATGGTATGTGTATGTGTGTGTGACTGTAGATGGAGACAGCACATCTCCAAGAAGGTTGATGAAAAGTTAAATAATCTTTCTTTTAATAATGGACCTCATGAAGCTCACTAAGTTTGCTACAACAGACTAAGTGAACAACATCATTGCACAGTTCTTTTAACAGGCCTAGTATTTTCCATCATCGAAAATGATTTGTTTTACAGCTCAGATGCCCTATTAGTATTGTTAGGATTTCTTGTCATTCTGACATCAGTTGTGTTTTATTCCTTGTGATTTGTAGAATATATTTAGTGTTGATTTTTTTTTCAGTACAGCAACAGCTTAATCCTCTTGCTATCTCATTACAATATGAGAAAATTGAGATTGCTTGGGGGACATTAGTTAATAAACCTGTTGCCTGTAATTCCCAGACCATTGATGCATGTTTCCATCTTTATTTAATGGGATGCTATTTTTCACATTGAAAAATCCAGGCTCCAGCAGTGGAGAAATGCTACAGATAAATTCACATTGAAGGGGAAAAAACCAACAGGAAACGGTTACTATTTTAAATGAAGAAAGAAAACCCTTATTAGGCAACTTCATCTTTTTGTTTGACTTAAAGCTGAAATCTAACACCTGATTCTTCACTTGCACTGTTTTTATATTTGTCTCATTGACTTCAGTGGAATTAATCCTAATTTACACTGGTATGAGAAAAATTGGATCATTGAGGTTTCATTATTCCAGACACTAACCAATGACCTGGTAGAGCTTTTAATTCTCTAGCTAGGGGGATGCTGTAAGAGTTGAGAGGTTGTTTGTCGCACAGACAGGAAGATGAGATAAGACAAAGCAAAAATAAAGTGCTTCAGATTATCTCATTCCAGGAGGTTTGTCCTCACAGGCCACAGGGGATGGCTTTACATTTCCATTAAGCCACCATGTTCTTGGAATTGCATTTCCCAGGCATTTTCTCCAGAGTGCTAAGAGAGCTCACTGATAGTGTCCAGATGCACAACATACTCCCAACAGTGATCAGTTCTTGTTCTTAGCCTCTGCCAACATCCCTTTCCTCTCCTCATCCCTTTTATTTTAACACTCAGGGAGAATAACCGTGTTTTTAAATCAAGTGGCTTCTCTGCGGAAGAAATTAATGGTGAGCAATGTAGGGAGCGGGCAAGCACTGACAGGGACATACAGACATTCAGCCAGACCATCCTTTTTTCCATTTGCAGTTTACTCTGCAGCCTAATAAAGACTCTGGAACAAAAAGCAGCTTGGTCTAGTACATATTTATATATAAATTACAGCTGGCTTACTCCACCTCAGTGACGGCAGGCAGCAGCTCTTGGTTCTGTCCTTGGCCATAATGGGAGAAGACTACCTCCTCTTCCCCTACTCTGCCTCCAGAGCAGGCTCTCACATTCCCAAGGGGGGACACAAACTGCATTTATCTGCCTCACACCACAACTTCTCAATGGCTTGGAGGCCATCAGTGGTACAGATATCATCACTAGGAATCTCTGTCTCAGTCTGTTTCCACCCTTGTGCACCACCCTGCTTATGTTCGCTGTGCACTGTCGTGCCATTTATTCCTCTTCAGAGTCCCACCCTGCTCTGTCTCATCCTCTTGTGGCTTTCAGATCCTCTTGACAAAATCTTACTTGTTTTCTGTCTCTCATTCTGCCTGGCCAAAGACAGGTTGCTTCATCTGATCTCCCTGTCTCCTCTATGTGCAATTCAGCCACGTCCTCCTCCCCTGGCAGATTTGATCATCTGCCCAGAAGATGTTTCTTTTCTGTCTCATTACAAACCATCTGCAGGCAGGTTGGAAAGTTACTGCTCTAATTTGACAGCATTTGATACTCACCATGCTCAGGTCTGAGGCAGTGCACACTACACCTAGATTCAACAGCATGTGTTTAGACTTCCAACTATCCACTGAAATCAATAACAGGGGCCCAAATAGGAATTCAAAGCCTAAATATTTCATTGGCGATGAGATCTGGTCCTGTAACGATACTCTGAATGAACTTAACCTTCCTTAATCCTTCCAGCAAGCACACGTTTGTCCTTTCACTGTGGACTGCAAACAAAGAGTTTGCATTTATAAATGATCCATCTTCCAGGAAAAACATAATCCCTCTCAGCTCCTGAGTTCTCTAACACAAAGCGTTAATATCTTTGCTGAGGGGATAAAACTTCATTCTTGATTGAGAAAACTGAACAAAAAAGCATTTGATCTGATTGACACAGCTATTCTGGTTGAATTGGGTAGTATGTTTAATCAATAAGCTTTACCCTTCAGAATACTAATGCTTACCTTGTAGCTGCTGCTTCTCAAAATACTGTTTGCTACAGAATTATTTGTTTAATATGATGGACAAATATCTGACTCTATCAAGAAAGCCTGAAAGTCACTGTCACCTGAAAGTGACAGTGGGGCTGTTCTTTGGGAGCCCAGGTAGGATAGCTTATAGATAACCACTCCACCTTTCATTTCTTAGCATGTCTGTTAAGTATATTTTCTTTCAAGTGGGCACAGACTTCCAGTGTAGTAGTGACTATGGCTGCTGTGGGCTTTTATTTGAAGTATAATCCAGTAAGCAGTCATTCTGTTTCAGTTCAGTGAGGTGTACTTAATGTCAGTAGTTATGGAAAAGTGACTTCTTCATGCAATTTTCAGATATTAATACAAATTAGGCACATTTTTTTTAATCAGTGGTGCTTAGCTCAGTAATATCCTTCCATATAAAAAATAAGTTGTAGGAGGTATAAACTCTTACATTACCACTGGAAAGAGGGCTACTACATCTGGATCATCTCTCTAAACCTCCACAGACTGATATAAAATTCTTGAAGATAGAGGCACCCATGTCAACATGCTACTGAATTTGGAGTAGGTTGTAGAAACTTCAACAAGTCCTGAGTCATATTCCCTTTAAAGTTTCATTTAAAGTCAATCACAATGAATACTTACTGGTGCAAGTGATTAAAAAAAAATTAGCCTTTATTCTGGGAAGCTGTACTATAATTTAACTGTTATTCTTCTAAGAGACTACACCTTTGTGTAAACTGCTAGATAGTTGGAAAAAAATGGTGAGCTTTTTTTTTTTCTTTAAACACATCCTGGATAAACAAATTGCTTTGAACAAGATACAGAAGCTGCAGAAATATAACATTGTGTTTGTCTTGGCGGCTATTGCTGCATTCATGAATATTTTTCCTACCTGTTTTTAAATGAATAATGGTAGTGTAGGTTCTCAACAGATACCAGTGATGATTTTGGAAGGCTTTAGACATTTACTGAGTATTTTATGCACTGTAAAAGGGCTTTCTTTAACTTACTGACAAAGGCTATTGACATTTACATAATTATAAAAAACCCCCAAACCCTCAAAATATATTTGAGGTGATCCTACTCTTAAAATGGAGAGCTTGGAAAACAATTAAGGATTTGGCTAATTTTTAATAGCACCTGTGGAGAAGATAGTGAAATACTTTAAATACAAAATTGTAGAGGCACATAATTATTTATAGTTCATACAGGGAAGCAAACAAAAACAATGTATTTGTTTGTTCATAATAAAGTGTTTACCTGCTTCATGCACCGCCCTTGGGGAATTCAGTATTTCTCAATAGTATTACAAACAACTGTTTCAACATAAACATGGAAGCATTCAATACAATCAGTTTATTTTTTATTTATTGAAAAATATTCAAGCATTCAAAATAAATAAGGTCTACAAAATACATGCATCTATATACACTGTTAGTGCCCTCTAGGAATTTTTATACCTGTTACTCAGTTTGAAAAAGAAAAATTGACAAAGGAGTGGCAGTCTCAAAAATAATGTATGCTTTTAGGTTTCAGGAAAGAGAGGTAGCTGAGTAAACAAAATATGTTAATATTGGCAACCTCTGCCGAGAGAATTATGGCAATATTATTGAGGAACACCTAAGATTCTACAGAGATTCAGCATATTATGAATATTTCAGCTGCAGTGCAAGCCTCAATCAGATAAAATTAAGCTTTGTTACTGCTACTGCTCCTGAAATTATTTTATTTTATTTTATTTAAAAAATATGTAACTGTTTCTATACACAGATTCTGGAAGCTCTGGAGTTTTAAGCTTTTTGAACACAGTAACTGAAGAGAGACTAGAATCAGGACGTGAAGGAAGGGGCTGGTTTTTTTTAGCTAGAGACTCTGCCTCCCACAGAAGCCTTATCTTGTTTCTCTGTTGTGTCAAGCTGCCTCGCCATCAAGCTGCAGCACAGTGTAGGGAAAGTGTTCATTTCTCGCCTAGACAAGCTCTAAGGGGCTCCGCTGCAACTCGCGCTTTTGCTGAGAAAATGCCACATGCTGAGCCAAGTTCATTTGTACTTGAACTCCATCACAGCTAATGGGCTTTCCCCAGGGATGAAGATGGTTTCTTGAAGCTAGGTGGAAATGAAAGAAGACATCACTTAAGGGAGCTGAGATATGATTGAAACGGAATATGAAACTATTTCTTCCTAGGTCAGGAGATGTTTTTCCTTTTTCAGCTTATGTTGACCTGGAAAGAATTTTATAGCATGGGATATCCATACCCTTATCTAGGCTGGATAATAAGCTATGCACTGCACATGCTTCCAGACTGGGTAGCTTCCTCTTCCTCCAGCCCACTGCTGCTTCAATCTCACTCTTGCTAATCTGTCTATTGATTAAAAACTGTTAATTTTTTTAGCCTTTCTTGCCTTAGCTGAAGTCTTTTTCTGAGAAAAAAAAAATCTAACAGTTTATTAGGTCTCAAGCTAAAGTCAGTAGAGATGTATGTGTCAATAATTAACTGAAATGTATTTTGGAGCTTGCTCTTGCCTGGGCACATTTGATAGTGGGCCATCAGCTGAAAGTTTTGGCAAGGTCAGCCTTCAAGGGTGGTAGTGTCTTAGGCTGCAAGACTCCAGACTTCTTTCCTAACTTCTATTTATGCCTTAGTACTCTCTCAGTTCTCCCAGAAATTGTGCTATCAGGATTTCTGCCTGTCTCTGGGCTGCCAGAGGACCCTTGCTGGGAAACACAGCAGCGGCACAGAGCACTCATGCTCAGCACTGCCATTCAGATTCATTTGATGTCCTTAAATATCTTCTATGCTCTTCTTCATCTTCTCTATGAAGGGTCATTGTGTCTCCAAAACACTGTCTCCTAGGTCATGCAACACAGAAATTAGGAATGGGAAGGGAGTTTAGGGCCAGCCATACATCAGGATAGAGCTCTGAAAATCATTCTTTTCAAACTTCTATAAATTGGGGTCTTTTTGAAGTGATGCCTTTCTTTGAATTGTTATGTTGAGACAATATAAGCTGATCCCTCTTAGGTGATACCCAGTGAACAATGTGTCTTTCTCAATATACCAGATGTAAGAAAGTGTAACTTTTCAACTCAGATTATGTAGACACCTGTGTGCATAATTGCCTCATTCAGACTTCACTGTTGGACAAAGTAATGGTCATGACATTTCCTTAGGCACCTTCTAGCAAACTCAACTAGAGATGTAAGCGTTCATCTGAAAAAGTCATCTCACGGCTTCAGATTGGTTGGCATCAAACAGAGACAAAAATAAGTATCAAAACGAGTGGCCCTCAAGAAGGATTTGTGCAGGCTGCCTCTGAGTACGCAATGTCATACAGTGTGTGGGAACCTGTATACAGTTACTTCTTACATAAAGCATATGACTCAGGCCTGAGAGCACGTGTCATTAATGGTGCCAGTTGGAAGACACTCGTAAACTCACCCAAAGTTCACTGTATGGAAAAAATAATCACCTGATGACGTTTTGCTGCAACGTGGCATCAGGAGATGACAAGTTTCTTGCTTGAATACTATGATGACAGGGAAGTGGTGAATGAAGGAGTTGTGAGTTGTGAGGATGTGCTAGTAGTTTTTAATAGGTAGCCCACAAAAGGACAGTGGGAGGTGTATCTCCTTCAGAAATGCTACTGGGAAAGGTCTGCCATTCAGAGGGAAATGGGGCAGTTCTCTCCCTTATCTATTTTGATTTCCTCCTGAGGACTAAGTTGCTAGCGTACCTACAAAGCAAGGGCAAGAGACTTCTAACCCTCCTAAACTCAGAGAAGCGCTGTGCTCCCTCCAACTGCATACAGTGTCCAGCTGTGGTAAGGGTGCAACGGGCTTGGAAAAGGAGGCTCAAAGCATCAGAACAAGATGGTCATGGTGAAGGAAACACCCAAGGCATAACTACACCAGCCACCTGGAGCTGGAGAAATCAGTACCGGAGTCGGAGAGTACCTCCATGCCAGTTTAGGATTTGTCATGAGACCTTTACAGGTAGATGTCCCAGGGCTGTTACCAAGCATGCTGAGGAAATGGAGGACCAGATCTCTTCTCTGAAATGCCAAAGGTTACCCCATAGGCAAGGGAGGCTAAGCCTAGACACACAGTTCCTGTTCCCACCCACCAAGCTGGCAGAGGAAGCACCTCATAGAATCACAGAACCACAAAATTATTTGAGTTGGAAAGGACTCTCAAAGATTATTCCATGGGCAGGGACACCTTCCACAAGACCAGGTTACTCAGAGCCTCATCCAACCCAGCCTTGAACACTTCTAGGGACAGGGCATCCACAACTTCCTGGGCAACCTGGTTCCAGTGTCTCACCCACCTAATTGTAAAAAATTTCTTCCATGTCCAACTTAAACTGTCTCTCTTTCAGTTACAAATCATTGTCCATTGGTCTAACGCTACAGGTAAAAAATCCTGCCTCATCTTTCTTGTAACTCCCCTTTAGTACTGGAAGACTGCTTTAAAGTGTCCCCAGAACCTTCTCTTCTCCAGGCTGAAGAGCTCCAACTCTTTTAGTGTTCGTAGGAGAGATTCTCCAGTCCTCTGGGCATCTCTGTGGCCTCCTCTGGACTCACTCCAGAAGATCGCTCTTCCGGGGAAGGGGTATCGTGGTCACGGGCGACCCGCGGAGAGAGCGGCTCCAGGGAGGAGCCCGTTACTGTCCCCTCGGGTCGGGGGCAGGTGCGGGAGCGGTGACAGGGGCAGGAGGAGATACGGAGCAGGGGCAGACGCGGGGGTAAACGCGGGGGCAAACGCAGGGTCACACGCAGGGTCACTCATCCGCCGCCGCCGCCCCCTCCCGGCCGGGCAGCGGCGCGAGGCGGGGCCGGGGCGGGCCGCTCCTCTGCGCGCCCTCAGCGGCGGCGGCGGCCGCCGGCCTC